>JAZKJV010007200.1:600000-965304 GCA_037367405.1 Ottelia alismoides
CACCAAAAAGATTTTATTTTGGTATTTTTGACTATTTTTACATATTTTTCTAAATATTCTATCCCCTCTTTTATTATATAGCTTATAAATTTCAATATTGAAAAAAAATATAAATTATAAAAAAAATAAAAATCAGGAAATTAAAAATCAAAATATAAAATTAAAAATTAAAAAAAATTAAAATTAAAAACCCACAAAAATATTTGCTTTGCATAGTGTAGACAACATTTCACATTCACATACGCACACACACTTGCTTGATCTACCCTGTTTGCTCCCTGTGTTCGAACTCTCTGCATACTTGCTCTATACACCATTTATGTAGAGTTAAAAATAAATTTTAACTTCACATTTATTTCTTATTGCTTGATCTATAGTGTGGGTTAATTGTTGATTAATTAGGGATTTTTAGCGGTCACCGCAGCGACCCTTGTGTTCCCGCTTTGTGTGGAATACTAGACTATTAGAAATCCCTAGTTATCAAATGAGCCAAAATGATAGAATAAAGATGATGAAATGTGGATTCATCATCCCCCTATTTACAGGTACATGCATGAATGCTAATATGCTCTATTTAAGGGTATTTACATGCATTTGCTAGGGTTTTTGAGGCCAAAATGATAGAATAAAGATGATGAAATGTGGATTCATCGGGCACCACATGCAACGGACTGACCCACTTGGTGTCGGAGATGGGGTAGATAAAATCGGCGCTCCACAATTTCGATATCTCCTTCATGACAACCTCTCTCAGATTCAGGTTTAGCCGCCGCTGGAACTCATGCGATGGCTTCGCCTCATCCTCGAGATAGATATGGTGGGAGCACAGGGCCGGACTTATCCCCTGGAGATCGGCTACGCTCCATCCTATCGCCTTGTGGTTCTTTTCAAGAACCCCCATCAGACGGGATTCCTGCTCTCTAGTCAAATCGGTGGAGATAATGACTAGGTACATCTCATGCTCACCCGCAAGAAACCTATACTTCAGCGACGCAGGAAGTGGCTTCAGCTCTGGACATGTCGGTGCTAGCGGATATGGCCTCTGAAAACTCTGAGTAAATGCTGCCAAATCTGCATGGGAAAACTGAAACTCTTGCTCACACTCAGAATCTGGAGAAGGTTGCTCTGCTGTACTGTCTCTGCTCTGCATGGCATCTACCTCCTCCCTAGCTGCAGGCTCAGTGGAAGTCAGACATGGTATAAGATCTTCAAACTCTGCGCAATCAACATCTGACTCTGAGGGATCTGTATCATCATCACCAAAGAAGTCTGTCTCACGATCAAGAACCGGCTCTGCCGACTGAAAAGTATCCTGGACTAGGAATGCGCTCTCCAAGTTCTGCTCTGCTGGCGTCTCTGCATCAGCGGACTCTGAAGGTGAGAGGATGGCATGTGCACCTAGATCTGCCCAAACTACCTCATCATCTGTAATCACGAAGTTGCAGTCATGGTGGATGTCTGGCCCTGCATCTGTCATCTGCTCTGAATCAGTGGTCGGCTCTGAGCATGCTGCATCTCTGACTCTGATGTCCTCGACTGTCTCTATTTGTACACTCTCGCCCTCGACGCGAAAGTATACCTTCCCGCTATCATGGTCGGTCACTGCCTTGGCTGTGGCCAAGAACGGGCGACCTAAAATGATGGGGGTATCGGTCACTGACTCAAGGATCTCCATGTCCAACACAACGAAGTCCACGGGGAATTGCAGGCCCTGAATCATGACGACAATGTCCCTCAGCAACCCCTTCAGCCTCTTGACAGATCGATCAGCAAACTGAAGGACTGTCATGCTCTGTCGTAGAGTGCCCAACTCGAAGCGATCGAGAAGGGCTGCCGGAAGTAGGTTGATAGATGAATCGCTATCTAATAGAGTGCGGTCGAACCTCTGCTCTCTGATGTGGCATCTGACATATGGGGCTCCTGAATCTGGCCTCTTGGCCGGCAGATGGTTCTGGATCGCGAAACAAGTGGCTCTGGTCAGCACTTGGATCTCGGACTGGTGGTTCCTCCTCTTCCTCCTAACTGTGGTCCTGTCTCTGAGCGATCTCTGGAGTAGAGGGATGTGCTGCAAAGCCTCCTAAAGAGTAAGCTGAATGTGGAAGCGGTCTATCATCTGCTGGCTGAACTCTTCCTGCTGCCTCTCTTTGGATTTTCTATTTTCTTCCCCTTCCCCATGTGAAGTTCTCTAGGGAAGGGGATCACAGGGTCCTTCTCAGATGAAGGACTAGGAAAGGATCTAGGCTGCTCGACGGCAGAATCCACACATACATCAAGCACCACAGGTGGATCAGAAGAAAACAAACCCTTTCCTTTATTGCCAGAAATGTCCTGAGATACATGAACAGAAGGAAAGACTACAGGACTCTCAGAAGTAGAAACGGTGGCATCAGCACCACCCTCGGCTGGTCGACTCGCAGCATCAGCACCGCGCTCTAGCTCGGCAACTCTGGTGGCATCAACACCACCTCCTCCACTTGGTGAAACAACGGCCTCAGTACCGCCGGTGGGATCAGCATCCATGGTGGCATCAGTACCACCGTCATCATCTCTAGCGGCGTCAGTACCGCTCTCCTCCTCGCCTGGCGCTCTGGAAGTATCCATGGGGTGTCGCTCAGATGAGGCGCCGCCTGCTGGCATCCTACCGCTCCTAAGTGTGACAAAGTCAGTATCAAACAGATAGGCAGACATATCACCAAAAGAATCACTCGGAGTGGCATACTCTGTGAAATCTACCTGCTCAGACTTCCTCTTGAGGTTGTTCAGATTCGGCTCGATCTGGGCAGGTATGGCGGCCTTCCCTCTCACAATCTCCCACATCTCCTGACGGAACTCGTCCATCTCCCGTCTGAAGGTAGCCTGCTGATCGATAAGGAGGCGGGCTATATCATCTAAGGTGGGGTTCTCATAGGATGGCCCATGAGAACCTGACGGGTGGCCTCGCAGGTAGTGAGGATGCTGCTGTTGGTGCTGCGGGTGAGAGGGGTAGGACTGAGGATGATACTGCTGCTGCTGAGGCTGATCTCACCTCCAAGAATGTCCCTGCTGATAGGGACGAGGACCATACTGCTGTGACTGTTGCTGCTGCTGGTACACTGGGGGCTGTTGCGATTGGTGATCTCTCTGATGGCTGTACTGGCAACCCTGTCCTGAAGGCTGCTGCTGGGAGCTGGCACCTCTAGTCGACCAATGGAATCCGGGATGGTCTCGTCGGATACCGGGCTGGGGTCGGTCGTACCAAATCCCGTTGACATCCATCAACGGCTATGACTCACAAGGAGGTGGCGGGAGTACTTCCAGAGGCTGATCCGGCTGGTATACTGATTTAGCCAAAATTCACGGAGTCTAAAATGATGTCTCACACAAGGCGGAGACAATCGAGGTCGCTGCGGTGACCCGCAATGAATCCTGAACTAAAATCAACAATTAACCCACACTATAGATCAAAGAATTAGAAATAAATGTGGAGTTAAAATTTATTTTTAACTCTGCATAAAAGATGTATAGCAAGCAAGTATGTAGAGAGTTCGAACACAGGGAGCAAACAAGGTAGAACAAACTAATGTGTGTGAGTGAATGTGATTGTTGTCTACACTATGCAAGCAAATGAATTTTTGGTGGGTTTTTAATTTTATAAATATTTTTTTTATTTTTAATTTTGTATTTTGGTTTTTAATTTTCTGATTTTTATAATTTTTATATTATATATATATATATATTCTTTTTCAATATTGGAATATAAAAATAATGTAATAAAAGAGCTGCTACAATATTAATAAAAATATGCAAATATAGCCAAAAATTCAGAAATAAAATCTTTTTGGTATTTTTATAATTTTTTACTGTTTTTGTGACTTTTGGGTATTTTTCAAAATGTTTTTAGTATTTTTAAACACTGAAATAAACCAAAACAGGGAATTAGCTACTGGCTGGGAGTAAAATGGGGATTAAAAATAGCAAATAGCCACAAAATTTTCCTAAACAAAGTTTCAAATGAAGAAAATAAAATATAGAAGAAACAGGAACTGAGTTTATGTTTTTCTGAGTTTTCTTTGATTTTATAAATTTTTTTGAAGTTTTTGTGTGTTTTTTGAATTTTTAAGGTTTTTCTTTTGAGATTTTTAGTGATTTTTGGATTGACACTAAAATAGGTTAAAATACACAGTAGGGAATTTTTTTGGAATTTTTCGAGGTATTTTAATATTTTTTTGGTATTTTCTAAGCTAGATAGTAAGAAAAAAGCATGTTTTTGATTTTTAATAAATATGAAAATGCAAGAAAATCAAAAACTAAAAATATGACGTTAAAGTGCAAGCATATAGGAGCTTAAGTTTAATTTTTGAGACTTTTTCGAAGTAAAATGAGGCTCCAAATAAATAATATCAAGCAAGCAAAAATTAAAGGTCTAGCAGGGGCATATATGTAAATATTGAAACAACCAGGGACACTCCTGCAATTTTCACAAAATTTTGAACTTAAACAAGAAGTCTCTGGACTAAAAACCAATCCTCAAAGCTGCAAGGGCTTTCTTGCAAAAGTCCCAGGATCCACGTGCAGACGTACACGCCTGTCAGGGATATAACTGTAATATGCAAAAAGGCAGAGGGAAGACAAGCAAAATGTCCACAAAAATTAATACTACTATAAAAACTTTTGGACTAACCACTAATAACAAGAACAGCAGAGGCCTTGTCCGCAAAATAGCCACGCGCACGTGCTCGTGCTTGTGCGCCTAGCTGGCAAGGGCTGAAATATTAATGCAGGAATTCGCAGGGGGCTTTGAGTAAATATTACAACTATGAAAACATGCAGATGAAAGTTTAGAGAGTTTTAAATAAACACAAAAAAGGCTGGGTTTAAGTCGCAAAATACCCAGCTCCAGGGGTGCATCCAACGGCGGTCCTTTAGTCACTTATCCACGTGTCGAAACGATGACGGCCGATACCCCTTCGGATCTGAGGGCTAGGATTAGATCACCCTTAAGGATCTGACGGCCGACTACGGAGAAGATCCTGCGGCTGTTGTAGCCCACGAAGAACTGGGCGCGATCGAACGGTCTGGAACGGCCCTGGATGAACGCGTGAAGGTCCATCCGACGGTGGCTTTGATTCGGTAAGGGCTTGATGCTCCCAGTAGGATTCCCTCTTCCGAAGGCCCAGCAAGCTTCCTGGAAGCGTCCACGATCGATCATCGGCTTCAAAAAGGAGGAAAGCCCACCGGAGCACCGCCACAGTGAAGAAGGGGGGGCGGCCTTCCAGGTTGCTCGAGTCTGTCAAAAACGACCCCAAATGGGGGTCCCTTGCTCCTGGACCTGCAATAAAAGCACAAGAACGCTAGTAGATGGTCCAGGGCAAGTTTAAGACGGATTGGTGAAGGTTGGTGGCTCGCCGGAGGAAGTTCCGGCGAGGGGTAGACTTGAATGATTCGATGGGTGAGAGGCAAAATGGATGGCGGGGAAACAAAGCTACAGCTACCAGGAGTTAAAATACGCAAGAAAAATGAAGAATAAAGACCTCAAGAGCAGTAGACTCGAGGTTGAAACCTCACGGCCGCAAGGCCGGAGATGGAGGTTGGAACGCGCCGCCGAGCTTAGCGAGGCACCTCGACAAGGTGGAGGACCATCCCTCTGTCACAGGGGGTCCAGCAATGAGCCCTCGAAGGTTTTTGGCTCAGGCCAAAGCGGTTCCAAGAGAGGAGGAAGATGAGGGGGTCGGTTTTGAAATGTGGCAAGGGGGCTCGAAGATCAAGACGTGCAGCTCGATTCAGAGCTCCACAGCTCAAGGAGAGCCTTGGGCGTGTAAGAGCTCTGATCGAGGAAAAACTTCCATGAAGGAAGCATCACGATTTGGTGAAAGGAGCGGCCCCCAAAAAACCTTGAAAATGGGTCAAAACCCATTCTGACAGCCTATAGGACCTAGGGTCAGAGAGTTGACCCGAGGTCAACTCTCCTGGCCCCCTGGTTGGTCCACGTGGACCAACCAGGAAAAAGGGTCCTAAAAAGTTAAAAAAATCAATTTAAAATAGTAAATAATATTATTTTATTTAGGTTACAAAATAAAAAGTGTTTATAAATTTATAAATTATTTTATTGTGATTTTTAATTATTTTTATGAGATGTATTTTTACAAGTTTACATTTATACCCTTTATAGGTATATTACCTATATATTTTAGTCTTTTATTTTTATTCTGTGTATTTTTATTTTATCATTTTTGTTTATTATTTTACAAAATTATAAGATACTCTTGCACACATTAATATATTTTTATTTTATTTTTCTGATGTATTTTGTGTATTTAATAAAAGATAAGTAGGTAATGTATAGGTAGGTATATAGGTATAATACCTGTGTTTTGTATATACAAGTATTTTTATTTTAAGTTTTCTTTGCATTTTTATTCTGATTTTAATGTACATAATTATTATAAGTAATATTTACATAATTATAAAAATATAAAAATATACAAATATTGACTAAATAATAAATTGAATATTTTAATCAGTACAGCTGTACAATGTGGGTCCAAAAATCAACTTTCAAACCGTAGCTCCGCCAAATGTGAAACCACAGCCATTAAATAACTTATTTTATTCTATATACAATTAAAGTGAGTTTGATGCATTTGGAGTTTGCAGTTGTGAGATACGGGTCTGGGAAGTTGGGATTTTGGAATTTTATTCAGACCATAACTTTTTATCTGTGTAATATTTTTGAGTGAAATCAATTTTGTATTTTTCTATATAAAATTATGTACAACTTTCATGTACAAAGTTTCTTTATTTGATGTACAAAAAGTAGAACCAAAAATTGGTCCCAAAATGAATAAAGAATAAATGAAAAAGTATTGTATTTGGCCCTTATCTCCCCCATACTTTCTTCCTTGTCGACCTATTCATCAAGATGCCTAGGTCTCGGGGTTTTGGGTCATAAAATATTTACAACATTTTATTCTTTTTCTTTTCTTTTATTTATTTTGTAATTTTGGCTTTAATTACAGTATTTTATACACTAATGGGATGCACATGCATGAATGCTAAGATGCTCTATTTAAGGCTATTTACAGGCATTTACCAGGGTTTTAGTGCCAAAATGATAGAATAAAGATGATGAAATGTGGATTCATCATCCCCCTATACTTTACCTTTGCTAGTCCCAAGCAAACACTTATGCAATAAGTGCAAAAGAAAAGGAAGAAAAGAAAAAGAAGAACTTGGATTTTATTTGATTATCAAAACATATCTTCACAAAATCAAAGTTTGGAGCTTAAGTCGGACCTTTGGAGTTTTAGTGCGGGCGGAACCTTAGTGAGAACCGAATTTGAAATCCAACAGTACTTGAGAATCCCAAAACTCTATTCAAGTCTCCTCAATAGCCAGGTCAGAAATACTTCAACTCATACGCAAACTCTTACGACTATGAATCTGACTCGTACAGTGTAAGTGATGGTGGCTCTCCCCAACTGGAATGACAAAGAAACTTACTTCTCCAGTACGACAACCCAATGATTCCCCAATCCAATAACTCCATCCTCTAGGAGCGGGGTATTCCCTTCTAAGTTCAAGTGGCAACTAGCTCAAGAGGAGGGGGTGGAGATAAGAATGGACGGTAGCCAGTGTAGCTACCTATCCTGGGATGCAAGACCAGTGTAGTCAAGTCATCCTGCTGCAGGCTCACATATTTGACTTTGGAACTCAAGCTTGCTTATTGACTTTAGAACATTTGTACATACTTGCAGGCTTTTTATTTTTGTACATGCCTGGACACACATTTTTTTTTACTAAATACAGCAGCATTTACATAAGGAGTTTTTCCTCTTGAGCCAGTAGACTATCCCTCTTTTGAAGCTTTATTGCAACCCACACTCTCCTGTCTTTAGACTTCCTCATCACTGGACGGGTTGGGGTGCACTTCCCTCCCTAGAGGAGGACAAGTGTTTCCACTTGTGTGCGTCTCATACCGGCAAATCCAATCCCCTCACCACTCCAACTGAGTTGAGCCATGTGAAAGGTGCAGGTGTCCAAGTTAGGTCATTATCAACAAGAGTCGTGTGTGTGCTCCAAAATACTCTACTTAGGCAGTCAAGAATCCATTGAACCAAGTCCCGTGATCCTCAAAGAATTAAGTCAACTAGACCTGAAGTACCTCAAACCCAATTCCTATAAGGTTCCTATTATTAGGTAGATTTTAAGGTCCAATCAAGCTCCAATCTTCGGATTTTACTTAGACTTGTTCAACTATCAAACTCAATCCGAAAAATGCTCATGCTATGCAATGCTATGCAGAAAATATTTTTGTGATGCAATTTTTCAAAGATTTTGAACTTTTTATGGATTTTTGAAAAGATGATGATGATGCATATGCATTTTTTTGTATTTTTCAAAAGATTTTTCAAGTGTTTTTGGATTTTAGTTTCGCAAATGTTTTTGGGATTTTTGAAAACAAAAAGTTTTTGGCTAAAAGCTAGGTTAAAATATGTACACGGGAGTGCTTCATATATTTACAAGAAGTGGATTTTAAGAATTTACAAGGGTAAGTGATCAATTTTATACATATATATAGTGGGTTTTGCTGTGATGCTAATGTTCCTCAAATTTATTTGACACAAGTTTTTCAAAGGATTTTTGAAAACTATAGTCCAAAATAGTTTTTACAAACATTTTACAAACATGTACACACATTTGAAAATCATTTTGCAAAGGTTTTCCAAACAGTATAGATAGATTTTTCAAAATACTTTTGCAACCATTTTTCAAACCATTTGCAAATCATTTTTCAAACATTTTATTTCACACAAAGAAAATAAATTTTACAAACCACACATTTTTACACAGGATGAAAACATGTAACAAAACGTTTTCAAAATAGTTTTCAATAGATTTTCACAAAGATTTTCAAACTAGTTTTCAAACATTTTGCAAAAAACATTTTCACCTGATTTATTAATCAATATATACAAAAAGAATTTGAGGAACAAAACACCTTTTTATTAGGGATTTTAATGAATTTTAAAGAATGATTAGCCATATTATTAGGAAAAAATGAAGGTACGAGTTATGGCTAGAGTATATACGCAGTATATACGGACCCCCCTATACTTAGCTTGAGCTATGTCCTCATAGATCGAAGAGAAAAGAGAAGACATAAATCATACTAAGTATAGACAAGTCTAAAGAATGAATAAATGAATCAATGAGAGATTGACCGTCCCCCCTATACTTAGGATCAAATAATCCTAAGTATAGCAGACTGTACACAACGCAGGGAGGGTCAAGGGTGGGAATGAACAGATCGTACTCAGATTGTCTCCCCCTATACTTAGGGTAAGATATCCCTAAGTATAGACAAGAAGAGGAGACAATGGAGAGGATCAAAGAATATAGAAATTCAGGGTGCACGCCCCCCTATACTTAGGACAAAGTACGTCCTAAGCATGGAAAACTGTCTACAAGGGCGGCACCTTTTTGATAGATGAAGAGGATAGAAGAGGAAAAGAAGAAAAGAAGAAAAGAAGAAAAAGATCTGAAAATGGAAGGAGAAATCATGAGAATGTACACATCGCTCCCCCTATACTTAGGGTAAAAGAAGCCCTAAGTATAGGCAATGATAGGAGTGATGACACGGAACAATGAATGAACACTCGGCTCATCCACCCCCCTATACTTAGGACAAAGTATGTCCTAAGCAAGGCAAACACGAGAATGGGTGGGCGAGCAAAAATGGAAGATAGACAGAGAGTGACGGGAGAGGATCTACAACATAAATGGATGATCATAAGAAGGTGGAAAGCAAACTTTCTTGCGGGACCGATGAGGGATAGGTCTGATATGGTGTATGTCGACATCGGGGTCCACAGTGGATGGAGGTCGATCAGGGTCGACACGGTGAAGGCCCTCAGTGGATCAAAACGGAAAGGGATGAACTGATCAATGGAAGCAGTAAGGCTAGGTTCTCCCTTAGTGGTTCTATGGTATGAAGGCGCTGACATGTGAGTGGAAGAAGTGTGGTCAGGTCTGGCCTTGGAAGTCTCGCCGATATCAAAGTGAAAAGGGACAAACTCATCATCCTCAGAAGAAGTGTAATCGGAGTCGTCCTGCGAGTGATCGTCCAGGTCAAAGTCAAAAGGAACGAAATCATCAGTGGAAGTATACAAACTCTGTTCGTCCTCAAGACTCTCACCTGAATCCTTGTCTTCAACAAGAGGTCTGAATCTATCAAAATAAATGGCAGCATCATAACCGACCTCAATCATCTTTACTTGTGAAGGACCAGGAACGGACTTATCAGTGGAAGTGTTCAAACCAGGTCCGTCCTGTCTAGTCTTGGTATCTACCCTCCGCTCAATTGGATCAATCACATAAATACTTTGGATTTCATCAACGCATCGCCACACACCAGGAGGAGGAACTGCGAGGTCCATGCTTTCCGATTTCCTCCCCTTTCGGGGGATCCGTCGGGTCTCATCAACGGTCGCTAAGGAAGCATTTCTAGTATCATCAGATCGGTCACAGGCCTCGGAGTCAGCTATGATCGGTGAAGGAGCATCAGGTGCAGGTCTCTGATCAACTGTGGGTGCGGTGATCAACACTTCGCTTTCGTCAATAGGACGGAAGCAAACCTCTCCTGATCCATAGTCAATAATGACCCTCGCAGAGGCGAGGAATGGTCATCCCAGGATGATTGGAGACGGCTCCCCTGTGGAGCTCTCCATGGGTAACACAACAAAATCAACATGGTGGTTCGTGCCCTGAATAGAAATGACGGCGTTTTCAAGGATACCCTTCGACCTCTTGATAGATCCATCAGCAAACTGAATGATCATCCTGGTTTTCTTTAGAGGCCCTAAGTGAAGAGACTGTACCAGTGAGAAGGGTAATATGCTAATAGATGCACCGCCGTCCAGGAGAGTGTGATCACAAGTGTAGCCAGAGATGGTGCAAGTGATGAAAGGTGTAGCTGTGTTCTTCTTCTTGGGAATGGGACGGTGTGTGATGGCGTGGGCAGTGGCCATGGTCAGAATGTGACGCTCAGATCTGCTCCTCCGCTTTCTCTTCTTGGGAAGAGGAGCGGATAATTGGGTCATGGCCTGCTGAAGTGGGGCACAAATAATCTTATGAATAGTAGCTACCACTTCGGGTTCAGATAACATTTTTTGAATTTTTGGACTTCCTCCATACAAGGGAGGAAGTCGGAATCAGCATATACACGAGGCATGCCAAGAGCAGTCTGTACAGCGGCATCCTCGGGGCCAAAGGTGGGACTAGGTGTGAATGGATGTGTGGTCACGGGCTCTGGCAAATGGACTTTCTCCTCACAATATGAATCCACCAAGTGTCTCCCGAACTCTTTTTGTATTTTTGGCGATTGCAACCTCCCATGATCACCTACAAGTGAAGCAGTATCCCCGAAGAAAGGAGCATTAATCTGATTCTTCCTCAAGAAAGCAATATCATCATTCATCAAATCAATGTGCTTTGTCATCCGATTCATGATATCACTCATAGAGATCGAGGGAGGTGACTCCATTAGGTCAGACTCGGGTGGATGTGAAGGTGGAGGTGGATAATACACAGGTGGGGGTGGAGGTGGGTAGAAGTCCGAGTCGTGATACTGTGGCTGAGGCAGATATATACAAAACTCAGAAAAGGTAGGAGGAGGATCCTCCTGATAAAAGGGAGGTGGACCGACTGGAGCGAGCGAGGGGTCCGCAAAGTCCGGATAAAATACACTCCAGGGATCCATCTCGAAAACAAAAGGAAATGATCTGAAGAGCACGATGGTCAAGTCAAGAGAGTGAAGAAGAAGGCACAAGTGCGCAGGAGCGATCTAGGACACACACAATAATCACAGACAAAAATGAAAATAAAACAAACCCTCAATTCACCTACTCAACTCGGTAGAGACCGCAAAGAGCGGTCTTTTTATCTTGTCTGTTTTAGAGTTAGGTGAGAAGTCCAAAATTGCACAAACACTTAGGGGGCTGAATATGGGATTTGGGCACTAACCTTAGTGTGTGCGCGAGCAAGTAAAATGAAGACAATGAGGGGATTACTCGCCCCAAGACAATGTTTTTATTTTTGATCGATTTTAGGGTCGAGTAAATTTAGCAGTCCCAATTTTATTGGTTATCACTTTTTTTGGATTTTTAATGAGAAATGCACGCGCCTAATGAGGATTCAATTCCTTTGAGATCCTAGGTTGGCAAAATCAGAGGTAGAGTCGGAAAAGCAATGCAAGCGGCAATTCAATGATGAATGCTAAAGAGAAATGCTCATCTTGCCTCCAGCACTCTACATGCAAAGATGCTCAACAGAATTGAAACCTGTCTATATGCAAATACAAAAGCCGATGAAATCGCCCTAAGTTCAGAAATTGCTATTAGCGGGAAGAACCACAAGTTGACCACAAATCCTCAATCCTAGAGTCCGGTCTAGGCTCACCCCTCCTCCTCTCGACAAATCGAGTTCATGAGAAGCGCTTGGCAGGATGAGCTCGCGGCGCGGCGGATCAAAGACAGTGAATCAGCTGTTTAAACTTGACTAAGTCCAAACGATACTATAGGAGCATGCAAGGGTGATTAATGTCTTTGGACCTAATCTATCGCAAGCTATCCTAAAACTAAGGGCTCAATCACACAAAATAAATAAAATCGAAAATCGGAAAACAAAGTAAAAAATGCGAAGAAAACACGAAAAAGCACGGTGAGCCCCCAGGTGTACAAACACCTGGAAATTAGGCCCGGTAGTCTGAGTGTCCAAGTCCCTGTATTATTACAAATTATGAAACACTCTCTCTCACAAAATAAAAATGCAACTAATCTAAGCACTCTCTCTCACTCCTCCTGCTCTCTCCTGCTGGCTTGGCCAAAGAACAGCCGACTCTGCTTCCCAAGGATGCTTCGGATCCCCTAGGCGATCCGCCTCGCTCCGCGGTCCCTTGCAAGAAGACAAGAAAAAGAATGGTCATAAAGCTCAATCAATATATATCAAAAATGCAAGAGAGATAAACAAAAGCTATGGTAGACAACAAACACAAACAGACAAAAAGATGAACTACTCGCTGTTGCTTCCCGGCAACGGTGCCATTTGATTTAGCCAAAATTCACGGAGTCTAAAATGATGTCTCACACAAGGCGAAGACAACCGAGGTCGCTGCGGTGACCCGCAATGAATCCTGGACTAAAATCAACAATTAACCCACACTATAGATCAAAGAATTAGAAATAAATGTGGAGTTAAAATTTATTTTTAACTCTGCACAAAAGATGTATAGCAAGCAAGTATGCAGAGAGTTCGAACACAGGGAACAAACAAGGTAGAACAAACTAATGTGTGTGAGTGAATGTGATTGTTGTCTACACTATGCAAGCAAATGAATATTTGGTGGGCTTTTAATTTTATAAATATTTTTTTATTTTTAATTTTGTATTTTGGTTTTTAATTTTTTGATTTTTATATTTTTTATATTTTTATATTTTTTTCCTTTTTCAATATTGGAATAAAAAAAATAATGTAATAAAAGAGCTGCTATAATATTAATAAAAATTTGCAAAAATAGCCAAAAATTCAAAAATAAAATCTTTTTGGTATTTTTATAATTTTTTACTATTTTTGTGATTTTTGGGTATTTTTCAAAATTTTTTTGGTATTTTTAAACACTGAAATAAACCAAAATAGAGATTAGCTACTGGCTGGGAGTAAAATGGGGATTAAAAATAGCAAACAGCCATAAAAAGTTTCCTAAACTAATTTTCAAATAAAGATAATAAAATATAGAAGAAACAGGAACCGAGTTTATGTTTTTCTGAGTTTTCTTTGATTTTATAAATTTTTTTGAAGTTTTTGTGTATTTTTGAATTTTTAAGGTTTTTCTTTTGAGATTTTTAGTGATTTTTGGACTGACACTAAAATAGGTTAAAAACACAGTAGGGAATTTTTTTGGAATTTTTCGAGGTATTTTAATATTTTTTTAGTATTTTCTAAGCTAGACAGTAAGAAAAAAGCATGTTTTTTATTTTTAATAAATATAAAAATGCAAGAAAATCAAAAACTAAAAATATGGCATTAAAGTGCAAGCACACAGGAGCTTAATATAATTTTTGAGAATTTTTCGAAGTAAAATGAGGCTCCAAATAAATAATATCAAGCAAGCAAAAATTAAAGGTCTAGCAGGGGCATATATGTAAATATTGAAACAACCAGGGACACTCCTGCAATTTCCACAAAATTTTGAAATTAAACAAGAAGTCTCTGGACTAAAAATCAAACCTCAAAGCCGCAAAGGCTTTCTTGCAAAAGTCCCAGGATCCACGTGCAGACGCACGCGCCTGTCAGGGATATAACTGTAATATGCAAAAAGGCAGAGGGCAGACAAGCAAAATGTCCACAAAATTTAATACTGCTATAAAAACTTTTGGACTAACCACCAATAACAAGAACAACAGGGGCCTTGTCCGCAAAATAGCCATGCGCACGTGCGCCTAGCTGGCAAGGACTGAAATATTAATGCAAGAATTCGCAGGGGGCTTTGAGTAAATATTACAACTACGAAAACATGCAGATGGAAGTTTAGAGAGTTTTAAATAAATACAAAAAAGGCTGGGTTTAAGTCGTAAAATACCCAGCTCCAGGGGTGCATCCAATGACGGTCCTTTAGTTACTTATCCACGTGTCGAAACGATGACGGTCGATACCCCTTCAGATCTGAGGGCTAGGATTAGATCACCCTTAAGGATCTGACGGCCGGCTACGGAGAAGATCCTATGGCTGTTGTATCCCACGAAGAACTGGACGCGATCGAACGGTCTGGAGCGGCCCTGGATGAACGCGTGAAGGTCCAGCCGACAGCGACTTTGATTCGGCAAGGGCTTGATGCTCCCAGTAGGATTCCCTCTTCCGAAGGCCCAGCAAGCTTCTTGGAAGCATCCACGACCGATCAGCGGCTTCAAAAAGGCAGAAAGCCCGCCGGAGCACCGCCACAGTGAAGAAGGGGGGCGGCCTTCCAGGTTGCTCGAGTCTGTCAAAAACGACCCCAGATGGGGATCCCTTGCTCCTGGACCTGCAATAAAACCACAAGAACGCGAGTAGATGGTCCAGGGCAAGTTTAAGACAGATTGGCTAAGGTTGGTGGCTCGTCGGAGCAAGCTCCGGCGAGGGGTGGACTTGAATGATTCGATGGGTGAGAGGCAAAATGGATGGCGGGGAAACGAAGCTACAGCTACCAGGAGTTAAAATACGCAAGAAAAATGAAGAATAAAGACCTCAAGAGTAGTAGACTCGAGGTTGAAACCTCACGGCCGCAAGGCCGGAGATGGAGGTTGGAACGCGCCGCCGAGCTTAGCGAGGCACCTCGACAAGGTGGAGGAACATCCCTATGTCACAGGGGTCCAGCAATGAGCCCTCGGAGGTTTTTGGCTCAGGCCAAAGCAGTTCCAAGAGAGGAGGAAGATGAGGGGGTCGGTTTTGAAATGTGGCGAGGGGGCTCGAAGATCAAGACGTGCAGCTCGATTCAGAGCTCCACAGCTCAAGGAGAGCCTTGGGCGTGTAAGAGCTCTGATCGAGGAAAAACTTCCATGAAGGAAGCATCACGATTTGGTGAAAGGAGCGGCCCTCAAAAAACCTTGAAAATGGGTCAAAACCCATTCTGACAGCCTATAGGACCTAGGGTCAGAGAGTTGACCCGAGGTCAACTCTCCTGGCCCCCTGGTTGGTCCACGTGGACCAACCAGGAAAAAGGTCCTAAAAAAGTTAAAAAAATCATTTTGAAATAGTAAATAATATTATTTTATTTAGGTTACAAAATAAAAAGTGTTTATAAATTTATAAATTATTTTATTGTGATTTTTAATTATTTTTATGAGATGTATTTTTACAAGTTTACATTTATACCCTTTATAGGTATATTACCTATATATTTTAGTCTTTTATTTTTATTCTGTGTATTTTTATTTTATTATTTTTGTTTATTATTTTACAAAATTATAAGATACTCTTGCACACATGAATATATTTTTATTTTATTTTGCTGATGTATTTTGTGTATTTAATAAAAGATAAGTAGGTAATGTATAGGTAGGTATATAGGTATAATACATGTGTTTTGTATATACAAGTATTTTTATTTTAAGTTTTCTTTGCATTTTTATTCTGATTTTAATGTACATAATTATTATAAGTAATATTTACATAATTATAAAAATATAAAAATATACAAATATTGACTAAATAATAAATTGAATATTTTAATCAGTATAACTGTACAATGTGGGTCCAAAAATCAACTTTCAAACCGTAGCTCCGCCAAATGCAAAACCACCGTCATTAAATAGCTTATTTTATTCTATATACAATTAAAGGTGAGTTTGATGCATTTGGAGTTTGCAGTTGTGAGATACGGGTCTGGGAAGTTGGGATTTTGGAATTTTATTAAGACCATAACTTTTTATCTGTGTATTATTTTTGAGTGAAATCAATTTTGTATTTTTCTATATAAAATTATCTACAACTTTCATGTACAAAGTTTCTTTATTTGATGTACATAAAGTGGAACCAAAAATAGGTCCCAAAATAAATAAAGAATAAATGAAAAAGTATTGTATTTGGCCCTTATCTCCCCCTATTTTCTTCCTTGTCGACCTATTCATCAAGATACCTAGGTCTAGGGGTTTTGGGTCATAAAATATTTACAACATTTTATTCTTTTTCTTTTCTTTTATTTATTCTATAGTTTTGGCTTTAATTACAGTATTTTATACACTAATGGGATGCACATGCATGAATGCTAAGATGCTCTATTTAAGGCTATTTACAGGCATTTGCCAGGGTTTTTGGTGCCAAAATGATAGAATAAAGATGATGAAATGTGGATTCATCATATACCACCATCTGTGTGTTTGGGGATGGTGGTGACTGGTAAGAAAGCTGCGACTGCTAGTACGGCTCCGCCTGTACAAGGTGAACCTGTCTAGGCTGCTGGTGGATGGAGCGCTGGGACGAGCTGCCGGTGCTACTCGGATCACCTCGTGCCTGAAGACGGGGCTAGGAAGTCGTATGTGCCTCCTGGAGACACATGAGCTGTGTCTTCAGGTCACTCAGAGTCTGTGCCATGTGCTCCATCTGTGTGATGCCTTGGCACTGCTTCTTCTCTATGATCTCCATCCGGTCCAGCTTCTCGTTGATGATACCCATGTCGGCGGTTGTGGACTCGGCCTGTGCTGTTGCCGCTGACGAAGTGGATGGACCGGCGTCAACCTGTGCAATCCTCTGGTACTGCACGATCTGTGGCTGAGGGTGTCCATGTGTGTAGAGGCAGGTCTGGGACATCACCGTGTGGTTCTCGGCCATCTCCTCGTAGATGGCCCAGGCCTGATCCTCATCCTTGGCGAAGTAGGACCCGTCACAAGAAGCATTCACTAGGCCCTGTAGCTCTAGTGACAGCCCGCAGAAGAAGCTATGAACAAGGTTCGGCTTCGATATCTCATGGTGTGGGCATCTATCTGTCAACTCTCTGAACCTCTCTCATGTCTCATGGAACTGCTCGTTGGGGAGCATGGAGAAGTTGCTGATCAGGGCCCTCGCTGCATTCGTCCGTCCGAGTGGATAGTACTTGTTCAAGTACTCGGTGCGGAGCTGCTCCCATGTGTAGACAAACTTCCCCAAGTGCTTCAGCCAGGTGGCTGCTCTGTCTGCTAGTGAGAAGGGGAAGGCAATCATGCGGATGGTATCCTCGTCCACCTGCATGTCGTGGACTGTGCTACAGCTCATCAAGAACTCCTGTAGGTGGAGATGGGGCTCCTCAGTGGCGAGCCCATGGAACCGGGGGAGGAGCTGCAAAGTGTTCGGGGGGAACTTGAAGTCCTCTACGATGGTTGGTAACACGACCCAACGGTGCGTCAAAGTCGATCCGGGGTTGTGTAACTCCCGCATCGGTCTCGGCTGGTCCGGTGCTGTCGCTGCCGCGAAGGCTGCTGCTGCGGCTGCCGCTGCATCATCAGGTCTCCTTGGCCCGTCTCTTGGCCCGCGCTGCTCGCGGTCGGCTCTCATCTGCTCCATCTCGCGCCTTATATCCAGCATAAAAGCTCCCGAATCCCTCAATTGCTGATGTACTATCTCAAGGGAGGCGATCAGGGTGGAGTTGATCGCACCCTGGTCCAAAATGAATGTCTGCTCAGGCTGGGGACCTCTGGTGTGATCATCACTGCTGCTGGCCATGGTCTCTGCAAAAGCAAAGGACCCAAACTCAGGTGCCGATAAATCATATGACGGTAGTCTCTCATCTGGCGCTGGTATCTCGGAACTGGTAGAAGGGGGTCGAGGGGGAACAGGGTGGAGTCGAACTCGGGTTCAGAGAGCGGGTCTTGGCTCTCACGAACCAACCTAGATGAGCGGGCAGAAGTGCTGGGAAGTGGTGCAGCCAGAGGCTGCCAAAGAGACTTCTGCCCATCATCTTGATCTGGCGAGTCGGGCGGATGCGATCTGGAAACAACAATGATCAGCAAGCAAACCCCTGATTCACCTACTCAACGCGAGCTGAAGACCGTAAGAGCTCGGTCAGTTATCTTGTCAATTTTTATTAGGTGATCAAGTCAGGATAGCAGAGCGGTTACGTGACCTGTTGGGAATCCAATCTGCCAACCAGATTGTTACGTATAAAAGGCCGGTAGTCTGATAGGGGCTCGGATATGGCTCTAGCCTAGTGTGCGGGTCACTCTCTCGTGCATGCAAACCAGACAAGGAGGGGGTTGCTCTCCCCAAGACAAAAAATTTTCGGTGTGGTGTCTTTTAGGGTCAGATAGAGTTAGCAGTCCCAAATTTTATGGTTTGAGTTTTTTTAGGTATTTTTCAAATATAAACAAACGCCTAACGAATTTTTCGATTCTCCTGGTTATTTAAGTCCAAAAACAGGGGGAGAAGTCAAAAAAGCCGATGCGCGTGAAATCAATGATGCATGCAGAGTAAGAAATACGTACCTGACTCCAGCAGTCTACATGCAAAATGATCCATGCAGAATTTAAAAGACAGAAATAAAACTACCTAAATGATGTAGGCGAAAAACCGAGCCCTAAGCAAGCAGTTCTACTCGACAGAACAGTGGCTAAGTGGTCAATCAAGAGGGGTCGGTGTCCGGTCTCGGATGCCGATCGGTGCCCGCCACAACGGGTCCTACCAGCGCTGTATACGACCTCTAGCGGCGCGTGACCCCTCAAGTGACCAAGTAGTCTTTTTATTAATCTTTTTTATGTTGGTCTAATTAATCGATCTATAGGTACAGGCAAGGTTATTAAGGTGTGTGGACCCTACTAATTACGTCACAGTCAAACAAAAATCCTAAGGCTAGGGGCTGAAATCCGCGAGAATCAAAGGCAGGAAATAAACGGTAGAAAGCTGCGTAAAAACCGCGAAAAAGCCGAGGGGTCCCCGGAGCACACCGATGCTCGGCGAAACAGACCCCGAGAGTCTAAGTCTGGGTCTGAGTGTCATGTCCCTGTTTTATTACAATAATTCAAATAATGCAAGAAAGAAACCTAAACTAATCTAAGCTACTCCTCCCGCACTCTACTGTCTCCTCGCGCTCTCCTGCGGCTCCGTGCAGAAGGGAGCCGCCTCCGATTGCCGCGGTTGCGTCGGCTCTTCGAGAAGAGCCACCTCGGTCCTCGGGCCCTAGCAAGCAAACAGCAAAATGTGTCAAACCAAGTGAATGAAGCAAATAAAATAAAATAGGATATATATATATATATGAAAAAATAGAAATAAAAATAAACAAGCAAAACAACCAAAACAAAAATAAAAGAAAATAAATAAAAAAAGAAAATGAAAATAAAAGAAAAAGAAAAAGCCGCGAAAAGTCACGGACGATGAAAAAGCCGCGAAAATCAAAAAGAAAATAAAAGAAAGAAAATAAAAATGGACTACTAAGCCGTGCTCCCCGGCAACGGCGCCATTCGGATGAGCCAAAATCTACGAATGGACTAAGGTGAATAAAATCTAGCGAAGGTCGTTGCGACCTCAGTCACTCGAAACTCAGCTCAACAAGAAAAATTAGGATCATACCACCAAACAGAGATATAAAATCAGAGAAAAACAAATAGTGGCCCTAGCTATGAGATTAGCCTGGTGTAGCACCTAGGGTCGGACTCAGGGAGCACGAGATGGCCTTGCGGCCTACGAAGTAGTCAGGAATAAAAGAAAATAAAAACAAAGATTTTTTTGGTGGTTTTTAATATTTTTATATTTTTTGTTGGGATTTTTAATAAAAAGGCAAATGATAAAAAGACAAATACGCACAACTTCAAGCAATTATTTAATTACTCAAAAATGGTCCAAAAATTCAAACAAAAATATTTTTATGTTTTATGGATTTTTTACTGTTTTTGGTGAATTTTTGAGAATGTTATAATTTTTATGGAATTTTTTAAAAATCAAAGAAGGAAAAAACAAAGGCAAACTGTCCAGTCAGGCTTGGAGGACCAAATTAAAATATAAAATGGTTCTAAAAGAGCCTGGAGGTATTTTTCTTGGAAAATAAAAACAAAGAGGAAAATTCAGGGAAATAAATTGTGAATTTTTGAATTTTCTATGATTTTTTAGAATTTTTATGAGTTTTTTAGGGTTTTTTAATTTTTAAGCTTTTTATAAATCCAAAAATAACCAAAAATGGGTAGAAAATCAAACACAAAAAAATAAACACAACTGGATTTTTTTTAGAATTTTTAAAAGGGTTTTAATATTTTTTAGGATTTTATAAATTGGATAGAGGTAAAAATGAAGATTTTTGAATTTTTAAAAATAATAAAAAGGCTCAGAAATGTACTCAAAAATTAGGGAAAATTTTATACAGTGGCAGGAGCCATGTATCCAATTTTCATAAAATTTGGGTTAATTTTGATATTTTATTAAAATCAAAAACAAACACACAGTACATAGGGACATGAATGCAATAAAAATATAGTCCAGGGGCCAAAAATAACAAATCCAGAAGCTGGGGGGTCCCTCGTGCAATTTCTCCAAGTCCCCACGTGCGCTGCACGTGGTCTGGGCATAGAGGGACTTAAATGCAATAAAACTTAGTTCACAGGGCTCATTAGCAACAGGTGCTAAAAGCCCAGGGTACAAGTTACAAATAACCCAAATAATTCAACACATGTTGAATACAACCACGCACAGGGGTATGGATGCAAATATCAAAAAGTATTTTTCATTCCAGTAACAAGCAAAATCTGCAAGCCTAGATAATGCAAATTCACCATAAACCACGTGACGATGCACGTGTCTATCACAAACAAGGATGAAAATGCAAATATAACAAAGGTCCAGGTCCTAAGTGCAATTTAACCAAAATAAAAAGAACTATATTCTATATTTACAGGACTAATTATTAAAAATAAAAAGGAAAAAGGGCCTAAGGGTAAATTACCCTTTATTATCCGAGGGCTGGAGGCGCGCCACGTGTGATATCCAACGGCTGCGGGGCGTTGCGCCTCTGTAAAGACGTCGGCTCAAATCTGACGGCTGAGGGGTGTCCACGTGGCTGATCGGACGACGGCGGGATAAAGGACACCCCTTTGTTGGCTCGGACGGTCCTGATCAACCCTCGGCTTGATCGGACGGTAATGGACTGCTCCTCAAATAGACGGTGTTGATCAAGACTGGAGCGGCGAGGGGGAACGGATGGCTCTTAGAGGTCCTGGAAGAACACGGCTCCGACGAACTTCGCCGGAGCACCACTATTGTGTTGGTCCTCCTCGGGGGCTGCCAATGGGTGGAACGGAATCGCAGCGGTCTCCCGCAGATGATGGGCTCCTCCGATGATGCCAAGAAGCTCCAAAGAGCCCCGGCGACGAAGGCGGAGCTGGGCTCCTGTGCTTGGAAGCTGAGGTCCTCAGATGGGCCTCTTCTGACATGAAAAACAACACAGGAAGCTTGCTGGTCGAGGGCAAAGTGCCTCGACCCAGTTAGGGGTGAAATAGTGGTCGGGTGCGGCGAGGCGGATGACCTCCGGCGAAGCGACGGCGAGGGAGGTCAGGCCTTGGTTCCGGGGCTAACCAAGGGAAATGCATGGGTGAAGAACGTGAAGGGGAGTCTCGCGAAGGTGTTGGTCGAGTCGGTCGATGAAATGGATGGTCGGAGCGTGAGTATTCGATGAACGTCGGTGAAGGATGGATTTGGGGCTAATCAGAAATTAGAGAAATATGGGAAGAATCAAGGCTACCTGATGCATGGGATCGACTGGGGATGAGCTCCGGGAGCTCTGGTCATCGCCTCGAGGTCGTCGGAGGCCCGAGGCTCGGGCGCTGCTCTAGGCGGCGCACGGCGGCGAAACGTCGCCGGTTTAGTGGCTGGGACCTTCCCTCCTCGCTGCAACAGTCCTCTCCGATAGCTGTCACTCTAGGGTAGAGAATGGAGCTCCTGGGAATGGAAGATGAGGCCAAAGATGTCGTGAAGTGCGGCTGGAGCTCACGCTAAATAGTGCTAGGGGTCCGGCTAGATGAGGGTCGGGCGAGTGATTCAGGGCTCGGACCCCGATGCAAACCTCTGGGCGTGGATCAGGGAAGGATCAGGTGTAATCAGGACCCAGGGTTTGAGCAAATGGCAGGCAGATCGAGCACGGAAAAAGAGGAGAAATCGGGTCGAAAACCCAATCCGTCTGGAAGGGGGTCCGGGGGGGA
Organism: Ottelia alismoides; assembly: GCA_037367405.1. Taxonomy (NCBI): domain Eukaryota; kingdom Viridiplantae; phylum Streptophyta; class Magnoliopsida; order Alismatales; family Hydrocharitaceae; genus Ottelia; species Ottelia alismoides. The sequence continues at coordinate 622,659 of JAZKJV010007200.1, forward strand.
GAGTTGACCCGGGGGTCAACATCCCCCGTGGACCAATGAGAATTCAGGAATTATTAAATCTTTGATAGTTCAATAAAAAATAATAAATGAATTAATTTTGAAAAACATAAAACATGAAAAACGTTTCTTTATTTTTAAATTATTTTTTAGTGATTTGTATTTATTTTTTTGAAATAAAAAAAATGTATGTACAATATAGTATTATTATATATAGGTATATACAATATGTATTTTTGATTTTTAATTATTTATTTTTATATAATTTATTCCAATTTTATATTTTATTTATTTAGAGAATAAAATTTGGAATAATTTGGTATTTTTATTTTATTTTTATTAATTATTTACAAGGGTTAAATAAATAGTTATATATAAATATGTAAATGGTATATTTACAATGTTGATTTTGATTTTTATTTTTATTTCTTTTTATTTTATTTTTGTTTTTGTGATTTTTATTTTATTTATTCACATTATGAAATATGGAATATGTACACATTTTTGTTGGATTTTTATTTATTTATTTATAAGGGGAAATAAATAAATAAGTGGTTTTATGTACATGACATATATACAATGAGGAAGGGATTTTTATTTATTTTTATTTTTGTTTTATTTTTACCAATTTTATTTTAATTTAATATTTACAAATATATACATATAAATACACACCTAGTTTTATTTTGAATAAGAGGAAAATAATTTTATTTATTTATAGGTATATGTACACTCATGAGCTTCCTTATCTCTCTCTACTTGGTTCTTTTTGCCGTCAGGCCCATGCTGAGCCCTCCCTTGGGATTAGGTCGCTCAATATTTATTCTAAATCTCTCTCTCTTTTTCTTTTATTTCTTTATTCTTTTATTTATGCACAAAAACATGCTAAAAATGCATATTTACACAATGCATGCTATTTGATAATTATTGTTATTTACAGGAATATACATGTGTTTTGCATGGGTTTTGTAGCTAAACTAAAAGAATAAAGAGTGATGAATGGATATTCATCAGACAGTACTGCAGATTATCTCGAACTCCTGCAGGTGCAGATACGGCTCCTTGGTGGCTAGCCCATGGAACTTGGGCAAAAGTTGAATGGTTTGGGGGGAAGCTTGAAATCACCCAGAATCTCAGGGAGCTGAATCCATCGATGGGTCAGAGTTGCAGCAGGGTTGTGCAAATGCCTCATCAGTAGTGGTTGTCTAGCTTGCTCTGGTTGATCCTCCGGGTTTCTGTCTGATCCTCTTCCAAACAATGGAATCTCTCCACCACCTGTTCGGTTATTCTCTCCTCTGTCGGCTCACATCTGTGCTAATTCCTGACGAACCTCTGCCATGAATGCTCCTTGATCCCGAATTTGTCTTTGCATCGTCTCCAAGGAGGCTAACAAGGTGTTGTGATGGCGCCCTGATCTAGAACATAAGTGGAACTCTGGGGATGTCCATCGGTTCGTCCATCACTGCTGGCCATCTTGTGGGTCTCTACAAAGGCAAAAGACCCAGGCTTAGGTGTCGTCAAGTTAACATGTATCTGTGTTGTTGTCTGCACATGTATCTCAGGACTGGTGGAAGAAGGGTGGTCGAGGGGAGACAGGGCGGTAGTGAACTCAGGTTCGGAGAGCGGGTCTGGTCTCTCCGAAACCGCCCTAGATGAATGGGGAGGAGTGCTCAATAACGGTGCTGCCAGAGGCAACCTAAGGGATCTCCTTCCCATCATCGTGATGTGGGGATGAGTGTGGATGAGATCTGGTAATCAAACAAGATAAGAAGTCAAAACCCAATTTCACCTACTCAACACGAGCTTATGACCGTAAAGGATCGGTCGTTAATCTTGTCAATTTTAAGTTAGGTGATAAAACAATCTTGCTGAGCGATTAAGCGATCTGTTGGTAACCCGATGCTCCCAAGAGATTGGCCCAATCCCAATTCTAGATCTTCCCCAGCCAGTACAAGTTGCGGACCGTTTACTGGCTACCTGATCAACTCCCTCTTTTAAGGACGTCATGTTCCACTTTACGGTTACCGGAGAGATCCTCACTGGAGAACGACTAACTCTAAGACCAGTAGTCTAACGGAAGTTCAGGCGTGGCTTTATCCTAGTGTTCGGGTCACTCTCTCGCTCAAGCAAACCAAACAATGAGGGGGTGACTCTCCCCAAAACAAATATTTTTAAATGAGGTGGATTTTAGGATCAAGTTTGCATTAGCAGTCACAGTTTTTATTGCTTTAACTTTTTTAGATTTTTTTAAAGAAATAAACAACGCCTAACGAATTTTCCGATTTCCTCTTTGATTAATTTGAGTCCAAGAAACAGGGGGAGGAAGTCGAAAAAGCCAATGCACGGTCAAAAACGATGATGCATGCAGAGATAGAAAATGGCTACCTTACTCCAGCACTCTTCATGCAATATGATCCGTGCAGAAATTAAATATAAAAATTAAACTACCTATATGATGCACGAAGAAAACGACCTTAGGAGAAAGATATCTATACGTGAAGTACAGTAGCTAATAAGTCAATAAGAGAGGTCGGAGTCCGGTCTCTGATGCCGATCGGTGTCCGCCACAACGGATCCTGCCAGCGCTTATACGGCCTCTAGCAGCACATGACCTCTCAGGTAACTTAGATTAGCTTTTTCTTTGTGATTTTAAGTCCAGTCATCGATCTATAGGTGCAGGCAAATAATTAGACTGGGACCTTAATCAATTACGTCACAATCAATATAAAATCCTAAGTCTAGGGGCCAAATTCTGCGTGAATCAAAAATAAAATAAAAGTATGAGAAAACAAAACCGACGAAAAACAGCGGTGAGGTCCCCCAAGTGTACCGGCACTTGGCGAAACAAACCCCGACTAATGTTCAAGTGTCCACAGTTCAAAAGTCCTATATTATTACAAGTATTTGTTCTCTCACAAAAAAAAAATCTTCTTCATTTCTCTGCTCTTCCTCCTATGTGAGTCCTCAAAAAGTAAACTCCAAGTCGTCCAAACAGTACCTCGCACAAAAATCAAAGAGAGAGGTAAGAAAACAATTATAATATATAGAGACAAAGTAGAAAAATGACTACAAAGCCGTGTTCCCCGGCAACGGCGCCATTCTGATGACACGCCAGACAACTCGGGTTAAGCAAATAATAAACAATGGTCGTTGTGACCCAAATCACCAAGCACGGTCAATCGAGAAAAATAAATGAACCACTCGGATAAAAGATAAATCAATGAAAACGAATGTAAGTGGCTTTCACTATTCTTTTTACCTGGTTAGCGACCAGGGTCGAACACAAGGAGCACGATTGAAAAACTATGCAGTCAAATTTCAGAGTTATTTTAATTGGTTTTTGAATTTTTATTTTTTTATTTAAATTAAGAGCAATATACACAAGTGATAAAAATGCACACAACCCACACTATTTTTGTATTTTTCAAAATGGACAAAAATATACAGATAATTCCAAATAAAATGTTTTTGGTTTAATATACTTTAAAATATTTTTGGTAATTTTTTCGGATTTTTCTGATGTTTTTGTGATTTTCTAAAAATGAAACAGTGAAAAACATGATAAACTATGAACAGTCAAGAGTATTTTGCAAGTTAAAAATCTTTTAAATGCTCAAAATCCCTGAAACTTATTTTTAAGATAAACTAAAAAGTTATATCTACAATAGAGACTGAAATCACAATTTTTGGATTTTTCTAGAATTTTTGCAATTTTTTTAAGAATTTTTATTTTTCACAATGTTTTTGGTTTTTTAAAGAGTTAATACATGAAAATTGGTCAGATATTAAAACACACCAAAATGCACCTACAATAATTTTTCTGGAATTTTTAGGCTAATTTTCGATTTTTTATGAATTTTGTAATTTCGGGCAGATAAAAATACACTGTTTTTGAATTTTTAAATACATCAAATGTTAACCAAATGCTACAAAAAAATTTACATAATGTAAAACATTGCAGCAGAAACATATGGAAATTTTCTCAGAATTTATTGAAGAAGAAAACCATTTATTTCAACAAGAAGATTATGCAAAGCAAATATGTAAACACAGAGGCTTGTTCGCAAATATTCAATGTTTGAGCATCACAATATATCAAAGAAATAAATAAAGGTCATAACTTGCAAATTATCCAATATCTAATTAGATGTCTCTCTAGGCTTCTTCGTTTATCTCTTTTTCTTTCTCAAACCAAAGTGGGTGCCTCCCAAGGGGAGTATGGTGAAGGTGCGGAGGCTGCCGCAGCTGGGGGCGGCGCCGCATCGTAGCCGCTCGCGGTGCGGAGGACGGACGTGCTCCTGGGGCGAAGGAGGAGCACACGGGAGCATGAAGGGGCCGTCGGTTGCACGGCGGCAGGAGGCCACGCAGCATGGGGACAACGCCGGGCCTGGAGGGGCGGATCGACCTGCTTTAAGATTTTTTTTGTTTTTTTGTTTTTTTATTATTTTATTTGTTTTATAAAAGCTATAAACAGTAAGTAGAATAGGCTGTAAATTTTTTTTATTTTTTTACAGCAATTGTAAATATAATGAGACTTTTTTTATTGTTTTTTTTATGAACCTGCAAAACAAAGATTAGAGAGAAACAAAAAAACTAATTTTTTTATTTTCTCTGCAAAAACAAATATTAGATAAATAGGGACAAATTATTTTATGTATTTTTTAGTTTTATTTATAGACAAAAAGGGATTTGTGAATGGACGGATTTTGTGATATGGAAGATAAATCCGAAGATCCGACCACCGTACGTGGTCGGATATGAGAGATTGCGTGAGGTATAAATTGAATATGTAGGGATCGGAAAATGAGATGGAAATCGATGGCGGGTCGAAAATGTGCGGTGAAGATTTTGGTTTTAAAATCTAGAGATGACTAAAAACGGGAGCAAAAATTAGGCCTATGATTTTCCTCGAAAATGACGAGAATGAAAAATCGGATCTCACCTTGGGATCGGACATGCCGTGATGGCCTTGACGACGACCGAATCGCTATCACCGACTGGATCGGAGGCTGGGCACCCTTCTGCAACGAGTAGCTCTCGAAGATCGGGCTCCTCTCTCCAAAGATTGATCCAAGGGTGAATGAGGAGGAGGAGCCCATTAAAAAGAGAAGAAAAACAAAAGCGGAAGGTATCTACAAATAAGGAAGGTGATTATTGGTTAATCAAATTAAATAATTAAATATTAATTAATTAAAAATGAATTTCCGAATTAATTAAAATAAATTAATTAAATAATTTCCAAAAATGAATTGGTCACCTTAATGATGGCCATATATGGTGTGCAATAAAATCATATATACATGGCAAGTTATTAAACCAAATAAATCTAATAAATTAAATATGAATTTCGTAATTAAATAAAATAAATTAATTAATATGAGATAATTAATTTTTTTTGATAATTTTTATTTAAGGAAGTTAATTGTATACACATATTATACACATATAATACAATATACATAGGTATAAATAAGGAAATATTTTTTATAAAAGATTTTTTAAATTTTAATTTTTTTATTTTTATTGAAAATAATATTTACAATTTATACAAATAAAATATATACAATAAGTATATGGGAAAACAACACAAAACACCCCAGAAAAATGACTTTTTAACCGTAGCTCTAAAAATTATGAAACCACAGCCATTTGAAAGATAATTTAATTTAGAGTATGATGGAAGTGATTTTGATTCGATTTGAGCTCGTATGGAGCCGGAATTGGTATTTCAATTGTCACTTTACGGCTTTTTCTGGGTGCGATTATTTACAATATATACATTATTTTATTTTACACTTATTTTTATTATTTACAACACGTTTTTATTTACAACTTTTGTTTACAAATATAATTAGTTTGAGGTCAAATTATGTACAAATAAAATACGATAAGTTTTGTACAAATATACATGAAAAATATTCACAAAATATTTTTGGTTTTCCTAACAGAAGACCCTATCTCCCCCTACTTTATTCCTGGTCGATCAGGTCAAGTCTTGACCTTCTCTCGAGGTTCGGGTCAGTCTGTTTTATTGCATAAATACCGTCTTTCTTTTTATTTTTTTTCTTTATTCTTTTATTTATGTACAAAAAGTGTTATAAATGCATATTTAATAAATGCATGCAAAATGGTAATTTTATGGAATTAGTGGGTATTTACAGGTGTTTGTCTACGGAAATGAAGCTAAAATAAAAGAATAAAGGCGATGAATCGTGGATTCATCATTCCCCTATACTTTACCTTTGTTATTCCCTTAGCAAACACTTATTTGGAAAATAAGTGAAAATGAAAATAAAAAAAAGAAAATGGAAAAAAGTTAGAACAACATTGACTTTTAAACTTATCTTCATAAAAATGTAGTATGGAGCTATGTCAGACCTTTGGATTATTAATGTGTCGGAACCTTAATGGAAAATGGAATTAAAACCTAACAGCCTCTAAGTTCCATAAGACTGCTATTCAGGTCTCCTCAACAGTCAGATCAGAACAAGTCTACATACACAAATTCTTATAACTATGAATTCTTACTTGTACGTGTAAGTGAAATATAGCTCCTCATCTCAAAAGTAGCAAAGAAACAGTCTCTCTCAACAAGGTAACTCTAATCCCCCGGTCTGGCAACTCTTTCCTCGAGGAGCGGGGATATTCCCTTCTAAGTTCAAGTACAACCAGCTCAAGAAGAGGGGATGGAGAAGAGAATGGACGGTAACCAGTGTAGTTACCTATCCTTGGATGCATTACCAGTGTAGCCATGTCACCCGCTGCAAGCTCACAAATATATGACTTTGAAGCTCTTATTCTTTTTTTTTCTTTTTTTCTTTTCTTTTTTTTACTTGTATTTACACTCCAGCATAAATTTTATTTTTCTATCAGACATGTCCACTTTTGGAGATTTTGCATTTTTTTTCTCTTTTTTTTACAATATATACAAGGTGCAGCATGTACATAAGGAGTTTTTTTCCTCTTGAGCCAGTAGACTATCCCTCTTTTGAAGCATTATTGCAACGCCACAGTATCCTGTCTTTAGACCTCAACATCGCCAAACCAGGTTGAGACGCACTTCCCTCCCTAGAGGAGGACGAGAGGTTCCGCCTAGATGTACTACACTCGTATGCTACTCCAAGCCAAAAGATTCTTCCTCCTCACTACCTCCTTGATGAATACCCATTCATCACTCTTTATTCTTTTATTTTAGCTACAAAACCTTTGCAAAACACCATGTATATATGTGTAAATAGAATAAATTATCAAAATGCATGCATGTTTTTGTGCATAAATAAAATAATAACTAAACAAAAGAAAAAGAGGAAAATATTTAGAATAAATATTGAGCGACCTAATCCCAAGGGAGGGCTCAGTATGGGCCTGACCGCAAAAGAATCCAAGTAGAGGGAGATATGGTCAATCATGTGTGTACATAACCCTATGTATTTAAATAAATTTATTTTCCTCTAAATAAAATAAAAATGAGTGTTTGTTAATTTATACATATTTATAAAAATAAAATAAAAATCAGATAAATAAAAATATAAATAAAAATAATAAAAATCAATTTCCCCTTTGTATATATACCATGTAAATATGTATATAAACCTATTTATTTAACTAATGTAAATAAATCATAAAAATAAAATAAAAATACCTTTTTATTCCAAATTTTATGTTATAAATAAATAAAATATAAAATTGGAATAATTGTATAAAAATAAAAAATTAAAAATAAAAATTAAAAATACATATATGTATATACCTATATATAATAATAATATAATGTAAAAACATAAATTATTTTTCAAAAAAATAAATAAAAATCACTAAAAATTAATTTGAAAAATAAGAAACATTTTTCATGTTTAAACTTTTTTTAAATAAAAGCATTTACTATTTTTAATTGAATTTCTACATAATTAATAAATGGAATTATTTCATTGGTCCACGGGGGAATGTTGACACCTGGTCAACTCTCCCCCGCGGACCCCCTTCCAGGCGAATCGGGTTTTGACCCGATTTCTCCGATTTTTGCTGACTCAATCCCACCTCCATTTATCCAAACCCCGGGCTCCATTTGACCCTTGTTGATCCGAGATCATCGCCCGAGCAGCTGCCTAGGGGTCCGTGCTTCACCAGGCGCACCTGACTCCCATCTTCCCGGACCCCTGGCACTATTTAGTTCCACCTCCGCCGCACTTTTCACGCCATCTTTGGCTCCGCCCTTCCATCCCAGGACCTCCACTCTCGTCCCTAGAGTGACAGCTACCGATAGAAGTGTTGTAGTGAGGAGAAGGAGCCCCCAGCCACTGATCTGGCGATCTTCTTCGCCGTGCGCCGCCGTGAGGTGCGCCGAGCCTCGGACCCGACGATTCCTTGAGGCAAAGACCCCCAGAGTTCCGCCAGCTCATCCACAGTCGACTTCAGCCACTAGGTAACCTCGATACCCTCTAGCTTAGCTTAATTTCCACTTACGCCCATTTGCGTTGCCGGCCATCGCCGGCTGATTCCCATCGCTCCGATCACCCATTTGCCCATCCGACCCAACTACCATCTCCGTCAGACTTCTCTCCACATTCTGCACCCATCCGATCATCCTGACTCGTCTCGGAGCAGAAAGCCCGGTCCTCCTCCTCCACCGCTCGCCGGAGGACTACGTCGTGACCCATCTGACCACCCATTCCACCCCTAACCGGGTCGAGGCAATTTGCCCTCGACCCAGTAGTCTTATGTGCCTTTTTGCAGGTCAAAGGACCCCATCTGGGGATCAAGTCATTCAAGCACATGAGCTTAGCTCCTCCGGCGTCGCCGGGCCACTCCGGTGGTACCCGGCCTCATCGAAGGTCCCCATCAACTGCGGACCAGCCTAGGCAATATCTTCCACACCTTAGCAGCTCCAAAGGACGCCTCCACCGCGTCTATTGGGCCGGCAAACTTTGCCGGCGAAGTGTTCTTCGAGAGTCCTCCGTCACCGTCCGATCATCCTCTCGCGTCAGACTCGACCGTGTCCATCCGTTCGTGAGGAGTTATCAGCAGTCAGATCTTCATCTGGGCTTGATCAGGACCGTCCATCCAACGAAGGGGCGTGCACGCATCTCAGCCGTCAGATCAGCACGTGGCGCTTCCTCGTCCATCGGATAATAATAGGGGTAATTTGCACTTAGGCCCCTCCTCTTTTAGCATTTAATTTTTAGTCTTGTAAATATTTTAGCATGTTGTTTTTATTTTGGAACAATTGCAGTTAAGTCCCTAAACTTATTTTATTTGCAATCTAGTCCCTGTGTATGTGAGCCACGTACATCGACACGTGAGGTCTTGGGTTATTTACATTTTCAGTCCTGTGATTCCTGTGTGTTACTGTTCACATATTTTTAAATAGGAATTACATTTATGCCCCTCTGAGTGCATGTCACGTGAGTTGCACGTGTTATTTTGGGCTTTTTGCAAGTTTGTCCCCTAAGCTTTTTATAGGTGTTATGGTTTGGCCCTGAAAATATTTTTCTTTGCATTTAGGTCCCTGACTGTTGTGTGCCTTGTTTTAATTGAAGAAAATATCAAACTAAATCCAAATTAGGTGAAATTTGGAAACATGGCTCCTGTCACTGTGTAAAAATTTTCCTAAATTTTTGGGATATTTTCGAGGCTTTTTTATATTTTTAAAAATTCAAAAACAGTGGTTTTCTCTACTGTCTGAAATGAAAAATCAAAGAAAAATATAAAAACTTCTTTAAAAATTCTAAAAAAATTAGTGACAGTTAGTTTTATTGTTTTCTAGCTTCTGTCCATTTTTAGCTTATTTGGATTTATATAAACCTTGAAAATTGAAAAACCCTAAAAATTGTATAAAAATTCTACAAAATTTTATAAAAATCAAAAAATGCAAACACTTTTCTGTAGTTTAGTTTTTGTTTATATTTTTCATAAAAAACTGCCTCCAAACTTTTATAGATCAATTTTCTATTTTTAATTGATCTTCCTAGTCTGGCTGCACAGTGACTCCCTGTTTTCCTTCTTTTTGATTTTTATAAAATCATATAAAAATAGAAAATTCTGAAAAATCCACCAAAAACACTTAAAAACCTTAAAAACACAAAAACAATTTTGTTTGAATTTTTGGAGTATTTTTTAGTGTTTAAATAATTTGTTGAATTTGCTTGTTTCCTCTTTTTCTTATAATTAAAAATTCAAAAAATAATTAAAAATAATTAAAAATCCACCAAAAATATTTTCTCTTTATTTTTATTGATTTTGACTACTTCGTAGACCGCAAGGACAATTCGTGCTCCCTGAGTCCTACCCTGGTCGTTATACCATGTTAATAAAAGTAGTGAGGACCGCTTCTTGATTTTGTTTGATTATCTTATTTTGGTGGTTCTATATTTTCTTGATCGACCGATTACCGTGAGACTGGGTCGCAACGACCCTTGTTTTACCTTTATACGGATTTTGTGTGGTTTTTCGGTCATCAGAATGGCGCCGTTGCCGGGGAGCACGGCTTAGTAGTCGTTTTTGCTTTTTACGCGACTTTCTTTTTCGCGATTTTTTGTAGATATTTGTAGATATATCCTTTATCTGACTCATTTATATATTTTCTGGACTGACACTTTGGTTTATGTTTCTTGCGAGGGCCTGAGGACCGAGGCGGCTTCTTCAGAAGCCGAAGAACCCACGGGAGTTGGAGATAGCTTCTTTCTCTATGAAGCCGCAGGAGAGCGCGAGGAGGAGGAGCCGAAGTTCGGGAGCCGTAGAATAGCCGCGAAATAACCGTAGATTAGCCGTAGACTTGGCATAGTTTATTTTCAGTAGAATTATTTTATTGTTATAATACAGGGACCTGGATTGTGACTTCGTTGAGATCGGGGTCTGTTTCGTCGAGCACCGGTGTGCTTGGGGGACCTCACCGTGATTTTCGCCAGTTTTCTGAGTTTTGACCATTTATTTACTGCCATTTGATTTACGCGGTTTTTAGCCCTAGCTTAGGATTTTCATTGATTGGGACGTAATAATTAGGGTCCACACACTTAATAATCTGCCTGTAACTATTAGATCGTAATTTGACCTAAATAAAATCAATAAGAAAAGGCTACTTGGTCACTTGAGGGGTCCCGAGCTGCTAGAGGTCGTATATAGCGCTGGAAGGACCCGTTGTGGCGGGCACCAATCGGCATCCGAGACCGGACACCGACCCCTCCTGTTGACCACTTAGTCATATGTTCTTTCGTGTAGAACTGCTTTGCTTAGGGCCGGTTTTTGCGTGCATCATATAGGTAGTTTATATTCAGTCTTTTATTTACGCGTGGATCACCCTGCATGTAGACTGCTGGAGTCAGGTACGCATCTCTTACTCTGCATGCATCATTGATTCCCGTGCATCGGCTTTTTCGTCTTCTCCCCCCCGATTTTTGGATTTAAAATAATCAGGAGAATCGAAAAATTCGTTAGGCGTTGTTTGAGTTGAAAAATATCTAAAAACAAAAAACATATAATTTGGGACTGCTGAACAAACTCGACCCTAAAAGACACTTCACCTAAAAATCTGTCTTGGGGAGAGCAACCCCCTCATTGTCTGGTTTGTATGAGCGAGAGAGCGACCCACACCCTAGGATAGAGCCACATCTGACCGCTTTTCAGACTATTTCTTCTGGGCTAGTCGTTCTCCAGTGAGGATCGCTCCGGTCTCCGGTAAAGCGGGCAGCGATATCCTTAACAGAGCGAGCCGATAGGGTAGCCGGTAAACGGTCCGCGGCTTGTTGATGAATCTGTGATTCATCGCCTTTATTCTTTCATTTTGACTAAAATCCTTGGTAAAATACATGTAATTATCCACTAATTCCATCTAATTAACATTCTAACCACAAATATTAATATTATATATTTAACACTTATTTTCACCAAAATAAAAGAATAAAGTGAAAAAGGAAAATAAAAATAAAAGAAGGATGTATATATAAAATATACAGACTGATCCTAACCCCGAGACCATGTCAATATTGATCGGGTCGTTAAAAGAAATAAGTAGGGGGAGATAAGGATCATAATATATAAAAAATTTCAGAAAATAAAGGTCAAAAATGTAATTGACCCATTTTTCACAATGTAAATACTTCATCTATTTTATTATTCATCAAAACAATCTCAAATCAAAACACTCCTTTTGTAAAAATTGTCCATAAAAATATATATTATTTTATAAAAATATTAGAAAAATATTTTGATATAAAAAATAAAATAACCGTAATGAACTGAAAAAGCCGTAAAAGCCAACTTCCAAGGTTCATAATATCTATTTATAGAAAACTCCAAAATGACCAAACTCACTTTTAAAATCAGTTTTGTATATAATACTATTTATTAAAAATATCAGAAAAATATTCGGATAAAACCGATGAGTTTTGGCTTTTTGGACCCCGTTGTATATATGTACTATACGTAGAAACTTCCGAGATTTTTCATTAAATAACCGTAAACCGTATTAAGTTAATTCTTTTTCCTAAAATCATCAAAAATTATATATAAAAATATAAAAATAAAAATAACTTAAAATACCGAAAAAATCCGGAGGCCCGAAGCCGTTACTTTTTTCGTCTGGGCCTCATAACTCGGACGTATGAACTCCGAATTGAGCAAACTCTGTCCCTAAAATTATATTTTCCAATTATCTACAAAATGACACTAGTTTTGCTAAAATAGGAGTTAATGCGAAAAACGCGGTGTTCGGGGTTCGTATTGGTATTTTGTACAATAAGCCGTAACTTATATTATTATTTAATTCATTAACCCCTTATTTTCGTTAAAAATAAATAATACTTTATTTATTTAATTAATTTATTTAATTTATTAATTTAATTAATCACTTAATTACACACTTAACTATTTAATTAATACCTTAATTACTTATTTATATACTTAATTACTTAATTAACTATTTAATTATATTTATTTATATACTAATTATCTAATTTCAAAATTATTATTTAATTCTAATTATTAATTATTTAATTAATTTCGAATTTACTAATTTAATTTTTTTTCTCTTATTTTCTCTTTCCTTCTTTTCTCTCTCCTCTCTCTCTTCTCTCTCCTACTTTCCCAATCTCTTTTCCCCTTCCTCCCGACGCCTTCTTCTCCAAGCCAACCCAAACCACAACGGCCAACGTCTCCAACGGCCGGCCGTTCCTCCAACCTCCTCCGCATCTGGTCACCGCCACGGTGACCCGACTCCCCTTGCCCTATAAAAGCCCGTTGACCCCTCATTTCCGAACTCATCCGCCATTTTTTTCCTATTTCTCCACCGAGCTCCGGAGCTGACGAGAGAGAGAGGTGATAGTTCTCCTTGTGCGTCGTCGCCGTCGAGCGAAGAGAGAGGGAGTTGGCGTGATCTTCGCCGGCGATCGATACCGCCGTTGCGAGCAACCTCCGGGGAACTGCTGCCTCGTCGAGGTCATTATTCGGAGCTCCGTCGAGCTCCTATTTCCAGGCACATCATCCATCTCTGTTTGCTTTAATTCCAGGTTAGTCATGTTTTTATAATCATTATTTCTCTTCCTCTTCAGTGTCTCTTCTCCGTTTCTCTCTGTTTCATTCCAATTTCTAATTCAAAAACTACATCCGTAACCATTCCTCCCAATTCCTTCATTTTTCTCTAATTTTTTATCAGTTCTCGTACCAAATCCTCATCAATGCGATCCCCGAATCCTCGATTTCACTCTAATTCGATCATTCCATTTCTACACAATCCTCCGCTCACATCTGATAAACTCTGAGCCGATCAGAGTTTCCCGATCCTAATTCTCCATTCCGTCAAGGATCGTTTATCATAATTTTTTTGGCCTGACATTCGACTGAGGATGGAATCCTCGAGTCCCTTGTAATTCCTGCAGGTTATCGGAGCACGGAGCGTGACCCTCGATTCGTTTAACATCGGAAATCCAATGCAATACCATCGTCAGTACCTTCACTGGAAAATTTGATTCGACGCAACAACGAAGCATCTGAGCTTCGATGTCCTGGCCTCTTGAAAAATCGAATCACCTGGAATCAAAGTCCATGAATGGAGGCAGAAGCATTAGATCATATGAAGATCCCATCTGACGTATTGGTAGCAAATTTATTTGGATCACCTAAACACGTATAACATATGGAGAACATCTTCCATCAAAGTAATCATTTGAGTGATACCATCGTCTGAGGTGTGAAGATCAAGCTTTGATTTGTCACCACCAGAACATGTATCTTAATTAATGACGTATCTCCTGGAGGTTGCACGAGCATAAGTCTTGATCGATCGAGGTATTATCACATCGCACCCGGAGATCTAAAACCGTGGAATGAAGATTTCTGCTGCGCACCTGGAGAAGTAGGGAAGAACATAATTCAGATCAGACGCATCTATAGCCGTAAGATAATCAGTTGATCGGACGACTCCCGAATGAGCCACGCGTAGGTACTTTCGCCACCCTACCGCTTAAGCAGCACGATTTTTGTTGACATTTTGCAGTTTCGACTTTTTGCGTCAAACTCCCCTGACATTTCTGATTCTCAAGACGGTTCTGCTACATAATCACGTGGCTGAGCACGCGTTGTGTGGCACTCTTTGCACCAATTTCCCCTCCGTTTCTGCCATTATTACGAATACGCCCCCCATTTCTACCTTTTGCACAAACGTACTTTTTCTTCCAGCATCATCACATATACACATATACATATACCCTACACATACTATATACATATAACTAATTCAAAATATAAAAATATAATAAAAAAATTAGAAGTACAGTATTATACTCTCCATATACAATATCAAATAAAGTTTTTCCTTAAAAAAATAATAATACTAAATATAAAAATACACTAAAATACTCAAAAAATACTATATTTTACGTATTAAACAGTAATAAATACGTTTTCAAAAAAATAAATAAATAAAACAAAACAAAACAAAAATTAAATATTAAAATCAATAAAAAATTACAAAATTCATAAAAACTTCAAAAACTCATAACTAATTCAAGAAAAATCCCCTAAAAACGCACAATATATCATTTTGAAGGTATTTTCGTCTACTTTCTACAGAAAATACAATAAAAAGATTTTGTTACTGTTTTCTACCTTAACAATTAGAAATACGTCCCTGTTTTCAATTAAAAAATACATTCTTCACATTAAAAATAAACAAACATCATAAAAATCATAAAATCCTTTAAAAATGTATAAAAACAGTAAAATAAAAATAAATCATAAAAATAACAAAATAAAAATCAAATAAAAATTTAAAACATTTTAATCATAAAAAAATCATAAAATAATTAAAAATTACAAAAACAATATAAAATAAATAAAATTACATAAAAAAATCATAAAAATTCCTAAAAATAAAATAAAAATTAGGAAACCTAAAAACCTAAGTTTTCAACCGATTCTCCTTAGTTTTAAACAGTTTACCTCCCTGAGTTCGACACTCCCGTACTTTACCGCTATACATTAAGTTTAGGAGTATAAATAAAAATAAAGAAGATTAATTTACATTAATCTTTCTGTAAAAACTCACCTGGTCGATACGACGACCGAAATTTCTCTCTGACTCATTTACAGGTACGGAAGACAAGTGATCAGGTGTGTTTTTCACTTGTACTGGCTGTGAAAGATCTAGTTCGGGATCGGTAAAGTCTCCTGGGGGCGTCGGATTCCTACCAGCTCGCTAACTGCTCTGATATCCTGACTTGATCACCTAAATAAAAATTGACAAGATAAATTGACCGAATCCTTACGGTCTTCAGCTCGTGTTGAGTAGGTGAACTTTGGGTTTGTTTGCTCATCTTGGTTGTTTTCCAGATCTCATCCGCTCGACTCGCCAGATCAAGATTATGGGCAGGAGGTCTCTTAGGCAGCCTCTGGCTGCACCGCTTTTTAGCACTCTAGCCCATTCATCTAGGTTGGTTCGCGAGAGCCGAGACCTGCTCTCCGAACCCGAGTTCGATTCCACCCTATTCTCCCTTGACCACCCTTCTTCTATTTCTGAGATGTTAGTGCCAGATGAGAGACAACAGACAGATTTATCGGCACCTGAGTTTGGATCTTTTGCCTTTGTAGAGAACATGGCCGACAGCAGCGATGACCGCCCGGAGGTCCCCGACCAGAGCAGACGTACGTCCTGGACCAGGGTACGATCAACACCACCCTGATCACCTCCCTCGAGACGATGCAGCAGCAGATTAGAGATCAGGGAGCATTCATGATAGATATGAGGAGAGAGATGGAGCAGATGAGAGCTGACCGTGAGCAGCGCGGGCCCAGAGGAGACGGACTACGGAGACCCGATGAGCCGGCAGCAGCAGCAACCGCAGCAGCATCAGCAGAGCCGAGACCGATGCGGGAGTTGCACAACCCCGGATCGACACTGACACACCGGTGGGTGATACTTCCAGCGATCGTGGGGGACTTCAAGTTCCCCCCGAACACACTTAAGCTCCTACCCCGCTTCCACAGGCTCGCCACTGAGGAGCCCCATCTACATCTCCAGGAGTTCGAGATGATCTGCAGCACCGTCCACGATCGTCAGGTGGACGAGGACACTATTCGGATGATTGCATTTCCCTTATCCCCCGCCGATAGAGCAGCCAACTGGCTGAAGCATTTGGGGAGATTTGTATACACATGGGAGAAGCTCCGCACCGAGTACTTGAACAAGTACTATCCACTAGGGCGAACAAATGCAGCGAGGGTCCTGATCGGCAACTTCTCCATGCTCCCCAACGAGCAGTTCCATGAGGTATGGGAGAGGTTCTGTGAGCTTACCGACAGATACCCGCATCACGATATCACGAAGTCGAACCTAGTTCAGAGCTTCTTCTGTGGGTTGACACCAGAGCTGCAGGGCATGGTGAATGCTTCGTGTGGTGGTTCCTACTTCGCCAAGGATGAGGACCAGGTCTGTGCCATCTACGAGGAGATGGTCGAGAACTATACAGTGATGTCGCAGACCCGTCTTTACACTCAGGGATGCCCACAGCCACAGCCACAGACCGTGCAGTACCAGAGGATAGAACGGGTCAATGTAGGTCCTTCTACTTCGTCTGCGGCAGCCGCATATGCCGAATCCACAGCTGCAGACATGGGGATCATCAGCGAGAAGCTGGACCGGATCGAGCTGATAGAGAAGAAGTAGTGCCAGGGTATCACGCAGATGGATCAGATGGCACAGACGCTGAGTGACCTGAAGACACAGATCATGTGTCTCCAGGAGGCACAGACGGCTTCTCTGCCCCGTCTTCAGGTACGAGGAGATCCGAGCAGCAGTGGTAGCTCGTCCCAACGCTCCAGTCAGCCTAGATAGGTTCACCTTGTACAGGCAGAGCCGTACCAGTAGCCACAGCCATACTACCAGTCACCACCATCCCCAGACACTCAGATGGTGGTCTACCAGCCGGATCAGCCCCTAGCAGTACTCCCTCCACCTTCCCATGAGCCGGAGCCGTTGATGGATGTCAACGGGATTTGGTACGACCGCCCCCAGCCCGGTATCTGACGAGACCATCCCGGATTCCGCTAGTTGGCTGGAGGCACCAGTTCCCAGTAGCAGTCTCCAGTTCAGGGTGGGTAGTACGACCATCAACGAGAGCAGCATCAGCAGCCCCCAGTTTCCCAGCAGCAGTCATCCCAGCCACAACACCAGCAGTATGGTCCTCGTCCCTATCAGCAGGGACAACCTTAGAGGCGAGAGCAGCCTTAGCAGTATCATCCCCAGTACCCCTCTCACCCGCACCAGCTGCAGCAGCCTCACTACCAGCGAGGCCACCCGTCAGGTTCTCATGGGCCGACCTATGAGAACCATGCCTTGGATGACCTAGCCCGCCTCATGACAGAGCAGCAGTCTACCTTTAGACGGGAGATGGAAGAGTTCCGCCAGGAGATGCAGGAGATCGTGAGAGGGAAGGCCTCCATCCCTGCCCAGATTGAGCCGAACCCGAACAATCTGAAGAGGAAATCTGAGCAGGTAGATTTCACAGAGCTTGCCACTCCTAGTGATTCATTTGGTGATATGTCTGCATATCTGTTTGATACTGACTTTGTTACACTTAGGAGCGATAGGATGCCAGCAGGCGGCGCCTCATCTGAGCGACGATCCCATGCCACTTCCAGGGCGCCAGGCGAGGAGGAGCGCGATACTGATGCCGCGAGAGATGATGACAATTGTGCTGATGCCACCATAGATGTTGATACCGCCGACGGTACTGAGGCCGCCACTTCACCAGTTGAAGGAGGTGGTACTGACGCCACCACAGTTGCTGAGCCAGATCACGGTACTGATGCCGCGAGCCGACATGCCAAGGGTGGTACTGAGGCCACCATTCCCAGTTCTGCTAGTCCTATTGTCTTTCCGTCTGTACATGTATCTCATGACTTTTCTGGAAATAAAGGAAATGGGTTATTTTATTATGATCCACATGTGGTACTTGATGATGTATGTGTGGATTCTGTCGTACTTGAGCAGCCTAGACCCCCTCCTAGTCCTTCATCTGAGACGGACCATGTGGCCCCCTTTCCACGAGCACTTCACATGGCAAAGGGGAAGAAAACAGAAAATCAGAAAAAGAACCATCAGATAGAGTTCAGCCAGCAGATAATCGATAGATTCCATATCTAGCTGACTCTTCAGGAGGCCTTGGAGCACATCCCTCTACTCCAGATATCACTCAGAGACAGGACCACAGTTAGGAGGAAGAGGGGGAACCATTGATGAATCCACGTTTCATCGCCTTTATTCTTTTATTTTAGCCTCTTTTCCTTAGTCAAATACCTGTAAATAGCATTAATTCCATCAAATTACCATTTTTCATGCATTTGTTAATTATGCATTTTTAACACTTTTTGTGCATAAATAAAAGAATAAAGAAGATAAGAAAAAGAAAAGGAGGTATTTATGCAATAAATACAGACTGACCCAAACATCGAGAGAAGGTCAAGACTTGACTTGATCGACTAGGAATAAAGTATGGGGAGATAGGGTCGTTTGTCAGAAAAATCAAAAATATCTTGTAAATATTTTTCATGTATATTTATACAAAACTTACATTATTTTATTTGTATATAATTTGACCTCACATCAATTATTTTTTGTAAATAAAAGTTGTAAATAAAATTATATTGTACATAATAAAAATATTTGTAAATTAAAATATTGTATATATTGCAAATAATTACATCCAGAAAAGCCGTAAAGCAAAAATTGAAACATCAATTCTGGCTCCATACGAGCTCAAATTGAACCAAACTCACTTCCATCGTACTATAAATTAAATTATCTTTCAAATGGCTATGGTTTCGTATTTTTTGGAGTTACGGTTAAAAATTCGGTTTTCTGGGGTGTATTGTGCAGTTTACCCATATACTTATTATATATATTTTATTCATATTTTTTATACATAATATACATATTTGTAAATATTATTTAAAAATAAAAAATTAAAAATTAAAAAAACTTTTATAAAAATTATTTCCTTATTTGTACCTATGTATATTGTATTATATGTGTATAATATATGTATATAATTAACTTCCTTTTATAAAATCCACCAAAAAAATTAATTTTCTAACTTTAATTAATTAATTTAATTTAATTACGAATTTTATCTATTTAATTATTTAATTCATTTATTTGGTTTGATAACTTACCTTATATGTAATGATTTGATTTTATACCTTATTTGGCCACCATTATGGTGGTTAATTGATTTCCATAAATTACTTTATTTATTTAATTATTTTAAATCTGAATTTCGAAATTAATTAATTATTTATTTTATTTATTTAATTATTTTATTTAATTAACCCATAATCACCTTCCTTTTTTGTACATACTTTCCTCTTTTGTTTTTCTTCTCTTTTTAATGGGCTCCTCATCCCTCATTCACACTTGATCGATCTTTGGCGGAGAGGAGCCCGATTTCCGAGAGGTTTCTTGTTGAAGAGGGTCCTAGCCTCCGATCCGGTCGGTGACAGCGATTTGAGCTTCGTCGAGGCCATCATGGCGTGTCCGAACCCCAAGGTGAGATCCACTTTTACTTCTTGTTGTTTCTCTTAGGTAAATTATAGGCTTAGATTTTAGCGTAGGTGTAGTGATTAGATCTTAGAATTAAAAAAATCTCCACACATTTTCGCCCGACACCAATTTTTCATCTCATCTCGTGATCTCCGCATTTCATTTCTACCTTGCATAACTTCTCACCTCCGACCACGCACGGTGGTCTGAGTCTCGGATCCCTCTCCCGCATCGCCGAGATCCGCCCATCCACACCTCCTATTATTGTGCATAAATAAAAAAATCATATAAGGGTTTTTCCTGTTCATCTTACAATTGTTTTTTGCAGGGAAAACTTAAAAAAAATATTTTTCATTTCTCTCTAATATCTGTTTTGCAGGAGAATAATAAAAAATAATAAAAAAATAACTTTTTTAGTATTTACATTTCCTGTTTATAAAAAAACAAAAGAAATTCTCTTTTCATTTCTGTTTTTTTGACTACAATGCATATATATAAGAAAAAATAAACAAAATAACAAAAAATAAAATAAACAGGTATGTAGCAGGTCGGCCGGCCGACCCCCGCCGCTTAACCGCCGACTTGTGCCGCGGGGTCGCCCCCTCCGTCGTCATCCCAGCAGCGGCCGCCCAACGGCTCCTTCATCGTCCCCGCACATGGCCTTCGCCCGTGCTAGGCCCGCTCCGGCGAGCCGCCTGCCCCGTCCGTACCTGCACCTCCCCCGTGTGCCCACCGACCGGCCACCTCCTGCCTCCGCGCGCGCCGCCGAGCGCGCGCCACCAGCGCTCTAGGTCCACCCTTCCAGCGGGTGGTGTGTGCGCCTCTCCGCCTCGCCGCCACTGCCCTCCTGTGGCCCCATCTACCGCGCTCCCGCACGCGGACCTCCATCCCCACGCGCGTGCGGCTGCGCGCAGCTCTCTTTCGCCCGATGCGCGACCACAC
The DNA here is from genome assembly GCA_037367405.1 of Ottelia alismoides. NCBI lineage: Eukaryota > Viridiplantae > Streptophyta > Magnoliopsida > Alismatales > Hydrocharitaceae > Ottelia > Ottelia alismoides. Next base: position 643,624 of record JAZKJV010007200.1, read on the forward strand.
GCGGTGCGGCGCCGCCCCACAACCATCGTCTCGTCGTCCTTCAACATTTGCGCGGCCCTACTCCGCTGCACTGGGCCGCTCCTCTGCCCCGCCTTCACGCCACCCGAGCCCCCCGACCTCGGCCACGCGGCAGCGCGTCACACGTGCCCAGCCGTGCGCCGGCGTTCTTATGCAAACCGCACCGCCTGAAGCCACCATCATCGGCGGCTGCTCTCCACTCGCCGTGCTGCCTTCCGCGTCCGCCCCGCGCTCCAGATCCGCCGTGCCCCGCGCGCCTTCCCCTTGGAAGAGGGTGGCGGCGACCTACCTCTCCCCCCCTTTTACAAGAAACGAAGGATGCCCTAGGGTTTGGATTATAAAGTTGGACAATTTACGTAAATGCCTCTGGAAGTTTTCAAAATTGCAGTCACACCCCTGAGCTCCAGTAAACATGTGCTTTTAGTGGGTAAATTACAAGCTTCTTCCCGCCTTTTATTTCTGCTATCATTTTGTGTCAAAACTTTAAATATCTGCATTTCAGTCCCTACTGTTCAGAACAATAACTTGCATGACTTCTTTGAATGAAATAAATAGTTTTCATGCACTAAAAATCTTGCAAAAATTTGTGTAAGTTCCTTCTATAGTGTTTGCCATTGTATAAAGTTTTCATCAAATTTTATTGTCATTTGATATATTTAAAAAATCAAAAACTGTATCTTTTTTACTTTCCTATATTTTGAAAATTCATAAAAATTCAAAAATTTGTTTGAAAATTCTAAAAAAAATCCCGTAGGTGTATTTTGATCTCTTTTAGATTCTTTCCATTTCTTGTACATTAACTCTTTATAAATCTCTAAAAAATTACAAAATACGAAAAATCTTAAAAAAATGTAGAAAATTATAGAAAAATCCAAAAATTTTGATCTTGGTCTCTATTTGTAGATATTTCTTTGTAGTATCTCTTAAAAATAATTCTCAGGTATTTTGAGCTCTTAAAAGATTTTTAAATTAAAAAATACTCCTGGCTGTGAATAGTCTCTTTATTTTCCATTATTTTATTTTTATAAAATTCTAAAAACATCAGAAAATTGCGAAAAAAATTCCAAAAATATTTTGATATTTATAAAACCTAAAAACATTTTCTTTGGACTTTTCTGTATATTTTTTGATTATTTTAAAAAATACAAAAAAGAGTGTTGTGTGTGTGTGTTTTTATTCATTTGTGCATGTTTAAAAAAATTAAAAAAATCAAAAACCACTAAAAATTCATTTCGAAATTTGACTATAGAGTTTTTAAATTGTGCTCCTGTGTTCGACCCTGGTCGCTATACTAGGTATAAAGAATAACGAAAAGCCACTTACATTATTTTTATTGATTCATCTTTTATTGAGTGGTTTATTTATTTTCTCGTTGACCGAATCCTGCGGTTGAGAACAACGACATCATTGTGATATTATTTATCCTCTCTTAACTGTGTCGGATTTCGTGTCACCAACCATCATTCTGAGATCCATGTGCTTACTCGAGCCACGTGTTTCGCGATTCAGAACCGTCTGCCGGTCAAGAGGCCAGATTCAGGAGTCCCGTATGTCAGATGCCACATCCTTGAGTAGAGGTTCGACCGCACTCTATTAGACAGCGGTTCTTCGATCAACCTACTTCTGGCAGCCCTTCTCGACCACTTCGAGTTGGACACTCTACGACAGAGTAGAACGGTCCTTCAGTTTGCTGATCGATCTGTCAAGAAGCCGAAGGGGTTGCTGAAGGCCGTTGTCGTCACGATTCAGGGCCTGAAATTCCCCTTGGACTTCGTTGTGTTGGACATGGAGATCCCTGAGTCTGTGACCGATACCTAATGACTGAGTTTTTCAGAGGGTCTAGATGTCTCACAAGGCGAGAGATCCAGTCGCTGAGTCGACCGCTCCAAAATACCCAGATCAATCAACAATTAACCCACAATAAATATGCAATGAATATCCAAAAATGTGGAGTTAAAATTTATTATAACTCTACATGTAAATGTGTATAGGTGTAAGTACAGATAGAGGTCAAACACTGGGAGGCGAATGGTTGTATGTGCTGTGTAATTATTCAATCAATTGTTCATGTCCATTTTTTGTTTTTGTGGGTTTTGGATTTTATATATTTTTTATTTTTTTATAATTTTTATTTGGTTTTTATATTTTATAATTTTTTTATTTTCTTTTTATATTTTTAATTATATAATATATAGATATGTGTATATATCAGATATATATATATGTAAAGAGATATATATATAAGAATAGAGAGAGAAGTAATATAATATATAAATATATATATATATATAGATATGAATGCTTAATATATATGTAATATTTTTTTAGCTTTTAATATTTTTCTAATCTTTTTTTGTTATTTTTCTTTTTCATATTTTTATGTATATTTTTTTAATTTCAAAAATGTCCACAATATAGGACTAATTAAGTGGCTGAATATAATTTGGGTTTTTAAAAATATAAAGTAAACTCCAAAATTACCCAAATTAATTTTAATAGGTTAAGAATAATATATAGATAATTATAAAAGAGAAAAACATATTTTTGGGGTTTTTTTAAGGATTTTTCTATTTTTTTGTTGGATTTTGGAGCTTTCTGATTTTTTTAATTTTCTTTTTCATATTTTTAGGTTTTTTCAATTTCTGGACTCAATATATGTATAATTATACCATATATAATTTTTTGGAATTTTTCAAAAATATTTTATATTTTTTTTATTTTTCAATTTAAATAGTACAAAAAGGGCTTCTTTTTCATTTTTAATAATTAGGAAAAATGCGAAAAAATGCAAAATAAAATATGGCATGAAAATACAAGGCATGAAGCACTTAACCTAATTTTTGTGGAATTTTAGAAGCATCCTAGGTATTTTTAATAAATAGAGAATGACACAAAAATAAACAGCCTGGCAGGGGCATTTTTGCAAATAAAATACATTCTAGGGGCATCAGTGCAAAAATTCCAAAAGAAATAAACATTTATTTAAACTTTCAGGTCTATTTTACAATATACAAAAACCGCCAGGGTATTTGTGCAAATTTCACGCGCCTCACGTGGGACTGCACGTGAGGCACGGAAGGACCTAATTGCAATTCTAATAAACTCGGGGTTCTTTCTGCAAAAACTCCAATTTATTTACAACGTACTATTTTTTTTACAATATTAAAAATTAAATACAAAAAGTACGAGGGTTAAATGTGCAAATTACCCCTTCAGGCGCGCGATCCAAAGGTTGGGCGTCCTTTACTTGACACGCGTCGCCACCGGGTGAGAAGATGACGGTTCGCCGATCCACGGTGGAGATTAGATCACTCGCGTGATCTGACGGTCTGAGCGCAAGAGGATCGGACGGCTGTGATACGGCCTGGAATGGGACCACGATCGGACGGTGAAGACGAAGGCACGAAGAACAGGGAAGAACTCCCCCTTCCCCGACCTTCGATCCGGTGCTGCTCGCTCGTCCGGCGCTCCCTCGGGCTTCTGAGGGTCCCACTGGCTTCCTGGCAGGTGGCTCTAGCTGTTGGAGGTGTCTATCGGACGGAGGGGCACTGGAGCGCCACCACTACGTCGGAGAAGTCGAGGGGCTCCGGGTACCTCCGATGAACTTTGAAAGCGTCTCCTGGAGCTCCTCTTTGCTCCTAACCTGCTCAGGGAGAAAGCTCAGCTCGAGGCGATGCTCCTCGGCCCAAAATCTGAAGCTGTTAGTGCAAAAATGGATGAGGGCGGCGATGCTCCGGCGAAGCGGAGGAGATGAGCATCGATTCACAGATCCAGGTGGGGATCCGGTTGGACATGGTGGCTGGGAGGTGGAGAAGGCGTAGGGGAACGAAATGACAGTGGAAGAGTGGTCGGAAAACAGTCGGGGAACGGTGGTGAAGTCGCCGGAGCCTGCGAACTTCGATTCGCCTAATCTACTTATCTAAATGCAAAATAAAATACAGAAATGAAATGCAAGAATAAAAATCTACCTAGAAAAGATAAATGCGCAGCTCTTAGACCTGGGGGCCTCCAGGGAGCAGGTGACCGCCGGAGCGCCGCCGCGACAAAATTCTCCTCCTCCATGGACCGAATCGAGGTGCTGGGAAGCGCCTCCTGTCACGAGGGCTACACCAGGAGCTGATTCAAGCTCATTGGGCGGAATAAAATTGGCCAACTTCGGCCAAGGAGGAAGAAGAAGTTATTTATAAACATTCCAGGGGACCCCCATGGACCGACGATTATTGACGAATCGAATGGCTGTACAAGGGATCCAGGATCACGGCGGGAATCATGGATGATCAGAGAATAAAATCCGTGAAGAGATCGAAGGTGATGGAGCACTGAGCCAAGCGGGAAAAATGGCAGAAATCAAGGGAAAAGACATGTCTGACGAAAATCAGAGGCGCAGGGGGAGTTGACCGGAGGTCAATACTTCCTGGCCCCTGATCGGTCCACATCGGACCGATCTTGACCCATTTATTACACGTGTTAAATGAATTAATTAGAATTTACTTATAAAATAAAAAATGTTTATAAATTAATGTAGTATTTATTTATAATTTTTATTTATTTTTTGAAGTATTTTATTACGGTTTTATTATAATAATGTATTTATAAGTATATTTATATATATTTATTTTTATTTTGTTTATTTTATTTTATTATTTTATTTTATTATTTTATAAATTTAGAACTTAATTTTATTAGTCTAAATATATTTTTATTTAATTTTTAGGAGTTTATTTACATTTTTAAATAAATAGGTATATGTATATGTAGGTATAATTATAGGTCTTTTGCCTATATATTATATTCATTTTATTTATTTAATGTATTTTATTTGTTTTTATTTTGGATTTGTATTTTTAACAAGTTATATATAATATATTCATTATTATAAAGCTAAAGATGAATAAAGAATAAAAGAATTAAATACCTTTTTATTTATATACATTCTTAACATAGGTATTTTGCCTATGTATTTTATAGACTTATTTTATTTTACAAATTCTTTTTAGTTTTCTTTAAATTTTAATATGTTCATGTATTCTATACATTATTTACAAAATTCTAAAAATATAAATTTATAGAAATAATAAGCATTGAATAAAATGAATATTTTAATCAGGTATTATATACAAGGTGGGCCAAAAACTTAACTTCTACAGATGAACTCCAAAAATTATGAAACTAATTTTATTAAATAGTTCTTAGAATGCTATATACAATTAAAGGTGAGTTTGGGTGATTTGGAGTTTTTATTTGTAAGATATGGATATGTGAAGTTGAGATTTTTGCTTTTTATTCTGGGTATAAAATGTGCACTGAGTATTAATTTTAGACAAACTCATTTTTATATTTTTATTTACATTATTATCTACAACTTTCATGAACAAAGTTTCTTTATTTGATGAATAAATAATTATGTACAAAATAGGTGTCAAAAATGCATGAATAAATGAATTAATAAATGAGGTATTTATTGTATTATGGCCCTTATCTCCCCCTACTTTATTCCTTGTCGACCAATACCATGCTGGCCTTGGTCTCGGGGTTTGGGTCATAAAATATCTTCAATATTTTATTCCTTTTTCTTTTCTTCTCTTTATTCTATAATTTTGGCATTAAAAACCTTATTTAATGTGTAGTTAATACAAGAAACAATGAATGCTATTATATACAAATTAATGCTATTTACATGCATTAGCTGGAGTTTTTAAGGCCAAAATGATAGAATAAAGGTGATGAAATGGAGATTCATCACCCCCCTATACTTGCCTTTGCTAGTCCCTAGCAAACACTTATGCAATAAGTACAAAAAGAACAAAGAATAAGAAGAAAAGAAAATGCAAAAATAAAGAATTTAAAGAATAATTTGGTCATGATTATTAAACTCATCTGTACAAAATCAAAGTTTGGAGCTCAGGTCAAACTTTGGTGTGAGAATGTGTGTGGAATCTAGTCGGGAACCAAATTTAAAACACAACAACCTCTGAGAGTCACAGAACTAGGTTCAAATCACTTCAGTAGCCAGGTCAGAACTAGCCTACATCATACGCAAACCCTTATGACTATGAAGCTGACGTGTACAGTGTAAGTGATGGTGGCTCTCCCCAACTGAAATGGCAAAGGAACTGACTTCTCCAGAATGACAACCCAATGATTCCCCAATCCAACAGCTCTTTCCTCGAGGAGCAGGGTATTCCCTTCTAAGTTCAAGTGGCAACCAGCTCAAGAGGAGGGGGTGAAGAGAAGAATGGACGGTAGCCAGTATAGCTACCTATCTTGGGATGCAAGACTAGTGTAGTCAAGTCATCCAGCTGCAGGCTTACATATTTGTCTTTGGAACTCAAGCTTGCTTATTGACTTTGTACATACTTTGCAGGCATTTTATTTTTGTATAGGCCTGACCATTTTTTTTCAACATACTATTCACAGCAGCATTTACATAAGGAGTTTTTCCTCTTGAGCCAGTAGACTATCCCTCTTTTGAAGCTTTATCGCAACCCACAATCTTCTGTCTTTAGACCTCATGGCTATTGGACCAGGTTGGGGTGCACTTCCCTCCCTAGACGAGGACGAATGTTTCCACCTGTGTGCGTCTCAGACTGGCAAATCCAACCCCTTTACCACTCCAACTGAGTTGAGCCAAGTGAAAGGTGCAAGTGTCCAAGTTAGGTCACGGTCGACAAGAGTCATACGTGTGTTTCAAAAAGTTCTAGTTAGTCCACTGAGGTGACTTGAACCCAACCCTGATTTCTCAAAGAATTAAGTCTGAATAGACCTGAAGTTCCTTAAACCTAGTTCCCATAAGGTTCCAGTGCAGTTAGGTGCAGTAAGGTCTAACTGAGCTCCAATCTTCGACTTTGTTGGACTAGTTCAATCATCAATCTCAATGAAAGAATGCTATGCAAATGCTATTTACAAATATGCAACGAATAATGTAATTTTTCAAAGAATTTTGAAAATAAAGAGAAGGATTTTTACACAAAGAAATTTTTGCACATAAAATAATTTGGGCACTCACAGTATAAAATACGTACAACTATTTACACGGGCGTGCCGCTTTAATTTACAAGAATTAAGATTTTACAAATTAGTTTTTATCTATAAATATATATGTACACTTATTAAAGATTTTTATTTATTTATTTTTATTTAATATAGTATTTTAGTTATTTATTATATGTGACTATTCCTCAAACTTATTTGACACAAATTTTTCAAACAAATTTTGAAAACTATAGTCCAAAATAATTTTTACAATCATTTTTACAAACATTTACACACATTTGAAAAATCATGTTGCAAAGGTTTTCCAAAACAGTATATATAAATTTTTCAAAATATTTTTGCACCATTTTTCAAACCATTTGCAAATCATTTTTCAAACCTTTTATTTCACACAAAGAAAATAAATTTTACAAACCACACATTTTTACACAGGTTGAAAACATGTAACAAAACGTTTTCAAAATAGTTTTCAATAAATTTTCACAAAGATTTTTGAACTATTTTTCAAACATTTTGCAAAAAACATTTTCACCTGATTTATTAATCACTATATACAAAAAGAATTTGAGGGATAATCACATCTCTTTTTATTAAGGGTTTTTTAATGAATTTAAAGAATTATTAGCCATATTATTAAGAGAATACGAAAGTACGAGTTATGGCTAAAGTATATACATAATATATACGACCCCCCTATACTTAGCTTGAGCTATGTCCTCATAAATCGGAAAGAAAAGAGAAGACATAACTCGTACTGAGTATAGACAAGTCTAAAGAATATACGAATAAGAGAGATGAACAAATCAGGGGTGCACCCCCCTATACTTAGGACAAAGTACGTTCTAAGTACAGAAAACTGACACAAAGGGGCGACACCTTCTATTTAGATACCGAATATAGGAAAAGAAGAAAAGAAGAAAAGAGAGATATATACAGATAGATGAAACGATCGTGGAGAATATACGCATCACTCCCCCTATACTTAGGGTGAGATATCCCTTAGTATAGGCAACAACAGGGGTGACCAAACTGAACAACGAAAGAACAACGCGGTGTGTACCCCCTATACTTAGGACAAGGTACGTCCTAAGTGTAGACACAAGGATGTGGCGATAGATCTGGGGCACACAGAACATACGAGAGAAAGAATGAAAAAGGTACACATATATACAAGCGGTGAAAAAAACTGGTGGAGTACAGGACGGTATCTGACAAGTGAATACCATACTATCGTCGTCGTCTCCCTGTGAGAACGAGGACGCAGTCAGAAGGTGCAAAGACACCCTGATATGCAGTCAGGTGGGTGTCGGCTACCGGGGACACACAGATCAGAAAGTAAAGATATCCGATCCGGTAGTAGAAATCAGTCAATCGGCTCAGAAGGTCAGCATGAGGGAATATAGCCGATATCGTAAGACCGGGAGAAAGAAAGAGCAGTACCGACTCCTCCGGTCAATCAGAGTCCCAGATAGATCGGAAGTAAAACGTATGAGACAGTGTGATGTACGGCGGTGATATAATCTGAAAGTCACAAGAATACACCGGACAACACAATATGTGGCTCACTCCTGCGAGGGTCCTCAAGGTGAGCAGAATCAGAGAATGATCAGAAGACTCGGCTCCGTGCTCCAACAGATGGAGACACAACCAGGGATGAAGCCGAGTACATAGAAAATGATGTACTCTCCCGCAGATAACCCTCGGGGAGTAGTACATGCTAGTCAATGAATAATCAGAACAGAAGCTCACCCTTGCGAGGGTTGTCAAGGAGAGCGGGCTCAAATGAGCCTGATCCATCGGACGGATCAAAGGAACGGTCTTGGTAGGCGACAGATCGGCTACCAGCAGAAGAGACCGTCAAATTAAGAAAGTGTGGCAGCGTCCCGCAGATGACCCTCGGGGAACGTGCTGTCAGCTAGGCATGAAAATAGCAGATATCAGAAGCTCAACCTTGCGAGGACCGTCAAGGCGAGCAGACTCAAAGGAGTCTAATCAGACCGGTCCCATGATCCGCATATTGGATACACAACTCAAAATGGGACCAAAAATCATGTATATCAGACGACTCAATTCCGTGCTCCGTAGATCGAAGACACAGTCAGAAGTTGGAACCGAGCGTAAAGAGAGTGTCGCAGTCTCCCGCAGATAGTCCTCAGAGAGTACTGCGATCTAGGCAAGGAATAGTCAGACCGTATCTCTACCTTGCGAGGGTCGTCAAGGATAGAGAATGGCTCAAAGGAGCCGGATCCATCAGACGGACCCACTTAGTGGTCTCAGTAGTCGATAAGGCGGCTACCAACAGAAGAGACCAATCAGATCAGAAATATGTCATATTCTCCTGTAGATAACCCTCGGGGAGCTACGAGCTAGGCATGGAATAATCAGAAAAGTGGAGCTCTACCTTGCGAGGACCGTCAAGACGAGCAGACTCAGATGAGTCTAGTACATTGGCCTCGTGTACCGACAGGTCAGGCACACAATAACAGGGGGAAGCCAATCAAGCATATTATCTGACTCGGTTCCGGGTCCCATCACAATGATGACCCAGGTAGTGAATGAAACCGCAGTCCTAGAAGTTATCGCATTCTCCCGCAGATAGTCCTTGGGGAGGAATGCGAGCTATATCAATGTAGGTTTTGGGAATGCTGGCAAGTCATCTCAGGTCCTCAAAAGTGTGAATCCATCAATCCATAGGAGGGCATAAGATCATGCAAGGGAGAAAATAATCATGTCATTCACCAAACCTCCCTTGGGTCAATCCAGTCAGCTGAGATGGCACGAAAAATAGTCAGGAATTTTCTAAGTAACAGGGTGGATTTGAGAGTCAGGAGATCAAGGATGGGTCAAATAGGAAGATGAGAGATCATGCAGGATCCGCACACCTCTATTAGGCACTCCAAGTCAGAATAATCATTCAATCCTCAAAATCAAGATGGCTGGAACCTCAAGAAAGATAGATCACTCAATACTCATGAAATCTTCATCGAATTATCGCATCATATCACATCCTTAATCCGGTGTGCGAGAACTAAATCTTCAATAAATAATCACACCTAATGATCAGTCATCATAAAAAATCCTCAAGAAGCCCATATGCATGTATCAAAGACAAATCCATCACATCAATCTCAACAACCTCAACATCATTGGCCCGACTTACACAAATAATTTGTATACGTAATCCTCGATGCGGGCCTCATCAATATGCACAACATTCCCGGGTAAAGGGAGAGATGATACGGGGTACACACGGAAGATGGATAAGAAGAGTACACAATGGGGTGGAGAAGCTGATTGAGCGTGCGTGCCAATATCATGGGTGGTAGAAGGGTGATACAGAGGGTACGAAGAGGGTGGGCGAGAAGATCGAGACACAGACAAAATTGGGTGTTCCACACAGGGCGGGAACACCGTCAAAATGGTGGTCCGAAGAGAGTGTTCTCCCCAAACCGGAGAAGATGGGGATGATACGGAGAATACGAGGAAGATGGTGAAGAAGAGGGGAAACGAAGGACATGGCGAAGAAATGATTGAGCTCAAGCACCAATATCACGACTCGATGCAATATGAAGAGTTATATGTATAAGAGAGGTAGAGAGACTCAAAGATAAAAATGCATGACTCACACGGTGGGACCGACTACTCTAGGAACACAATGAACTCCAAGTCACAATCAATACACAAGGCAAAACCCCCGATTCACCTACTCAACACAGTGAAGACCATCAGGTGACGGTCATTTATCTTTTTAATTTTAGAGTTAGGTGAGATCCACAAAAATTGTACAATCACATAGGAGGCTTGATAGGATTTGGGCTCTACTCCTTAGTGTGTACGTGAGCAATTTAAAACGCATGCAAGGAGGGGGTTGCTCTCCCCAAGACAAGGAATCCATTACGTTTTATTTTTAAGTCCAATAGAGTTAGCAGTCCCGATTTTATTTAAGTTATCACTTTTTTGGGTATTTTCAATGCATGTGCCTATCGAGGTTCCAATTGCCATTAAGCATCCTAGGTTGGCAAAAACAGAGGGAGAAGATCGGAAAAGCCATGCAAGTCGGAAAACAATGATGCATGCCAAGTAAGAAGACTTACAGTGCCTCCCAGCTCTTTCCATGCGGGATGCATAACAGAATTTGAAACCTATGCTATATGCAAATGCAAACTGAAGAAATCACCCTAGGTACAGAAATTGCTATTATCGTGAAGCACCACAAGTCGCTCATTCATCTTTAGCCTCAAAAAGTCCGGTCTTGGCTTACCCCTCCTCTGTGCTCAACACACTTGAGCTTAGGAGAAAGAGCTTTGCGGGGCTCGTTGTGGCACAAAGGCTAAGAGATAAATGAACGGCTGTTTAGAGTTTGATCTAGATCCAAAGCGAACTATAGGTACATGCAAATATATATTAGGGTGTTTGGACCTAACTCTACGAGCAAGCAACTCCTAAGCTAAGGCTCATTCGCACAAAATAATAAAAATAAAATAAAGAAAAGAAAAAGCGTCAAAATCATCGAGGCCCCCAAGGAAACAATCCCTCGGGCACTGGACCTCGGGAGTCGAAGTGTACCTGTGAGAGTCCTGTATTATTACAAAATTCAAGTGTCACTCTCTCACATGAGTATACATAATAAAATGAAATAAAATAAAATGCATAAAAATAGAGACTGTCTTCAAAAATTCTCCTTCTTCTGTCATGGATGCTCTCTCCTGTTGGCTGGCATAGAGGAGCCAACTCCACCTCGCTTGGGTGCATAGGTCCTCCTATGAGGTCCTCCTTCGCTTGGTGGTCCCTCGCATCCAAGATAAAGAAAGGAGATGGTGAGAATAGTCAATCAAATAATATCAAATAGAATTAAAAACCAAACAAGTAACTGAATCATGGACATGAGCAAATAATTGAATAAATGAACAAGTAAGCTCACAAAATCATACAAATTCCGTCGCCTCCCCGGCAACGGCGCCATTTGATGACTGAGTTTTTCATAGGATCTAGATGTCTCACAAGGTGAGAGATCCAGTCGCTGAGTCGACCGCTCCAAAATACCCAGATCAATCAATAATTAACCCACAATAAATATGCAATGAATACCAAAAAATGTGGAGTTAAAATTTATTATAACTCTACATGTAAATGTGTATAGGTGTAAGTACAGGTAGAGGTCGAACACTGGGAGGCGAATGGTTGTATGTGCTGTGTAATTATTCAATCCATTGTTCATGTCCATTTATTATTTTTGTGGGTTTTGGATTTTATATATTTTTTTATTATTTTTTTTATAATTTTTATTTGGTTTTTATATTTTATAATTTTTTTATTTTCTTTTTATATTTTTAATTATATAATATATAGATATGTGTATATATCAGATATATATATATATATATATATATGTAAAGAGATATATATATATAAGAAGAGAGAGAGAAGTAATATAATATATAAATAAATATATATAGATATGAATGCTTAATATATATATATATAATATTTTTTTAGCTTTTAATATTTTTCTAATCTTTTTTTGTTATTTTTCTTTTTCATATTTTTATGTTTTTTTTAATTTCAAAAATGTCCATAATATAGGACTAATTAAGTATCCGAATATAATTTGGGTTTTTAAAAATATAAAGTAAACTCCAAAATTACCCAAATTAATTTTATTAGGTTAATAATAATATATAGATAATTATAAAAGAGAAAAACATATTATTGGGCTTTTTTTTAAGGATTTTTCTATTTTTTGTTGGATTTTGGAGCTTTCTGATTTTTTTAATTTTCTTTTTCATATTTTTAGGTTTTTTCAATTTCTGGACTCAATATATGTATAATTATACCATATATAATTTTTTTGGAATTTTTCAAAAATATTTTATAATTTTTTTATTTTTCAATTTAAATAGTACAAAAAGGGCTTCTTTTTCATTTTTAATAATTAGGAAAAATGCGAAAGAAATGCAAAATAAAATATGGCATGAAAATATAAGGCATGAAGCACTTAACCTAATTTTTGTGGAATTTTAGAAGCATCCTAGGTATTTTTAATAAATAGATAAAGGACACAAAAATAAACAGCCTGGCAGGGGCATTTTTGCAAATAAAATACATTCCAGGGGCATCTGTGCAAAAAATCCAAAAGAAATAAACATTTATTTAAACTTTCGGGTCTATTTTACAATATACAAAAACCGCCAGGGTATTTGTGCAAATTTCACGCGCCTCACGTGGGACTGCACATGAGGCACGGAAGGACCTAATTGCAATTCTAATAAACTCGGGGTTCTTTCTACAAAAAATCCAATTTATTTACAACGTACTATTTATTTTACAATATTAAAAATTAAATACAAAAAGTCCAGGAGTTAAATATGCAAATTACCCCCTCAGGCGCGCGATCCAACGGTTGGGCGTCCTTTACATGACACGCATCGCCACCTGGTGAGAACATGACGGTTCGTCGATCCACGATGGAGATTAGATCACTCGCGTGATCTGACGGTCTGAGCGCAAGAGGATCGGACGGCTGTGATACGGCCTGGAATGGGACCACGATCGGACGGTGAAGACGAAGGCACGAAGAACAGGGAAGAACTCCCCCTTCCCCGACCTTCGATCCGGTGCTGCTCGCTCGTCCTGCGCTTCCTCGGGTTTCTGAGGGTCCCACTGGCTTCCTGGCAGGTGGCTCTAGCTGCTGGAGGTGTCTGATCGGACGGAGGGGCACTGGAGCGCCACCACGATGTCGGAGAAGTCGAGGGGCTCCAGGTACCTCCGATGAACTCTGAAAGCGTCTCCTGGAGCTCCTCTTTGCTCCTAACCTGCTCAGGGAGAAAGCTCGGCTCGAGGCGATGCTCCTCAGCCCAAAATCTGAAGCTGTTAGTGCAAAAATGGATGAGGGCGGCGATGCTCCGGTGAAGCGAAGGAGATGAGCATCGATTCGCGGATCCAGGTGGGGATACGGTTGGACAGGGTGGCTTGGAGGTGGAGAAGGCGTAGGGGAACGAAATGACAGTGGAAGAGTGGTCGGAAACAGTCGGGGAATGGTGGAGAAGTCGCCGGAGCTGAGCTCCGGCGAACTTTGATTCGCCTAATCTACTTATCTAAATGCAAAATAAAATGCAGAAATGAAATGCAAGAATAAAAATCTACCTAGAAAAGATAAATGTGCAGCTCTTAGACCTGGGGGCCTCCAGGGAGCAGGGCGACCGCCGGAGCGCCGCCGCGACAAAATTCTCCTCCTCCATGGACCGAATCGAGGTGCTGGGAAGCACCTCCTGTCACGAGGGCTACACCAGGAGCTGATTCAAGCTCATTGGGCGGAATAAAATTGGCCAAATTCGGCCAAGGAGGAAGAAGAAGTTATTTATAAACATTCCAGGGGACCCCCATGGACCGGCGATTATTGACGAATCGAATGGTTGTACAAGGGATCTAGGATCTCGGCGGGAATCATGGATGATCAGAGAATAAAATCCGTGAAGAGATCGAAGGTGATGGAGCACTGAGCTAAGCGGGAAAAATGGCAGAAATCAAGGGAAAAGACATGTCTGACGAAAATCAGAGGCGCAGGGGGAGTTGACCGGAGGTCAACACTCCCTGGCCCCTGATTGGTCCACATCGAACCGATCTTGACCCATTTATTACACGTGTTAAATGAATTAATTAGAATTTACTTAGAAAATAAAAAATGTTTATAAATTAATGTAGTATTTATTTATAATTTTTATTTATTTTTTTGAAGTATTTTATTACGGTTTTATTAAAATAATGTATTTATAAGTATATTTATATATATTTATTTTTATTTTGTTTATTTTATTTTATTATTTTATTTTCTTATTTTATAAATTTATAACTTATTTTTATGAGTCTAAATATATTTTTATTTAAATTTTAGGAGTTTATTTACATTTTTAAATAAATAGGTATATGTATATGTAGGTATAATTATAGGTCTTTTGCCTATATATTATATTCATTTTATTTATTTAATGTATTTTATTTGTTTTTATTTTGGATTTGTATTTTTAACAAGTTATATATAATATATTCATTTATATAAAACTAAAGATGAATAAAGAATAAAAGAATTAAATACCGTTTTATTTATATACATTCTTAACATAGGTATTTTGCCTATGTATTTTAAAGACTTATTTTATTTTACAAATTCTTTTTAGTTTTCTTTTAATTTTAATGTGTACATGTATTCTATACATTATTTACAAAATTCTAAAAATATAAATTTATAGAAATAATAAGCATTGAATAAAATAAATAATTTAATCAGGTATTATGTACAAGGTGGGCCAAAAACTTAACTTCTACAGATGAACTCCAAAAATTATGAAACTAATTTTATTAAATAGTTCTTGGAATGCTATATACAATTAAAGGTGAGTTTGGGTGATTTGGAGTTTTTATTTGTAAGATATGGGTCTGTGAAGTTGAGATTTTTGCTTTTTATTCTGGATATAAAATGTGCACTGAGTATTAATTTTACACAAACTCAATTTTGTATTTTTATTTACATTATTATCTACAACTTTCATGAACAAAGTTTCTTTATTTGATGAATAAATAATTATGTACAAAATAGGTGTCAAAAATGCATGAATAAATGAATTAATAAATGAGGTATTTATTGTATTATGGCCCTTATCTCCCCCTACTTTATTCCTTGTCGACCAATACCATGCTGGCCTTGGTCTCGGGGTTTGGGTCATAAAATATCTTCAATATTTTATTACTTTTTCTTTTCTTCTCTTTATTCTATAATTTTGGCATTAAAAACCTTATTTAATGTGTAGTTAATACAAGAAACAATGAATGCTATTATATACAAATTAATGCTATTTACATGCATTTGCTGGGGTTTTAAGGCCAAAATGATAGAATAAAGGTAATGAAATGGAGATTCATCAATACCCCCATCATTCTAGGATGCCCGTTCTTGGCCACAGCCAAGGCAGTGTCCAACCATGATAGCGGGAAGGTGTACTTTCGCGTCGAGGGCGAGAGTATACAAATAGAGATGGTCGAGGATACTAGAGCCAGAGATTCAGCTTGCTCAGAGCCGACCACAGATTCAGAGCAGATGACAGAGTCAGGGTGAGACAACCACCGGGACTGTGATTTTGTGATTACAGATGATGAGGCAGTTTGGGCAGATCCAATCGCACATGCCATCCTCTCATTTTCAGAGTTCGTTGATGCAGAGACGCCAGCAGAGGAGATCTTGGAGAGCGCATTCCTGGTCCAGGATACTTTTCAGGCAGCAGAGCCAGTTCCCGACCGTAAGACAGATGTTTGTGAGTATGATACAGATCCCTCGGAGTCAGATATTGATTGGGCATAGTTCGATGATTTGATACCGTGTCTGACTTCCACTGAGCCTACAGCTAGGGAGGAGGTTGATGCCATGCATAGCAGAGACAATCCAGCAGAGCAGCCTTCTCTGGATATAGATTGTGAGAGAGAGTTTCCGTTCTCCCATGCAGATTTGGCAGCATTCACTCAGACCTTTCAGAGACCAGATCTGCCAGCACCTACTTGTCCAGAGCTGAAGCCGCTACCTGCGTCACTGAAGTATAGGTTCCTTGCGGGTGAGCATGAGATGTACCCAGTCATTATCTCAGCAGATTTGACTGGAGAGCAGGAATCCCGTCTGATGGGGGTTCTTGAAAAGAACCGCAAGGCGATTGGATGGAGTGTAGCCGATCTCCAGGGGATAAGTCTGGCCCTGTGCTCCCACCATATCTATCTCTAGGAGGAGGCAAAGCTGTCGCGTGAGTTCCAACGGAGGCTGAACCAGAACCTTCGAGATGTTGTCATGAAGGAGATCTCGAAATGGTGGAGCATCGATTTTATCTACCCCATCTCTGACTCCAAGTGGGTCAGTCCGTTGCATGTGGTGCCCAAGAAGACGGGCATCACTACAGTTGTCAGCGAGTCTGGAGAGGAGATCGCTACCCGGATACCCACTTCTTGGCGGGTCTACGTAGATTACAGACAACTCAACCAGGCTACCAAGAAGGATCATTTTCCCATGCCCTTTATTGATCAGATCATTGAGAGACTGGCATGGAAGAACCATTATTATTTCTTGGATGGGTACTCCGGCTATAATCAGGTGGCCATCGTGCCAGAGGACCAGGCCAAGACCACTTTCACTTGTCCCTTCGGGACATATGCCTTCAGACGCATGCCATTTGGGTTGTGCAATGCTCCGGCGACATTTCAGAGATGCATGCTGTCTATCTTTTCGGACATGGTGGGGGAGTGCTTGGAGGTCTTCATGGATGATTTCTCGGTCTACTACGATGGATTCTACTCCTGTATTGACTGCCTAGACCGAGTCCTTCAGATGCATTGAGGTTCACCTTGTGTTTTCTTGGGAGAAGAGTCACTTCATGGTGACTCAGGGGACGGTGCTTGGCCATATCATCTCCAACAGGGGCATGGAGGTTGATCCGGTCAAGGTGGATGTCATTACAAAACTCAATCCACCGTCCAACTTGCGGCAGTTACAGTCTTTTCTGGGTCACGTCAATTTCTACAGGCGCTTCATTCATGATTTTAATAGGATTGCCCGACCGTTGATTGATCTGCTGATGAAAGATACCAAGTTCCTTGTCGATGACAAGTGTCTATCGTCGTTTGAGACTCTTAAGAGCTGTGTTGTAGAGGCTCCTGTTCTCCAGCCACCCGATTGGTCTCTCCCATTCGAGATCATGACGGGCGCCTCCGATTTGCCGTAGGGGCCGTGCTGGGACAGAGGAGGGATGGAGTCCCATTTGCCATTCACTACGCTAGCCGTACATTAAATGCCATGCAGCGGAACTATACAGTCACTGAGAAGGAGATGCTAGCCGTAGTGTTCACCCTAGATAAGTTCAGATCTTACATCATTGGATCTAAAGTGACCATCTATACTGATCATACCGCCATCAGGTACCTCATGGCAAAGAAGGATGCCAAAGCCAAATTGACCAGATGGATCCTTCTACTCCAGGAGTTTGATATAGAGATTAAGGACAAGCCTGGAGTCAAGAATGTGGTGGCAGATCACTCTCCTGATTAGAGCATCTTGAGGATTCAGAGCAGACTGGGCCTATTTGTAAGACCTCCCCATATGAGGTGATCCTTGCTATCGCCTCTCTCTCGTGGTACGTCGATATTGTGAACTTTCATGTTGCCAAGAAAGTCCCACAAGATTGGCCCATGCAGAGACTTGAGACCTTCCTCGCGAAGGCCAAGTTTTACCACTGGGAGGATCCCATCCTTTACCATGAAGGAGGGGATAGCGTCTGGCGTAGGTGCATTCCTCAGGAGGATCACCACATCGTCCTCACTTACTGCCACAAGCTTGAGGCAGGGGGGCATCACTCTGAGAGGAGAATGGCACAGAAAGTGCTCCAATCTGGCCTATGATGGCCTACCCTCTTCAAGGACTCTGATGCGTTCGTGAAGAGGTGTACTGACTGTCAGAGGATGAGCACTTGTGGACAGCGTGATATGATGCCGATGCAGCCCATTCACTTCTGTGAGGTTTTTGACGCATGGGGCATCGATTTCATGGGTCCATTCCCTAGGAGTCAGGGATCATTGGGTTAAGGCCATCCCCGTCCGAACCGCAGATGCTAGGATTGTTTGCCGATTTTGGAGGAAGCATATCATTTCACGGTTCGGGGTACCTCGAGTGTTGATATCTGACGGGGGGTCTCATTTCTTCAACGACAAGCTAAAGGCCCTTGCTAGCGAGTTCAGCATAGACCATCGAGTTGCCACTCCATACCACCCTCAGACGAATGGTCTTGCTGAAGTATCGAATAGGGAGATCAAGACTATATTACATAAAGTCGTCTGCCCTGACTGAAAGGATTGGTCACAACTTTTGGACTCGGTCTTATGGGAATATAGGACGTCTTTCAAGACTCCTTTGGGTACATATCCCTTTCGCCTCATTTATGGCAAGCCATGCCATTTACCTGTTGAGCTGAGACATATGTCACTTTGGGTTGTCCCCTGATATACTTTTGGATCCAGAGAGTGTAGGAGATCAGAGGAGGGCAGAGTTAGCAGCCTTGGAGGAGCTTCGTGATACTGCCTTTTCAAACAGCCTACATTATAAGGAGAGAGTAAAGGAGTGCCATGATTCTCATATCAGCCACAAGCATTTTGAGCCAGGACAGAGAGTATGGCTGTTTGATGCCAGGCTTCGTTTATTTCCAGGGAAGCTACAGAGCAAATGGAAGGGACCGTATTTGGTGAGAAAGGTACATGACAATGGGAGTATAGATATATCTGAGTTGTCTTCTGAGAGTACCTTTCGTGTGAACGGCCAGCAGCTCAAGCCATATCTAGATCATGAGCCGCGGGTCGTTGATGTTGCCCCGATTCACTTTGTGTGAGATGTGGTCTCTTGACTCACATCTATTGCATCTCACGCCTGATTATCACTATCCCCCGACTTGTATAGATCCAGTTGTCCATATCACTCTATTCTTTAGTCCCACACCCCTTTTCTCATCTTATGATTATGCTGTACTTAGGGTGTACTTTACCCTAAGTATAGGGGGTGTCGGACTCTCGGGTATTCTATTGATTCATTTCTACCTCTATTTTTCTGCCAATACTTAGGGATATTTCACCCTAAGTATAGGGGAGGTAGACCCCGTACATTCTCACTCGGCTTTCCCTTCGTGTACAACCTACTATACTTAGGATTAGTTGATCCTAACTATAGGGGGAAATGCCGAGATCCTCTTGATTTCTATTCTTTCATTCGTCTTGGTATATAGCCTTCCTTTTCACTTCCCTATACTAAGCACAAGTTATGTCTTCTTCATCGCTCTTGACTCTGAGGACATCGTTCGAGCTAAGTATAGGGGGTGTGTATATATTTCATATATACTTTAGTCATAACTCGTACTTTGTGTGAGTGTGTTAATAAATAAAAATGGCTAAAACCCAAAAACCCATAAAAAATAAAAAAAATGTAAATAAAAATTCTTTTATTGCACATACATAGCTAATGTACAAATTATTTTTGTAAAAATGTTTGTAAAAACTTTGTGTGTAAATAGTGTGTAAATATTTTGATATCAATATGTATATAGTACAAAATTTTTCTAAAATGTTTTGAAAATCAAAAGTTTGCAAAAACCTTGTGTAAATTTTTGTACAATTTTGCAAAACTTGCATTCATGCATACATCCATGGTTTCAAAACATTTTTCAAAAATTTTGCACATGTGTAAACAGTTTGTAAATAACATCTTTGTAAATACTTGTATAGGTTTTCCTGGATTATAGTTGACATTTAAACTAGCCTGGAATTAAATTGGAAAATAGAGCTTGGTTAAGATCTTAATCCACCTAATTATAAGAGGAACCTTATAGGGCTTAGGGTTGAGACTTTTCAGGACCATGGTGACTTAATTCTTTGAGTCCACTAGGCTATGATCATATGTCATCTCAATGAGCCTAAGTAGAACACTTAACAACACACATGACTCATATAGACAATGGCTTGACTTGGACCCACACTTTACACCGAGATCTCTACGGATGAGGTGGTGAGGAGGCAGTCTTCCTTGACTTGGGGTAGCATATGAGGGTAGTACTTCTAGGCGGAACCTTTCTTCTTCTTATAGTGAAGGAAGTGTGTCTCAACTTGGTCTGGTTGCCATGAGGTCTAACGACAGGAGTTGTGGATTGCAATAATGCTTCAAAAGAGGGATAGCCTACTGGCTCAAGAGGAAAAACTCCTTATGTGTATATGCTGCACTTTGTAAATATATTGTATAGATGCACATTGAAAAAAAAAGTGCAAAAAGAAAAGAACTCCAATAAAGTGGTGGGTCTGAGAGAAAATGATAATCCCATCGGAGTGTATATAGTGCAATAAGCAAAGCTTGAGACTCATGTTCCATCTTATGTAGCTTGCAGCAGGGAGACTTAGCTACACTGGTTGAGCTCCCAAGGATACATGGCTACACTGGCCATGGTCCATTCTCAACTTCCCCCTCTTCTTGAGCTGGTTGAACTTGAACTTAGAAGGGAATACCCGTTCCTCGAGGAAAGAGTGGTCAGACTAGGGTCATAGAGTTACCTTGTTGGGGAGGGTTGTCATTTTGCTACTTCTGAGGTGGAGAGCTATACTTCACATACACTGTACAAGGAAAGATTCATGGTCTTCAGGGTTTGTGTATGTAGACTTGTTCTGATCTGGATTATTGAGTAGTCTTGACTATAAATTAGTGGATCTTAGAGGCTGTTGAGTTTTAAACCTAAGTCCAAATAAGGTTCCGGCACATTAATAATCCAAAGATCTGACCGAGCTCCATATTTCAATTTAATGAAGGAAAGTTTAATAATCAGCATTGATCCTTGCATTTCTCCTCTTTTTCTTTTTCCTTCTCTTTTTCACTTCTTTTTCAAATAAGTGTTTGCTAAGGGACTAACAAAGTTAAGTATAGGGGGGTGATGAATACCCATTCATCACTCTTTATTCTTTTATTTTAGCTACAAAACCTTTGCAAAACACCATGTATATATGTGTAAATAGAACAAATTATCAAAATGCATGCATTGTGTAAATATTGATAATCAGCATGTTTTTGTGCATAAATAAAAGAATAAAGAACAAAAGAAAAAGAAGGAAATATTTAGAATAAATATTGAGCGACCTAATCCCAAGGGAGGGCTCAGTATTGGCCTGACCAAAAAAGAATCCAAGTAGAGGGAGATAGGGTCAATCATGTGTGTACATAACCCTATATATTTAAATAAATTTATTTTCCTCTAAATAAAATAAAAATGTGTGTTTATTATATTATACATATTTATAAAAATAAAATAAAAATCAAAAAAATAAAAATAAAAATAGAAATAATAAAAATCATTTTCCCCTTTGTATATATACCATGTACATATGTATATAAACCTATTTATTTAACAACAACAACAACAAAGCCTTTTCCCACAATTAAGTAGGGTCGGCTACATGGATTTTTCGCCTCCATTCAGATCTATCTTGGGTCAATCTCGGACTTATATCCAAAAAACTAAGATCCCTTTGTATAGTCTCTTTCCAAAACTTCTTGGGCCATCCTCGCCCTCTCTTATCCGGCTCAACATCCCAACACTCGCATCTCCTAATCGGTGCATCAGTTGACCTTCTTTGCAAATGACCAAACCATCTTAAGCGGTTTTCTCGCATTTTATCCTCGATTGGAGCTACACCAACTTTCTTTCTGATTGCATCATTCCGAATCCGATCTTTACGTGTATGTCCACACATCCATCTTAGCATTTTCATTTTTGCTACAACCATTCTCTGCACATGTCTATGGTTCACAGGCCAACATTCAGAACCATAAAGCATAGAAGGTCTCACGGTTGCTTTGTAAAACTTTCCTTTAATTTTTAAAGGATTTTTCTTATCACAGAGAACAACGGAGGCTCCTCTCCACTTTAGCCAGCCTGCATTTATTCTATTAATAACATCTCCATCAATTTCCCCATCATGTTGTAAAATAGATCTCAGATATCTAAAAGAATCTCTCTTCTGAATGTTATCGTCACCAATATTCACCTCGATTCCTTCGCCATTGCTTCCATCAAAGGTGCATTCCAAATATTCCATCTTAGACCTACTTATACGAAAACCTTTAGTCTCCAATGCATGTCTCCTAACCTCAAGCTTCTCATTTACTCCATCTCTAGTCTCGTCAATCAACACAATATCATCAACAAATAACATACACCAAGGTAACTCATCCTGAATGTGACTTGTCAACTCGTCCATAATCAAAGTAAAAAGAAATGGACTCAAAGTTGAACCTTGATGTAAACCAATGTTGATATCAAAATAGTCAGTCTTCCCCGTCGGGGTCCTTACACAAGATAAAGCCCTATCATACATATCCTTTTATGAGATTAATGTATAGGACAGGTACTTGTCTCTTCTCCAAAACTCTCCACAGTATCTCTCGTGGGACGCAATCATAAGCCTTCTCTAAATCACGAAAAAAATATGGAGATTCTTCCTTTTAGCTCTATAAATCTCCATTGTTCTCCTCAGAAAATGGATGGCTTCAATAGTTGAGCGACCTGGCATGAATCCGAATTGGTTTTCTTTTACTTGGGAAACTTGCCTCAACCTTCTTTCGATTACACGTTCCCAAATTTTCATAGTGTGACTCATTAGCTTGATACCTCTATAATTTGAACAATTTTGAATGTCTCCTTTGTTCTTATAAAGAGGCATCACGATACTCCTCCTCCAATCTTCAGGCATTTTCTTGCTTCGCCAAATAACATTGAATAGATTCGTAAGCCAAGTCAAACCACACTCACCTAAAACTTTCCAAACTTCTACAGGGATGTCATCCGGTCCAACACCTTTTCCAGGTCTCATAACCTTCAAAGCCTCCTTTACTTCTTTTCCTTGTATTCGTCTATAGCATGCACGATTCAAGTAACTTTCACTACTAGCTAGATCACCCAAAGTGATCTCTCTATTTCCTTCTCCAATGAAAAGTTTATGGAAGTAATGCTCCCATCTAGTCTCTATATCCTTCTGAGTAATAAGCATGTGACCTTCCTCGTCCTTAATGCATCTCACTTGAGAAAGGTCTTCGGTCATTCTTTCTCTTGCTTTGGCCAACCTGAATATATCCTTCTGGCCCTCCTTAGAGTTGAGATTTTTATACAAAACTTCATAAGCTTTTGACTTAGCTTCGCTTACAGCCTTCTTTGCTTCCTTCTTCGCTATTTTATAGTCTGTGACAGTTTCCTCTGTTCTATCCTTAGACATAGCTTTAAAGCAAGCTCCTTTAATTTTTAGCTTCTCTTGCACCCCTTCGCTCCACCACCAAGCCTCTTTTTGACCCGGAGCTCCTCCTTTTGACTCGCCTAGCATCTCTTTGGCTACCTTTCGGATACAAGATGCTACTGCCTCCCACATCTCGTTTGCACTACCGCTACAAACCCAAGATAAGTCTTCTAAAACCTTCTCCCTGAAGCTTGATTGCTTCAGCGGAAGATTCCACCACCTAGTTCTAGTGATATTAGGAACCTTTTCTTTACCAGCCCTTTTATTTGTAAATCCAAGACTAACAAGAGATGTTGGGTTGTCAAACTTTCTCGAGGGATTACTTTGCAATATTTGCAATACAACCAATCTCTTCTCCTCAACGCAAGGTAATCTATCTGTGTTCTAGTTGAGCCACTCTTATAAGTAATTAAATGCTCCTCCCTCTTCTTGAAAAGAGTGTTTGCTATGAAAAGATCATATGCAGTTACAAAATCCAGAATGACTTTTCCCTCTTCGTTTCTATCCCCAAAACCATGTCCTCCATGCACACTTGCATAACTTGAAACATCTTTTCCCACATGTCCATTAAGATCTCCACCTATGCAAACCATCTCTCTTGTGGGATTTCTTGTAAAATCTTATCCAGATCCTCTCAAAAAGCTTGTTTAGTCCTTTCATCTAAACCAATTTGCGGTGCATAAACTGAGATGATATTCAGAATTTCTTCTTCAAGCACCAACTTTAGCAAAATAATCCGATCCCCAAATCTTTGCACCTCAACCACACAATCCTTCAAATATTTATGAACAACCACTCCAGCACCGTTTCTGCCTTTGTCTTTACCTGAATACCAAAGTTTAAAGCCTGTCTTCTCGATCTCCCTTGCTTTCTCTCCAACCCATTTAGTCTCTTGAAGACATAATATATGAATCTTCCTTCTTTCCATTGTATCCACTAACTCCATCAATTTTCCAGTTAAAGTACCGGTATTCCAACTACCAATCCGTAACTTCCTTTGCAATCTCTTTTGCACTAACTTCTTTACTCGCATGCGTCCATTATGCGAGAACCCTTGCAAATTTTGGACTGCATCCGGGCGGTGATGCAGCGGAACTAGCTTATTTACTCGCATGTGTTCCTCATGCGAGAACCCTTGCAAATTTTGAACTACATCCAGGCTGCGATGTTGCGGCCCTTGCCAATTTTTCGTTGCATTCGGGCGATGCAACGCGTCGCAAGTAGGGAACGCCCCAATGAAATCTGTATGTTTGCTTAAATCCATGTTTAAAAGATCCGAACGGTTTGGAGATAAATTCATAAATAGTGTTCTTAGAAGAACTTTAAGAACACTATTTACGAATTTATCTCTCCTGCGCTAGCTGTCAGCTACCTAACGCGCAACCCTCCTCATTTACCTGGGCTTGGGACCGGCCATGGCTGAGTTAACCTATTTATTTAACTAATGTAAATAAATCATAAAAATAAAATAAAAATACTTTTTTTATTCCAAATTTTATGTTATAAATAAATAAAATATAAAATTGGAATAATTTTATAAAAATAATTAACTAAAAATAAAAATTAAAAATACATATATGTAAATACCTATATATAATAATAATATAATGTAAATACATAAATTATTTTTTAAAAAAATAAATAAAAATCACTAAAAAATAAGTTCAAAAATAAGAAACATTTTTCATGTTTAAGTTTTTTCGAAATAAAAGCATTTACTATTTTTAATTGAATTTCTAAATAATTAATAAATGGAATTATTTCATTGGTCCACGAGGGAATGTTGACCCCCGGTCAACTCTCCCCGCGGACCCCCTTCCAGGCGGATCGGGTTTTGACCCGATTTCTCCGATTTTTGCTGACTCGATCTGACCTCCATTTATCCAAACTCCAGGCTACATTTGACCCTTGTTGATCCGAGATCCTCGCCCGAGCAGCTGCCTAGGGGTCCATTCTTCACCAAGCGCACCCGACTCCCATCTTCCCGAACCCCTGGCACTATTTAGCTCCACCTCCACCGCACTTTTCACGCCATCTTTGGCTCCGCCCTTCCATCCCAGGACCTCCACTCTTGTCCCTAGAGTGACAGCTACCGATAGGAGTATTGCAGTGAGGAGAAGGAGCCCCCAACCATTGATCTGGCAATCTTCTTCGTCGTGCACCGCCGTGAGGTGCACCGAGCCTCGGACCCCGACGATTCCTTGAGGCAAAGACTCCCAGAGCTCCGCCAGCTCATCCATAGCCGACTTCAGCCACTAGGTAGCCTCGATACCCTCTAGCTTAGCTTAATTTCCACTTACGCCCATTTATGCTACCGGCCTTCGTCGGCCGATTCCCATCGCTCCGATCACCCATTTGCCCATCCGACCTGACTACCATCTCCATCAGACTTCTTGCCACATTCTGCACCCATCTGATCATCCTGACTCATCTCGGAGCAGGAAGCCCGGTCCTCCTCCTCCGCCGCTCGTCGGAGGACTACGCCGCGACCCATCTGACCACCCATTCCACCCCTAACCGGATCGAGGCAATTTGCCCTCGACCCAGTAGTCTTTTTGTGCCTTTTTGCAGGTCAAAGGACCCCATCTGGGGGTCAAGTCATTCGAGCACAGGAGCGTAGCTCCTCCAACGTCGCCGGGCCACTCCGGTGGTCCCCGGCCTCATCGGAGGTCCCCGTCAGCTGCGGACCAGCCTAGGCGATCTCTTCCACACCTCAGCAGCTCTAGAGGACGCCTCCACCGCACGTACTGGGCCAGCAAACTTCGCCGGTGAAGTGTTCTTCGAGAGTCCTCCGTCACCGTCCAATTAGCCTCTCGCGTCAGACTCGATCGTGTCCATCCGTTCGTGAGGAGTTATCAGCAGTCAGATCTTCATCTGGGCTTGATCAGGACCGTCCATCTAATGAAGGGGCGTGCACGCATCTCAGCCATCAGATCAGCACGTGGCGCTTCCTCGTCCATCCGATAATCATAGGGGTAATTTGCACTTAGGCCCCTCCTCTTTTAGCATTTACTGTTTAGTCTTGTAAATATTTTAGCACGTTGTTTTTATTTTGAAACATTTGCAGTTAGGTCCCTAGACTTATTTTATTTGCAATCTAGTCCCTATTTATGTGAGCCACGTGTATCGACACGTGAGGTCTTGGGTTATTTGCATTTTCAGTCCTATGATTCCTGTGTGTTACTGTTTACATATTTTTAAATAAGAATTAATGTTATGCCCCTCTGAGTGCCTGTCACGTGAGTTACGCGTGTTATTTTAGGCCTTTTGCAAGTTTAGCCCTTGAGCTTTTTATACGTGTTATGGTTTGGCCCTGAAAATACTTTTCTTTGCATTTAGGTCCCTCCTATGTGCCTTATTTTGATTGAATAAAATATCAAGCTAAATCAAAATTAGGTTAAATTGGATAGGCTTCTGCCACTGTGTAAAAATTTCCCTAAATTTTTGGGACATTTTCGTAGCTTTTTGATATTTTTAAAAATTCAAAAACAGTGATTTTTGCTAATGTCTGAATTGAAAAATCAAAGAAAAATATAAAAACTTCTTTAAAAATTCTAGAAAAATTAGTGGTAGTTAGTTTTACTATTTTCTAGCTTTTGTCCATTTTTTAGCTTATTTGGATTTATATAAGACTTAAAAATTGAAAAACCCTAAAAATCATATAACAATTCTAGAAAATTCTATAAAAATCAAAAAATATAAACTCTTTTTCCATAGTTTAGTTTTTGTTTATATTTTCATAAAAATTACGTCCAGACTTTTATAGATCAATTTTCTATTTTTAATTGATCTTTCAAGTTTGGCTGCACAGTAACTCTCTGTTTTCCTTCTTTTTTATTTTTATAAAATCATATAAAAATAAGAAAATTATGAAAAATCCACCAAAAACACTTAAAAACATAAAAAACACAAACAATTTTGTTTGATTTTTTGGAGTATTTTTGCGGGTTTAAATAATTTGTTGAATTTGCTTGTTTCCTCTTTTTCTTATTATTAAAAATCCAAAAAATAATTAAAAATAATTAAAAATCCACCAAAAATATTTTCTCTTTTTTTATTGATTTTGACTACTTCGTAGACCGCAAGGCCAAATCGTGCTCCCTGAGTCCGACCCTGGTCGCTATACCAGGTTAATAAAAGTAGGAGGACCGCTTCTTGATTTTATTTGATTATCTTATTTTGGTGGTTCCATATTTTCTTGATCGACCGATTGCCGTGAGATCCGGATCGCAACGACCCTTGTTTTACCTTTACCCGAATTTTGTATGGTTTTTCGGTCATCACTCCTCCATGAAGAGCTACGTGTAAAGTGCATTGTCCAAGGTAAGCCACGGTTTAAAAGAATCATGTGTGTGTTGTTAAATATTCTACTTAGACTCATCAAGATGACATGTGAACATAATCTTATGGACTCAAAGAATTAAGTCACTAGGACTTGAAAAGTCTTAACTCCAAATCTTATAAGGTTCCTCTGAAATTAAGTGGATTAAGGTCCAAATAAGCTCCATTCTTCAAATTTATTCCAGACTTAGTCTAAATGTCAAAATCATCCTAAAAAATGCTCATGCAAATGCAAATGCAAGAAAGTATGTACATGCAAGGAAAAGAAAACAAAATCTTTTTGTGAAATAATTTTCAAAATTTTGAAATTTTTATGGATAAGTAGACAGTGTAAAATTTATCTTATACTTCAGGTTTATTTTGAGTCTTCCAGTATGCATGATGTACATGTATTGGGAATACATGAGGGTGATGTGATCATAAACGGTTGTATAACCATGACGCTTCCATTCCTAGGGAGTGATGAAACTGGTTTGGATTTTAGTGACTCCTCTCAATAGAGAAGTAATCTGATCTTAGTCCAAATGTTGGACATTGATCTGAATGTGATTTAGATTCAATGAGAAGATTAGATTTGCGATCTTGATTTAATCAAGCATCTATGGGAGGCCCGAGATCTGGATTTGAGATGTGATCTCAATATCCAAGTCACTATATGTGGAACAATACAATCGCCATGTCCTTATCTCCAAGCATTCACGGAGAAAGCACATTATCCTTGAAAGAGTTCAGGATAATTCATTGTTGATATAAGTATCCGAGCATTGAGAAAATAGATAATTAAATGTGATTTAATTATCATGATTACTATGAATTCGATTCATATTATAAAGAGAGTTATCTTAGATAATTAAATGTGATTTGATTATCAAAGATGTAAATAATGTGAATGTGATTCATATTATTTGGGCACAAGAGAAAAGAGATCCAAGATGATTAAATGTGATTTAATTATCATGGATATGAATAATATGGATAGAGATATCCATATTAATCATATATATTAAATATGTGACTTATAATATATAAGAGAGAGCTAGTTGTAATTTACATCTATTAATTAAATGTTGATGTGAATTGGATTCACATTGGACATTAAATTGAAAATGTTATTTACATTTTATTTTGGGTTGTGAATGTGATTCACAATTTTCCAATGGCAAGATTGCAATATTCACAAAATAATTATGAATTATTTTTGTTAAATTATTTACAACAAGTGTTGTTGTAAATCTTAGAGATTTCCATGGAATAATGTAATCTCATGAGATATCATGAGATTATATGAGATTGCCACCCCATATTATGGAAGGAGGCAATCTTCAATCCAATAATCTCCATGTTTGCTTGATTTGATTTGGAATTGATTTATATTGATTTATCAATATAGATTTAATCTAAATTAAATTAATAGTTTTTGGTTTTTACCAACACAAATCTTAGCCATTAAAAGAAACACAAATCAATGAGAGCCATTGGATTTGTATTGCCCATGGATAGAGATCCATGGATCCCAAAATATTATAAAAGGAGAGGCACCCCTTTGCTCTTCTTTACACACAAGAGAACATAAGTCTCTCTCTTTCTTTTTCTCTCTACATGCCCTCGCTCCTTCTCTCATGTGGCCGTCCACCATGGATGCCCTAGAGAGAGTTTCTATCGCCGCAGCGTCGTCGTTATGCTGCCCGATCGTTTGCTTGTGGATCTCCGTCTCCTTCGGTGCGCCTCGCTCGTGAAGAAGACGTCGGATCTCGTGTGTCGAGATCATGAGATCTGCCACTTTGATCATCAACATGGATTGCAAGAAGCACGCGATTCATCCCCGTGCTCGCAAGCGTCTCCTCCGTCGGATCAGACTTGAGACAGGAGGTCTCTTCGTTTAGAGACTCGATCGCAACCACGCTTCAAGAGGTAACCCTATTACTTGTTTGTGGTTTAGATGAAATGATCCGAGAAGTGTTCTTGGATCATGTGGTTTCGTCGCATGTAAATTTTTTTAATTTCCGCTGCATAGAACAACTAGTGCGACTAGTCGTTCCTTGTCGTATTCGATACGACGCTCACGCTTCCGTGATGCGCTTAAGGATTATCCCATATCCTTCAAAATGTCATACTTTTGATAACAAAAGAGGTTAGTTGAAAAAAAAATAATTGATAAGAAATGAGTGATGGAAATGCAATTCATGCAAATGAGTATTCCCAAATCGGTACCTTAGGTACCAATTGATTGCTATATTTTTAATTATTATGATTTGATGGTTGTTTAATTAATTAAGAATATTTATTAATTATTTAAAATAAAAGCCCTAGATTTGAAAGGAGTTTCTCCGCTAGTAGGATTGAAGAGTGGAACATTTACAGCGGGGCATGCTGCCCCTAAATCTGTTGCAGCAAAAGTGATGAAGCATGAGAAAACGTGCATTGAGAATTAGCATGCCTTCATTCCTTTTGGTTTTGATACCTTCTTAGCACCATAAGTTGTTGAGCTCTTGAAGAGGGTGCAAAAAGTCATGAGTAGTAATGGATTCCTAGGTTTATGGGTGTGGTGTTTAGAATGATCGATATTGCAATTCAAAATGGACTAGTGGCGCAGCTTGTTGCTCGCTTATTCCATGATGTGATTTCTTCGCTTATATCCATTTATTTTTCAACAATGATCTTTATTGTCGTTACTTTTCATCTTAGTTTTTGTGTCCAACCCGTTATACATCTGCTTTCTCTTGAATCAATCACTCTGAAATATATTACCTAGCAATTAAATCAAAAGGATTTATTCTAACAACTCTTCAAATCTATTAATATTTATTTTTTCATTTTATCCAAATTTCTTCTTTTTTTCCACGCAAAAACAGTTTCAAATTTTTACCAAAAAAATGCATGCCGTGAAGCGCCGGTACGAAGTCCAGTATATTTAAATTTGAATAAGAAGAATAAAGTGGGAGAGAGAGAGAGAGGGAGAGGGAGAGAGAGATGCATGCAGTCGCACGTAGCCTGAGCCCTCCAATCGCATGTAGCCGTCTGAGGATCTGAGCACTCCAGTCGCACGTAAGCTCTCCTTTTCTAATCGATAGTCGTTGCAGCTGCAGGCGCAGGTGCACACACGTTATAGACAAGATGCAAAAGGATAGACACATCAGCTCTCCCTCCCAATTCACAGTTACTCCATCTGCCTCTCCTGGCCTCTAGGGCTTCCAATCTCCGAATGGCCGATCGTCTCGCAGAGCAAGCAGGTATCCCCCTCTTTGTTTCTCACCCATGTCGACGTGGTGCAACGTTAGTAAAGAACAAGTGCGTACTTATTTTAAATAGTATTGTCTTGTAACAGCACCTCCTCCAGCCGTCGATGAAGATGAGGTATGATTTATGTCTTCCATTGCCTATATATCAGCACGCGTGCTTACAATCATACATGTATAACTGTATGTACAATCTGAACAGGATAATTTTACCGTGTACGCATTGCTGGTGCTTGCGTCTATTGTCGCTGCAGGAGTAAGGCTCTTTGTTCTTGGCGTTCATCTTGTTCGTTCCAAGGGAATGGGTTGGCTCGCATTACTATGGGTCGACTTCATACTGCTGCTGATGATATGCATTTGGATCTATCTTCTTATATTTGAAACCCAGAGTCAGTTATCCTTCTGCTCATATTATATACATATTATACATGATGGTGGTTTGCCACAACTTAATAAAAGAAATGTCTTTTTTTACAGTACTTCCCGTCATCCAAAATCTACAAGAGGTAAACTCTCTGGAGCCGCAGCTCATCGGCGAAGAGAATGAACACGGTGATCAACATGCTATCGAAATTCCTGATGCCCAAGAGAATCAAGAAGCTTTGTAAGATCATCGAGACAATCTGGTGAATATCATAGCCTTGTACTCTGCCAAGTCTAACTTGATTTAGTGATTTACAGTCACTGCTCTGCTGATTATAACTAATTATTTCTACAGATATACTTGAACATGATGCTTCGATGGTGCAGACGTGCCTTCCTTTAACTAACTGGATGCTATTTTATACTTGCCGTTTGGTTCTTTTGGTTGATTTCTGTACATTAGAATCTCCAATACATAGTTAGGAATCCTAGTACGTAGCTGTTTCTGAAAAAAATTGAGAACATGTTCTTCCGGAAGTTTTAATGTTGTTTCTGGTTAATGCCATATATTTAGTGTGATCTTTTATATGAAGTGTGGGAAAGCATGAGATCTTAGTGATGGGAAGGAATGACTAAAAAGCGTAGCAACTTTTATTCTTACTGGTCTTATCCAAATGCGTTCGCATCAGATGAAAATCGTGTTTTTTAAATTTTGATATTGAATTAAAACTATATTTTTGTAGGGGTACCCCGTCAACTATAGTTATATATAACTACTGTCTACTGGGGGAGAATGTAAGGCGTATATACACACACGTACATGTAACAAACATGGTGTTGTATTACAAGGGGACTATCCGATGGCAATCGGACGGCCATCTTAAGGAGCCGGGGATAGTCTGATCGACGGTCCCTTGTAATACAACACCAGCTGTATTACAACAGACCAAAAGAAAGTTTGCATTAGTATTAGATATGCCTTTAATTCATGCATGTGTACGTGTGTACGTGACATTATTATGCCATTCAAATTAAAACAATTTTTTTGGAAAAAACTTGAGGGTGATATCCCAAGATGGAATTCACCACTTCAGTAATATATTACTAAAAAAGAGAAAGTGATTACATTACCCGGAGGTCCAGAAACGATACAAAGAATTAGAGAGAGCGAGTACATTCTCTGGGTAGAATCTTTGATTTTTGGAAATTAGATCACTTCTCCCCCCCCCAAAATGGCCCAAAGAACCGCGAAAGGCAAAGCGCAATCGTCCGTGGAATTGCCCCCCACCGACCTCACTACCCTCCAAAAATCCACAACACCTCCCGGCGAACACCACGGCACTCCGATCTCCCTCCAAACCTTCTCAGACATCGGACACCTGAAGAATAAGTGATCTGCATCTTCCACCTGCTGCTCGCATCTGTCTCACTGAGTGTCGGGGATGCCAAATAGTCTCCCTCTCCTTGCTTTATCGCACAGTCTTCCTCTTCTCAAACACCACAGGAAAACCTTAACCCTGCATGGGACCCTGCTAGCCCAAATAATCTTCGTATCCAGACATAGGCCTGGATCCAAAACCGTTGCGGTCCTCTTGAATTCCTTATACGACTTCTTCGTCGAGAACTTGCCTTCCAACCACACAAAATGGTCCCTCCCCTGCATGATGCAATCTGTCGACGGCAGTTCAGACTGCATCCTGACTAGCTCCTCCGAACGCTGGTTAGAAAGGATAGCTCTGAACTCTGGCGCCTAAGCCCCCGACGAACCAACCTGCACCAAGGAGCACTCCTTTGTTGCCGCAAGCGCGAAGAGCCTCGGGAACCTGCTGCTTAGCGGTCCGTCCCCCGTCCAATCATCCAACCAGAATCTAAAGCTCTCCCCATTGTCGATCTTTGGCCGCTGATGAATCCACGATTCATCGCCTTTATTCTTTTATTTTAGCCTCTTTTCCTTAGTCAAATACCTGTAAATATCCATTAATTCCATAAAATTACCATTCTGCATGCATTTGTTAATTATGCATTTTTAACACTTTTTGTATATAAATAAAAGAATAAAGAAGAAAAGAAAAGGAAAAACAGGTATTTATGCAATAAATACAGACTGACCCAAACCCCGAAAGAAGGTCAAGACTTGACCTGATCGACCAGGAATAAAGTAGGGGGAGATAGGGTCTTCTGTCAGAAAATCAAAAAAATGTCTTGTACATATTCTTCATGCATATTTGTATAAAACTTACATTATTTTATTTGTATATAATTTGACATCAAACTAATTACTTTTATAAATAAAAGTTGTAAATAAAACTGTATTGTAAATAATAAAAATATTTGTAAAATAAAAAAATGTATATATTGTAAATAATTACACCCAGAAAAAGCTGTAATGCGATAATTGAAACATCAATTCCGGCTCCATAGAGCTCAAATTGAACCAAACTCACTTCCATCATACTATAAATTAAATTATCTTTCAAATGGCTGTGATTTTGCATTTTTTTGAGTTACGGTTAAAAAGTCGGTTTTCTGGGGTGTATTGTGCAGTTTACCCATATATTTGTGTATATAGTTATTAATATTTATTTCTACATAATGTATATATTATAAATATTGTTTTCAATAAAAATAAAAATTAAAAAAATAAAAATAAAAAAATCTTGTATAAAAATTATTTCCTTATTTGCACCTATGTACATTATATTATATGTATATAATATATGTATACCACTAACTTCCTTAAATAAAAACCATCAAAAAAATTAAATTATCTAACATTAATTAATTAATTTAATTTAATTCCAAATTTTGTATTTAATCATTTGATTTTATTTGATTTATGTGACTTAATAAGCTACCATATATATTAGATTTGATTTCGTACCTTTAATGGCCAATTAATTTCCAATTAATTTCCAATTAATTTATTAATTTATTTAATTTATTTATTTCGAATTTCGTAATTAATTATTTAATTAATTTATTAATTTAATTATTTTATTAATCCACCCAATAAACACCTTCCTTTTTTGTAAATATTTTCCATTTTTGATTTTTTTGCCTCTTTTTAATGGGCTCCTCCTCCCTCATTCACATTTGATCGATCTTTGGCGGAGAGGAGCCCGGTTTCCGAGAGATTTCTTGTTGAAGAGGGTCCTAGCCTCCGATCCGGTCGGTGACAGCGATCTAAGCTTCGTCGAGGCCATCATGGCGTGTCCGAACCCCAAGGTGAGATCCACTCTTATTTCTTGTCGTATCTCTTAGGTAATTGTAGGCTTAGATTTTAGCGTAGGTGTAGTGATTAGATCTTAGAAATAAAAAATCATCACACATTTTCGCCCGACACCGATTTACCATCTCATCTCGTGATCTCCACATTTCACCTTCTACCTTGCACAAACTATCACCTCCGCCCACGTACGGTGGTCGGAGACTCGGATCCATTCCTCACATTTCCACCGGATCCCCATCCACACCTCCTATTATTGTGCATAAATAAAAAAATAAAAAAAAAATAAAAAATCACATAAGGGTTTTTCCTGTTCATCTTACATTTGTTTTTGCAGGGAAAACTTAAAAAAATATTTATTTATCTTTATCTAACCTTTATTTTGCAGGAAAATCAAAATCTAAAAAAAAAAAAAATTTCTCCTTTATACTTAAAGATTACCTTTGCTGTTTACATTATAAAAAAATCCTCTAACATTTTTTTTGCAGATAACAAATAAAAAAAAATAAAAATAAAAAAAAACAAAAAAAAGAGCAGCGGGTCGTCACCCCCGCTGCCTCCACCAGCAGGCAGCGGCCATCAACCCGCCGCCCGCACCCCCTTAGAGCGGCGCCGCCCCCTCAGATCGTCGCCGCTGGCGGTGGTCCTCCTCCTGCAGCGCCTTTACGTCGCCCGACCTCCACCAGCCGCCGCTTGGCCCCGCCTCCTCAAGTGCACCACCGCGCGGGAGCGGCTGGCGCCCCCACCTGCTCTTTCCATCGCGACCTCCCGCCGCCGCCACTTCAGCCCCGACGCCCGCGGCCCAGCGCGCCCAGCCGCGGCGCCCCGCGCCGACTCTCCTGCGCGGCCCCCATATCCTTCCCTCCGCCCTTCACACCTCCCGCGCGCCCCTCCAGGCGCCCAGCGGCCTCCCGCGCCCACGTGTCCCCGCAGCCAACCGCCCTTCCGTGCGCCGCCCTTCGTCCAGGTCGCGCCTGAACCACTCCAGCCCTCCGCCTCGTCGTGAAGCGCCAGGCCCGTGCCTCCCCCGATCCGCTTCACCGCGCGACGACGGCGCCGCTCTAGCCACCGCCCTCCGCCTTTCTCACTGAGCGGCGGTTACCGCCGATCATCACCCGACGCCACGCCCTCCGCCACCGCCATCGTGCCCGCGCGCCGCCCAACGCCTCCCTCCTCTGAAGCGGTTGCGGCGCCCCCTTGCTCCTGTTGCGTGAATCAAAAAGGAAGAGAAGCCCTAGGGTTCAATAAAAAATGGAAACATTTCAGTGAAGTCCTTGAAGGTTCATAAAATATCAAAGAAGCCCCCAGTCCAGAACTGCACATGCAAGACTTGCTCTTTACTGGGTAAATTGCAAACTTCACCTGCAGAATATTTATTGTTATATTTTAAGTAAGAACTTTTGCAAAATAGCAGTTTGGTCCCTACATTTTCAGAACAAGACTTTGCATGCCATTTTTGATAAAATAAATGTTTTTCATGCTCAATAAATTCTGAGAAAATTCTTGTATGCTCTTGCTATGTGCTATATCATCTCCTAAAATTTTCATAACATTTTGAGTTGATTTGATATATTTAAAAAATCAAAAACAGTGGTATTTTGTCTGCTCAGAATTACGAAATTCATATAAATTCGAAATATCGCTTAAAAATTCCAAAAAAATTAGTGTATATGTACTTTGATTTGTTTTAATTTCTGATCAATTTTTGTGCATTTCTTATTTATAAAATTTCAAAAAATTGCAAAATATGAAAAATCTTATAAAAATTGTAGAAAATTCTTGAAAAAGCTAAAAATAGTAATTTTAGTTTCTAATTGTAGATATGGTCTTGTAGTTTCTTTTAAAAATAATCTCCTGGAGTTTTGATCTTTTAAAGAATTTTTAAATTGAAAAATACTCCTGACTGTGAATAGTCTCTTTATTTTCCACCGTTTCATTTTTATAAAATTCTAAAAACATCAGAAAATTGTGAAAAAATTACCAAAAATATTTTAGTATATATAAAACACAAAAACATTTTCTTTTCAATTTTCTGTGTATTTTTGAATATTTCGAAAAATACAAAAAGAGCAGTTCGTGTGTGTTTTTACTCTTTTGTGCATATTGTTCTTCTTTTTAAAAATTAAAAAAATAAAAAATCCAAAAACCACTAAAAAAATATCTTTGAAATTTGACTACCAAGTTTTTCAAACGTGCTCCTTGTGTTCGACCCTGGTCGCTATACCAGGTAAAAAGAATAGCGAAAGACCGCTTACACATTTGTTTCATTGATTTATATCCTCTCTTAAGTGGTTTTTAATTTATTTTTCTCGATTGACTGCGCTTGGTGATTTGGGTCACGACGACCTTTGATTATTTACATACTTAACCCAGTTGTCAGGCGTGTCATCAGCCGTAGTTTTGGAGCCATCAAAGGTAGAACTTCCTGAACTCCGCCCCATAGCGGCGATTCGAACCGCGCTCTCTCTGCCTCCAAGGATCCCCGAACATTATAGAGTTGTCGCAACAACCTGGCCACCAAACTCTCCGAGTTTCTCCAAATTTGAATGACCCATCGTGCCAGCAAGGCCTTGTTCATATACTCCACATCCCGAACCCCCAATCCCCCTTCATTTCTTGGTCGAGTTAGCTCCTCCCACCTGACTAAATGCATCCCCTGTCTCTGCTGCTTGCCATCTGCCCAGAAAAATCTCCTCATCAAGGCTTCAATCTTCTTACGTACTCCAACTG
This sequence comes from Ottelia alismoides, assembly GCA_037367405.1. NCBI lineage: Eukaryota > Viridiplantae > Streptophyta > Magnoliopsida > Alismatales > Hydrocharitaceae > Ottelia > Ottelia alismoides. The sequence continues at coordinate 681,367 of JAZKJV010007200.1, forward strand.
GCATCAATCTAGTGGAGAAAAAAAATCGGGATCGCCGACAACACATGTTTTAGAAGGATCAGCTTCCCTCCCTTAGAAAGAGTAGCTGCCTTCCACCCCGCCAATCTCTGTTCCATTCTTTGCAGTACCATATCCCAATGTGATCTCTTAAGCTTGCCCGCCGCCAGGGGAAGACCCACGTAAGTAATCGGCAACTCGCCCCTCGGACACTCCAAGATTGATGCCATTCTATTGCCTTCATCCTTCTCCATCCCAAACGGAATCACCGCCGACTTCTGCCTGTTGATCTGAAGACCCGAAAGACTACTGAAAATCTCCACAATTTGAGCCGCCCTTTTGTTCATATCCTCTGTACCACCCAGAAAGAGCACTGTATCATTAGCATATTGCAGGAGCGGCACAGAGATGGCCCTATAGCGGAACCCCTCGCACCACCCCTCATCCACTGCTCGCCTGAACAGAACCGAAAGAGCATCCACAACCAAGACAAACAACATCGGTGCCAGAGGACAACCTTGTCGAATTCCCCTTTGAGGCTGGAAAAAATCACCCTTCGGGTTTCCCGTTCACCATAACTGAGTAAGAAGAGGTCGTGATACATCTCTTCATCCAAGAAATCCAAAGGTCTGTAAATCCTCGTCGCCTGAGAGACACCCATAGAAAGCTCTAATCCACACAGTCATAGGCTTTAGCATAGTCGATTTTCCAAATCAAACCTTTTTTTCTTTCCCTCCTCCATTGAAGGCAAATCTCAGATGCCATAATCAAACCATCAGCCATCTGCCGACCAGGTATGAAAGCAGACTGACCCTGCAGAATCACTGAGTCAAGAACACTCTTGAGTCTATTTGCCAGAACTTTTGCCACAATTAAGTAGATGGTATTTGACAACGCAATTGGCCTGTAAACTTCCACTCTCAATGGGTGCTCGTTCTTAGGAAGGAGGACAAGCAATACCCTATTGACTTTCTCAAAGCCCATGTTCCCTTCCCTGAACTCATTGATTACAGCAAGAACATCCTCCTTCAGCATGCTCCAGAATTCTCTATAAAAAAAGACAGGAAAACCATCTGGACCGGGAGCACCGTTCGCATTCAGCCCCCAAACCGCCTTCTTAACCTCCTCTTCCTCGAAGGCCGCTTCAAGTCCCACCGCTTGCTCCTCTGATATCTCCTCCACCCCTCTTCCAAGCCACCCCCAACCCTCCCCCCGCCTCCTCCTGGATGCTTCCACAAAATATCCCCTGAGCGCACACCCTAGATGTGCGTCCCCATTGACCCTCACCCCCCCAACCTCCAGCTCTTGGATTAGATTCATTCTTCTTCTCCCCTACGCCGCCATAGAATGAAAAAATTTTGGATTAGGCTCGACGTGCAGTCTTATGGAGGAGTCTGGGGGGCAGCCCTACAATCCGCAGCTCGGGACCTCGAAGACTTCACCTGCAGGGTCTGGGTTAGCGTTGGAGCTGCGCTTGTTCAATCAAAATGAGGGACGGTGTCGACGATCAGAGGGTGGGAGTCGAGGGGGAGAGCAAGATGGAGGTAGGTTAGCTGTAGTCCTGAAGGATGGTTTGGGCGGCTGTAGTACAACAGTGGAAACCCAACATGGGAAGTCGAGTGGGGAACACTTAGAGGGGGGCAGTGATAGCCGTCGATTCGGCTGGTCGTTTGAAAGGAAAGGGGCGACTGCGAGGAAGAGGAAGGGGAGGAGGGCGGTTGAGTCCTCATCTAAGGGGAGCCTGGGAGTTCAGAATTTATCTGAGGCTGCAGTCCAGACGACTTCTCCTAATGGGCAGCCAAGTTACTTCAGCTTGCTAGACAGAAGATTTGCGGAAAGCCTGGGTGTTGTGGCTCCGCTGAAGAGGAATAAACAGTTGTTATTATGAAGATTTTATCTTGGAACGTCAGGGTCTAGACCGCCCCGAGAAACGGCTCAGAGTCAGGAATCTTATGGTAGATGCACATGCAGATATTATGTTACTGCAAGAGACAAAAGTGTCAAGGGGAGGAGAGGCATTGTGGCGAGACCTGGGGGGTGGGGATGATTTTGAGTTCGCAGAGGTGGAGGCCCTTGGAGCATCAGGTGGCCTTCTTACAGGCTGGAAGAAGTCACTGTTTGAGCTGGTGGGAGAGCGATGTTCACTTTTCTCGATCTCGATTCGCCTGAGGAGCCGACGTGATGGGAGTCCCTTTACGGTGACTAATGTTTATGGCCCTACTGGGAGTGAAAGAGGTTCACTGGCGGCAGACCTGATCCAGGTGGATTCGACTGTGGAGGACGCTGTTTGGCTCATTGGAGGGGATCTGAACTTAACCCTTTTTCCGGAAGACCGACCTCGATGCGGGGGTGGTCGTGACATGGGCTCTGAAGAGTTTGCTAATTTTGTTCATTCACGTGGCTATCAATCTTGGATGCAGCAGGTTGTGCGTACACTTGGCGCAATGTTAGATCGAGATCTCGTTTGGATAGATTTCTTATTTCGCCCGAAGGGATGGAGAAATTTCCCCTTTCACGTGCTTGGGCTTTACCTAGGGCTTATTCAGATCACACGCCGATTCTGTGGTCTTCTGAGGATCAGACAAGGACAAGATTTTTCTTCAGATTTGAGCGGTCTTGGCTTCTGGAAGACGGATTCAAAGAGGAAGTGCGTTCGCGCTGGGTTGGGTGGAGTCCAGAGGGGTCTGCTGTGGTTCGGCTGGCTAGTAAGCTGGCTCTGTTGAAAAAATTCCTATCGACTTACGGAAAAGAGGTAAGGACAAGGCGAAGAGCCCAGAGGGAAGTTGCCCAGGAGGGTGTAGTACGTCTGGACGGGCTGGATGACCAGAGAGGACTAGACCAAGATAAGTTAGCAGAGAGAGCACGGTTGTTAGAAGAGTTGCGGCTGGAAAATTAAAACATATTTCTTTGTGATATGCAATCTTGGTTGAGAACGGAATATCCGTATTAGATCGAATTACGGAACAACTCAAAAGTGGAAAGCATACCTTGCACTATATTTCAAATCCAAGACAAGTACTATCATGGATAAAATCCCACCAAATACAATAATTAATGGCTAATAATCACGTATATGTAATAAACCCTATTACATGTGTATGAAATTGGCATTTAGCGAGAACAAGCGCATCAACAAGGCTATATCTTAGACTTAAAATAATCTCTTTAATTACGAGTACCCGAAAAAATTATCATTCAAGTATATTGCTGAAAGAATACATAAACTGTAAACAATTGAAACTTTAATAGAGATCCGATCTAATCACCTTTTCGGAATCTTAGTCTCATAACTAAGTAAATTTAGATCCATTAACATTCAAGGTGTCATAGGGCGAAGTGATTCATAGAAATAATATATATTAATAACAATTGACAAGTTCATTAATTAATATCCAAAATGCTTTGACTAGAAAAAAACAAGAACCACGAAACTCATATTACTATTAAGACTATAACAGGACGATAATAAAAGATAACAAGATTACATTACGAAGAAGATACCCTTATGAAAACTGATGATATCACTGTCCAAATCAGGCATGCACTAGTTGCCTCCGAATTACATCCACAGCAAGAAGCCTTCCGAAATCATGCAAGGCTTGTGCGATCAAAGTAAATGAAACCGAGGCTATCAACGTCAGGATCGGAAAGATGATGGATATCAGCATCTTATCAAGAGATTTTGTAGGAACTATATCACCATATCCAAGTGTAGTTAAGGAGACACACGAGAAGTAAATGCAATTTATAAAATTTTTCTCCCCTAAAGCATACCATAGAAATGCTCCTAGTAAAACACTGACGAGAGCGAACACTATTCCCACCACTACACGACAGCCCATCGACCACCGTCGCAACAGGTGATTCGCTAGTCGATTCAGGAGTATGATGATCGTATAATGGTACGTAGCCATGAAAACGACGACGAGAAAAGACGTGAATAGTTTCGTGCTGTCGGTCAGGGGAGTTACGTCGCCGTATCCGATCAACGACAAGGTCATGGAGGTGAAGTAAAACGCATCAACAAACGTGTTGTTTGTGACATTTGCTTCTGGACCGTATTGCGAATGATTGGTGACGTAATATATAATACTGGCGATGAAGAACAGCAGCAGAAGAGTTGCACCCGTAGATAGCACGAATTTGGTAGAGAGATGGGGACGAGGTTGGTTTACCATAGGAAATGGAGGAGGTGCAACAGGTGGTGCTGCTGCTTCTGCGTCCGCCATCTGTAAGTATGACATACGAGTTAGAATAGAGAACAGTAGTAGTTGTGCATGAGAGTATGTATAGTATATGTATGTACATCAGTACATGCAATATACCTGAGGAAGGAGGAGCACGTAGATCGGAGCTGAGAAGAGACGAGAGAGTTCAAATGAAGATGACTCGAAGAGAGGCCTTTGCTTTCTTATATATATACAAACACTCATCTGACAGATCAAGCACGCGATTCTGATGCTATCTTGTAATTAAATGGTGTTCTGATCGATATATCTTCTATTAATACTACCAAACCTTTATTAGTTCTGAAAAATATTGGTGGCTTTGAATATTGACTTACCTCAGTTGTATCTCTGGTATTCCTGATGTATACGATGGTTATATTAATCGTTTCCTTCTTCATGGAAACGGCCAACCAATTCTGGCAGTCACTTGTCTTCTTCTTCAGCAAAAGAGACTGGCAATATATCTGAAATTAAATGATAGATCACGCACGCGATTCTGATGCTTTCTTGTAATTAAATGATATATCGATCTGGTCGATATATCTGTATTACTACTACTACTACTATGTCTTTATTAGTTTTAAGATCTTGATGGTTTGAATAGCATACCTCAGTCGTGAATCTGGCATCTCTGATATATACAACAGTGATATTCATCGTTCCCTTCATGTTCATGGTGACATTACTCGTTTCCTCTTGCTCTGCAGCTTTAGCGTTTGCAGGGCACTCCTTTCCTCCGAAGAACGAAAGAATGCCTATGATGTTAAGCATTGAGGTGGTCGGTAGAGATATTTATCGATCACTGTATTTTTATCTAATTGCATCATCTAAAAACATTCTGCAGGTCTCCATATTGGAGATTCATCACAACAAGTATATCAGTCGTTGCTTGATTCTTTAAAGCCGCAAATGAATATCGTGTTCACTGCTATATTGCTAGCAACAAATCACATAACAACAATTATTGGATCACTTTTTATTTTAATCTTTACTAAATTATCAACTATTAGTTTACATTTTTAAAGAAAAAGTCAACAAATAATCGTCATCACATTAAACTTTACCAACGAAGATGACACTCATTGCAAATTACTATTAAAAGATACTTTGCTAAGAATAATGTCCATTACAATATATTTAACATCAAAAGACATGACCATGAATAATCAAGTTATTCATTGGTTTAGGCCACTTTATTTTAGTGATTGTAAGGCAAAAGAGTGGAAAACAAGATGCCAATGATTGTGCTATATCTTTCCAACAAGTCCAAGACAACATAACTTGCTATCTTAAATTATGTGCATTTAACCATAAACAAGATGAGTTAAGATTCAAACTGGATACGTAAATGACTTATCCTCGATAATAATAGAAACATGGACTCATTTGCCTCACTCGTTATCGAACTCCAGCAAGCACGACTCACCCCTAACTAAAGATCCGACCCATCGAGGTGGAACTAGGAATTTTATCAAGAAGGGGTCAAGTATACATCTGATATTTATTAAAATGATATTTTTAAAATAGAGTGACTATATTCCAATGATATCTTTAAATTTTGAGAAACTATTTAAATCTTACATAACTATACTCATAATATTATACTTTCATACAAATTATTAGTTAGACATAACCAAATCCATTCTTAGGACTAAATTATCTATCAAAATTTTAAAATAATCATGCTTAAATGGAAGTAACAAAAGGCATTTCATCTACAAAGAGAGCTAAAGAGAATGGGAGAATAAAAGAGCTCAAATCTAATTTAATAGAAAACTATTCTAATAATTTTACTATGTTTTCTGTTATCCCAGTGAAGGATATTGAGAATCCTCAAGTGCATTACGGAAGCGCGACGATCGCATCGAATACGATCGGGGCGACTAGTCATACTAGTCGCAAGGTGCAGCGGAATTTAAAATTTTTTTAATCAAACGATGAAACCACATGATCACAAGAACACTTCTCGGATCGTTTCATCAAACCACAAAGTATAAGGAATACCTCTTGAAGCGTGGTTGTGATCGCGAGATCCCAAATGAGAGATCCTCCTGTCTCAAGTCCGATCTACGAAGAACGCACTTGCGGGCACGATGATGAGTTGCGTTCCTCCCACAATCCTTGACGAAGATCCAAGCCTCGAATCTCCTGATTTCGTCCAATGAAATCCGCCGTCTTTCTCTTGAGCAAGCAGCCACAAAGAAGAAGGAGATCCTCGAGTAGTCGATGGCGAAGGCGAGAACTTCTCTCTTTTCTCAACAAGGGTGGTCGGCCACCCTATGGAGAGGGAGAGAGAGAGCACGAGAATGAGAGGGAGAGAGAGAAGTAGAGTAGGCGTCTACTTTGGTGTCCCCTCTAGGGCTAGGGCTACCCTTTTTATATACTAGTTTGGGATCTAATGGATCTCAATCCATGGCTCATATAGATCCAATGGCTATTGTAATCCAAGAGTCATCCAATGGCTATAACTGTTGTTGGTTAAAAACCAACAACATTAATTTATATTAAATTAAATATATGTTGAATTATTATCAACACAATTTAATTAACATAAATTAATTTATTAAGATATAATAAGACAACAAATAAGAGGAGACAACAACCCTCCTAAAATCAAGGAGGCGTCACCTATGACTAAGTCATAGGTGATGCCACCTTTGATTATTGGTGGTTTTGTCTCCTTTTATTTATATTATTATTTCTTAATTATTTGCAATAACTATTATCCCCCAAATTAATTCCAAATTAATTTGTGAATATTTCAATCATGCCATTGAAAAATATGAGAATCATATTCACATCCCAAAATAATTTGTAAATTACATTTCCAATTAATTAACTAATGTGGATCCAATCCACATTAATAATTAATAAATGTTATTTACAATATTTCTCTCTCTTTGATATATTATAAATCTCATTTACAATATACACAGATATTCTGGATATCACTATCCACGATCTGCTTATCCTTGATAATTAAATCTCATTTAATTATCTTTGACAATCATTCTCACAACTGAATCTTATTCATATTGTACTTGATAATTAAATCTCATTTAATTATCCTGGCCAATCATTCTCACAATATGAATCTTATTCATATTATACTTGATAATTAAATCTCATTTAATTATCTTGACCTTCTTGCTTGGATACAAAATTCATCTCAGGAATTATTTTTGAACTCCTTCAAGAATAATGTGCCTTCTCCGCAGATACTTGGAGATAAGGACAGGGGGATTGTATTGTTCCACGTATAGTGACTTGGATGTTGAGATCTTATCTCAAATCCAGATCTAATGGACCTCCCATAGATGCTTGATTAAATAAAGTCTGTATACTTAATCTTCTCATTGCATCTGAATCACATTCAGATCAATGTCCAACACTTGGACTAAGATCAAGTTACTTCTCTACTGAGAGGAGTCACTAAAATCCAGACCTGTTTCATCATTCCCTCAGACTGGAAGCGTCATGGTTATACAATCGTTTATGATCACATCACCCTCAGGTATTCCCAATACCTGCACATCCTTGATACTGGAAGACCATTGATCAACCTGAAGATGAAGATCTATTTTATACTGTCTTCCTTCAGGTTTTGATCACCAAGTTTCTCAATCTTGGTCATTTGGGATTTGGTATCGATCATATGCTTTCCCAAAGCATATATAATACCTTCAAATTCTTGTCATGCTTCCAAAGCACGATGACCATGCATGGAATTTGATCGGGTCCCAATACCTCATGAGTGAGCTCATGTCTTCCAGTTCATAAGAGAACTTGTATGATCCCTTTGAGAGATTGTATTACTCATATGCCCTTATATGCACACCAGCTCGCCGGTATATAGACCTTGATTAGGTCATCAACCTAATGGTCTGCCAAATGTATATACTCAGACATATAGTAACACATCTGTCTCCGGTCAGAGGATGTGTGCCTATGTTGTGACAGTATTCAACATAGGACTTAGGTTATCTCGATCTCACTAAGTCAACCCCTTGACTTAACTAATCTGACACCTCCGAATCACTATTCCCATGTAGAGGACCTGCATCAAGAGGTCGGTCAGATATCAGCCTATGTGAGAAAGGATTGCCATCTCCTACTCAGGCTGGAGATCATCTCTTAATAATCATTTGACGGTGCTTGATGAGTCCTCTATCTAACCCATTAGATATTCATCCAAGCACCAGCCTTTATGATTCAATTATTGAATCAGCAACTATATGATCATCAAGATGGCCATGGTACATAATCCTAATTGTACAGAGGAACCTATTATGCAAATTATTTATTCTTCATTTCAGATCAGGGAATGATATGTGCAATAACATTTATTGCATAATGGCTCGCCGTGGGCTCGCATGTCCAACAATCTCCCACTAGCCCAAAGAGCCATTAATGGGCTAATCATTTAAACCCACACTTATGTGACAATCATAGGCTATTTAGAAAATAGCTAGGTAAGCTGATCAGTCACTCTGTTCCCGCGAGACTATGCCAAGTCCTTTTACGACACTTGCATATCCCCAGTAACAGTGCTCGCATCTAATGCGAATGTTGCATCTAATACAACCAATACTCAATCTTGTCAGTCATAGTGTCCTTGACACTACTACTCAAAAAATATTATTATAACCAGTATGTAATTTCTATTATCCTTATCAGAATACCCTTATCCTTGGAGATCTCTATCTCCTAAGGTATTCGCGGTTAAGATCTTTTAGATCTCCATCTAAAAGTCTTAATTTCGATAAGACTTTGAGACCACTATATCTAAAGCCTTGTCATCTTTGAAGATATTGTTATTATTGCAATTAAGTGTTCTATCTCCATAGTAGGATTAGTAACAGTTACTACTCCCACTGCATGGCAGATATCTAGCTTTTGGACACATCTAGCATACTTTCAGATTCTCGTAACTGATGCACAAAAGGGCAACCAGTTTTAGCATTCACTTCCTGATGAATACCCATTCATCACTCTTTATTCTTCTATTTTAGCTACAAAAACCCTTTGCAAATACATGTAGATATGTGTAAATACAAATAATTACCAAAAGCATGCATTGTGTAAAAACCTATAATTAGCATGTTTTTGTGCACAAAATAAAAGAATAAAGAGCAAAAAGAAAAAGAGGGAAATATTTAGAATAAATATTGAGCAACCTAACCCAAGGGAGGGCTCAGCATGGGCCTGACCGCATAAAAAGCCAAGTAGAGAGAGATAGGGGCTCACATGTGTACACATTTGTAAATAAATTAAACTATATATTTTCCTCACCCAAAAATGTGTTTGTACATATTGTATATATTCTATTAAAAACAAAATAAAAAGATAAAAATCAAAAAGACAAAAATACCCTTTCACCATGTGTATAAACCATCACTATTGTATTTATTTAACCTTGTAAATAAATTCATTTATTTTCTAAAATTTTTGTGAATATTCTATGGCATATTTTGTAAATAAAATAAATAACAAGAAACAAAACAAAAATCAAATAAAAATTACAAAATAAAAAATACAAAAATACATTGTATAAATACCATGTATATAAATGTATATATTTATTTATTTCACCCTTGTATATAAGTGATAAAAAAAATAAAAATATTATTTTATTCCTCATTTTATCCTGTAAATAAATAAAATACAAAATGAGCATAAAAACACATAAAAATAACAAATAAAAAAAAATCAAAAATAAAAATCCATATAGTGTATATATACCTATGTATATAGCTAACCTATTTTTATTTCCAAAAATTAAATAAAAATCACCAAAAAATAGAAAAAAATAAAAGAAAAATATTTCATGTTTTGAGTTTTCTCTAATTCGACCTATTTATGCCCTAAAAAAATAAAACAAAAACCCAGCACACGTGGCCGCTCCTGGTTGGTCCACGGGGGAATGTTGACCCCGGTCAACTCCCCCGCGACCCCTTTCCTATTCTGGACCACGCGCGCCGCGCCTCCTTCCCCGATTTTTCCCACGCGCTCCAGGCTGTCATCCACGCATCCCCCGCGCCCAGATTCTTCGCCGTACATCCCTCTCCCTCGCCGGATCCTCCGCCATCGAATCCACGCCTTCCTTTGCTGTCCTCACGCAACCCTAAACGCCCCGGTCACTCTATATAACCATCATCTCCGCCGCCTCCGCGCCGCATCTTTGGACCCTCTCCTTCTTCCCCGTGACCTCCATTGGCTCCGCCTGAGTGACAGCGAGCGTCAGCCTTTGTTGCAGTGAGGCGAGGAGGCGATTCCTCTGATCCGGCGTACTTCGCCGTTCTTGCTCCGCCGCCAGCGTCGAGCATCGAGCTTCAGGCCTTGACGCCCTTCGAAGCTACGACCCGGAGATAGCCAATCTCCAGCACAGTCTCCAGCATCCACCAGGTACCCGATTCGACCTTCCATTTAGCTTAATTTCCGATTACGCCCAAATCCACCCTCCGACGTACATCTTCGATTCCGGCCACCTCGCTTATCATCTCGATCATCCGACCATACCATCACCTTCGCCGTACCCTCACGCACCTTCTTCACCCCTCCACACAACCCAGATCGCACAGGATCTGGGAGTCGAGCTCCCTCGCCGTCGCTTCGCCGGAGCTCGTTCGCCACGCCGCACCGTCCACCTTCACGCCACCTAACCGGGTCGAGGCACTTTGCCCTCGACCCGCGAAGCTTCTTGTCTTCTTTGCAGGTCCAAAGGAGGTGTCTGAGCCTCCAGTCCATTCAGCCAGGAGCTTCGAGCCGCCAGGTCTCGCCGGAGCCCCTCCAGGGCTCGGTTGGACTCTTGGCCACCACCAGCAGCTGCGGGATCGTTCAGCGGAGCTTCTCCGACCTTCAGGCGCAGCTGAGGAGAGCGGAGACACCTTCACGAGGCCGGCGAAGTTCGCCGGCCACCTGTTCTTCCACCACCCTCTCCGACCGTCAGATCAGCCGTGGCGCTCCAGATCAGATCTCAACCGTTCGTTCGGGGAGCAGCAGATACCGTCAGATCAGCCGCAGCGTGATCTCAGCCGTTGATTCACCGAGGGTTCGTCCACCACGCACGCGGACCGTTCGATCTCCACGTGGCGGACCCTCCACCGTTCGATCAGGCCAGCGCATCCAGCGTTAAAGGCGCGTTTGTTCTCAGCCGTCCGATTCGCCACGCGTCACACATCAGGCCGTCGCTATTAATAAAGGGGTAAATATCATAGGCCCCCCCTCTGTTTATCTTATTTCAGTTCAGTCCTGTAATTTTTAATTCACGTTGTTTATTTTCTGGGTTATTTGCATCAAGGACCTTGCGCTTTATTTTAATTGCATTTATACCCCTGCCAGTAGAGACCCACGTGCTTGGGCACGTGTTTTGTTGGGTTATTTGCATAGAACCCCTTGTAGTTCTGGATGTTATGAAATGAATGAAATGTTTTGAGAAATTGCATTTATACCCCTGTGAGCACTTTATATGCGCATGTGCGAATTATTTTGGGAATTTTGCAACCATACCCCTGGGCTTTTGATACGAGTTATCAAATAGCCCTAGGACTTGGTTTTTCTTACATTTAGGTCCCTGTGTGCCCCAGACACGTGCTTGGCACGTGATTTCTTGGGTATTTTGCACCAGGACCCCAGAACTTTTGGGTATTTGCACTTAGGTCCCTGTGCACAGTGCCCCACCTTTATTTTTGAATAAAATATCAAACGACCTCCAAATCCAATGAAATTTTGACACATGGCTCCTGCCATGGTGTAGGAATTTCTATGATTTTTGGGGACATTTTTGATTCCATTTATTATTTTTAAAAATTCAAAAACCCCTAATTTTGCTACTGTTTGACTTAAAAAATACAAAAAAATTATAAAAACTCCACCAAAAATTCTAAAAAAATTAGGACTTGTTGTTTACTGGTTGTTTGATTTTCTAGCCAATTTTGGCTAATTTTCATCATTTAAAAACCCTAAAAATTGAAAAACCCCTAAAAACTCATAAAAATTGTAGTAAATAAATTAAAAATCCAAAAACAATAATTAGGGTGCCTAAATTTTCCTTATTCTTTCTAGAATATAGGAAAATTACCTTTAGGGCTTTTTGAGATCCAAAATTATTTTATTTTTGGGTCTTAAACCTTGCTGGACAGTACCCTACATTCTTTGCATTGTTTGATTTTTAATAATTAATTTGCCCATTAGAAAAATTTCAAAAATTCACCAAAAACAGTAAAAAACTTGAAAAACATAAAAACCAATTTTCTGGAATTTTTGCATCATTTTTGTGTGTTGTATAAATTGTTGAAGTTGCATTGCATTCTTTGTATCTCATTTTCTCATTAATTAAAAATTCTAAAAAAATATAAAAACAAATAAAAACCATAAAAAAATTCTTTTGGATTCGTGACTACATCGTAGGCCGCAAGGCCAATCTGTGCTCCTTGAGTTCGACCCTGGGAGCTATACCAGGTTAAACCTATAGCAGGACCACTTCTACTTTGTGTTTTGATTGATTTATCTGCATGTGTGGTTCATTTTCTTGATTGACGCATTCGAGTGACTGAGGTCGCAACGACCTTATTTTATACCTTTACCTCAGTCGTATCGCATTTTTGTGTCGTCAGAATGGCGCCGTTGCCGGGGAGCACGGCTTTGTAGTCAGTTTTCATTCTTGTATTTTTGTCTCTCTACATTATAACTGTTTTCTGACACTTTCTCTTTCTCATTTTTTGTGCGAGGTACTGCTTGGAATTTGGAGTACACTTTTTGAGGACCCGCACGGGAAGAAGAGCAGGAAGAGAGAGAGAGAAGAAGAGATTTTATTTCAGAGAGAGAGAGAGGACATTATTCTTGTTGTAATAATTTAGGACTTGAACTTTGGACATTTGTGGACATTTGTAACTTAGCGGGTCTGTTTCGCTGAGCACCGGTGTGCTCGGGGGACCCATTTGGATTTTCGCGGCTTTTATCGTGGTTTTATAGCTAGCTGCCTTTTCCGGTGTTTACGCGGTTTTCCTCGAGCCCCTAGACATAGGAATTTTGATTGATTGTGACGTAGATTTTAAGGCCCAAACACTTAATAGAATATCTGTTCCCATAGAACCTAATTGGACCTTAATAAAATTCATTGAAAAAGTTAGTGAAATTGGATTTGAGACCACGTGCCGTGAGGAGTCACATACAGCGCTGGCAGGACCCGTTGTGGCGGGCACCGAGTGACTCCCAAGATCGGACTCCGGACTCAATTCGATTAGCTAACTATTGTTCTTCACGATCAATAGAAATTGCTTGTCTAAGGCCGGTTTTTCTCGTTGCACCATTTAGGTAGTTTTATTCTGTCTTTAAATTCTGCGCGGATCACTTGCATGTAGAGTGCTGGAGACAAGGTACGCATTTCTTCCTCTGCATGCATCATTGATTTCTTCGCGCATTGGCTTTTTCGTCTTCTCCCTCTGTTTTTGGATTAATAATCATCAGGAGAATCGGAAAAACCGTTAGGCCGCTTGTATTTATTTTGAAAAATATTTAAAAAAAAAAAAGAAAAACAAAAAAAAAAAAATTGGGACTGGATAACATTATTGACTCTAAAAGACACTCACAATTCAAAATTTGTCTTGGGGAGAGCAACCCCCTCATTGTATGGTTTGATTGTGCGAGAGAGTGACCCGAACACTAGGTAAAGCCCTCCGGTGCTCATCTCGACTGATTACCGACTCTTCTGTGCGGGACAGTCGGTTGAGAGAGTATCGGGTATCCCAGCAGGTCACGTAATCGCTCTGATATCTTGAATGTTCACCAAATAAAATTGACAAGATAAATTGACCGATCTTTCACGGTCATCAGATTGTGTTGCGTTGGTGAACCGGGGGTTTGCATTGCGATCATATTTTCTCCAGATCCCATCCGCCCAACTCGCCAAGATCAAGATGATGGGTAGACGATCTCTTAGGCAGCCTCTGGCTGCACCGCTTTCAGGCGCGTCTCCTTCATCATCTAGGTTGGCCCGTGAGAGTCGAGACCAGCTTTCCGGGCCCGAGTTCGATTCCACCCTGTTCCCCCTCGATCCCCTTTCTTCTGCTTCTGAGAGACATGAGCCCGAGGAGAGACGAATTCATTTGACTGAACCTGAGTTAGGCTCATCTGATTTTGCAGACGTCCCTATGGCTGGAGCCGGTAGTTCAGACGATCGCCAGCCCGAGCATTTTGTCTTAGACCAGGGGGCGATTAACTCCACCCTGATCGCGTCATTAGAAACAGTTCAGAACCAGTTACGCGATCAGGGGGCATTCATGATAGAGATGAGGAGGGAGTTGGAGAGACTCCGAAGAGAGCGAGAAGAGCCGAGCGAGCCGGAAGACATTCCTGACGCTGATGCAGAGGCAGAGGCAGCAGCCGCAGCAGCCGCCGCAGCAGCGGCAGCCGCCGCCGCAGCGAGACCGATGCGGGAACTTCACAACCCTGGATCTACACTGATGCACCAATGGGTGGTGATTCCTGCTATCGTGGGGGATTTCAAGTTCCCTCCGAACACCCTGCAGATGCTTCCTCATTTTCACGGACTCGCCACTGAGGAACCCCACCTCCATCTCCAGGAGTTTCTGATGATCTGCAGCACTGTCCACGACCGTCGTGTGGACCAAGATACGATTCGAATGATGGCCTTCCCTTTTTCACTGGCAGATAGAGCAGCCGCCTGGCTGAAACATCTAGGGAAGTTTGTGTACACCTGGGATCAACTCCGCACCGAGTACTTGAACAAGTACTACCCACTCGGGCGGACGAATGCAGCAAGGGCCCTGATCAACAACTTCTCCATGCTCCCTAACGAGCAATTTCACGAGGCATGGGAGAGGTTCAGAGAGCTTCTGGATAGATGCCCACACCACGACATTTCGAAGCCGAACCTAGTTCAGAGCTTCTTCAGTGGGCTGACGCCAGATCTTCAGGGATTGGTGAATGCTTCTTGCGGCGGGTCCTACTTTGCCAAGGACCACAACCAAGTCTGGGCCATCTATGAGGAGATGTCCGAGAATTACATGGTGATGTCCCAGACTCGGTTGTACACTCAGAGATCTCAGCAGCCGCCAGGACCCGTGCAGTATCAGCGGATAGCACGGGTTGATGCAGGTCCATCCAGTTCGTCCACAGTTGCAGCCGCACAGGCAGAGTCGGCCGCTGCGGACATGGGGATAATTAGCGAGAAGTTGGACCGCATGGAAATCATAGAGAAGAAGCAGTGCCAGGGCATAACTCAGATGGAGGAAATGGCACAGACTTTGAGCGACATGAAGACCCAGCTCTTGTGTCTTCAGGAGGCACAGACGGCTCCTCAGCCCCGTCTTCTGTCGCGAGGCGATTCCGGTGGCAGCCGCAGCTCGTCCCAGCGCTCCAGCTCCTTGCAGCAGCCTAGACAAGTTCACCTTGTACAGGCGGAGCCGTACCAGCAGCAGCAGCACTCTTACCAGACACCACCATCTCCAGACTTGCAGATGGTGGTATATCAGCCGGATCAGCCTCTGGATGTACTCCCACCAGCCCCTTACGATGCAGAGCCGTTGATGGATGTCAACGGGATTTGGTATGACCGTCCTCAACCTGGAATCCGACGAGACCATCCCGGATTCAGGTGGGGGAATGGGGGCAACCAACCCCAGCAGCAGCCAGCCGGTCAGGGAGGGCAGTACTCCCAGCAGAGAGATCACCAGCAGCACCCAGCATTCCAGCCATCATCCTTCGTATCTCGTCCCTATCAGCAGCAGGGACAGAGTTGGAGACGTGAGCAGCAGGCTCACCAGCAGCAGCATCATTCCTCTTACCCCTCTCAGCCACAGCAGCACCAGGTCCAGCAGCCTCATTATCAGAGAGGCAACCCGTCGGGCTCCCATGAGAGCCCCGCCATGGATGATCTAGCCCGCCTCTTCACAGAGCAGCAGGCTACATTTAGACGGGAGATGGACGAGTTCCGCCAAGAGATGCGGGACCTGATGAGAGGGAAGGCCGCCATCCCTGCACAGATCGAGCCTAACCCGAATAACTTGAAGAGGAAATCTGAGCAGGTAGTTCACACTGAGCCTACCACTTCTAGTGACTCATTTGATGTTATCTCGTCGGATTTATTTGATGCTGATTTTGTCACACTTAGGAGCGGTAGAAGACCAGCAGGAGGCGCCTCATCTGAGCGACAACACGAGGATCCATCTAGAGCGCCAGATGAGGAAGAGGAGAGCGGTACTGAAGCCGCACATCATGATGACGGTGGTACTGATGCCACCCGAGATGCTGATTCACCCGGCGGTACTGAGGCCGCCGTTTCACCACATAGAGGAGGTGGTACTGACGCCACCAGGAGAGCCGAGCCAGCCAGCGGTACTGAGGCCGCAAGACATCTAGTAGTGGAGCCAGCCAGAGGTGGTACTGAGGCCACCAATATTCATTTTGATAGACATGTTGTTTTTCCTCGAATGAATGTATCTCAGAATTCTGATTTGAATAAAGGAAAAGGTTTAGTTTACTCTGATCCCACTGTGATGAATGATGTTTGTGAGGATCCAGTCATTGAATCATCTAGGCCTATTCCTAGTCCTTCATCTGAGAAGGACCCTGTGATCCCCTTTCCTAGAGCCCTTGAGTTGGGGAAGGGGAAGAAAAAAAGAAAAGACCCAAAAAAGAGAGAGCAGGAGGAGTTCAGCCAGAGCATGATAGACCGATTTCACATTCAGCTGACCCTCAATGAGGCTTTGCAGCACATCCCTCTTCTTCAGCGGTCCTTGAGAGACAGGACCACAGTCAGGAGGACGAAGAGGAACAAGACCGCAGAAATTCATGTGCTAACAAAAGCCACGTGTTACGCGATCCAGAACCATCTGCCGACTAAGAGGCCGGATTTAGGGGCCCCGTATGTCAGATGTCAGATTAGTGAGCAGAGGTTCGACCGTACTCTCTTAGACAGCGGATCGTCGATCAACCTCCTTCTGGCAGCCCTTCTCCACCACTTAGAGTTGGGCACTCTTAGACAGAGCAGGACATACCTTCAGTTTGCTGATCGGTCTGTCAAGAGGCCAAAGGGGTTGTTGCGAGACGTTATCGTCACGATTCAGGGTTTGCAATTCCCCGTGGACTTTGTCGTGCTGGACATGGAGACCCCTGACTCGTTGACCGATTCCCCCATCATTCTCGGTCGCCCGTTCTTGGCCACAGCCAAGGCAGTGACTGACCATGACAGCGGGAAGGTGTACTTTCGCGTCCAGGGCGAGAGTATACAAATAGAGACGGTCAAGGACCACAGAGCCAGATCCAGATCCCGCTCACATGGTAGTACAGATTCAGAGCAGCTGACAGACACAGAGCCAGACATCCACCAGGACTGTGATTTTGTGATCACAGATGATGAGGCAGCTTGGGCAGATCCTGCAGCACAGACCATCCTCTCATATTTAGATGCATCTGATGCAGAGATGATAGCAGAGGATAGTCTGGAGAGCACAGCCCTGGTTCAGGATACTATTGAGTCAGCAGAATCGGACCTTGATCGCGACACGAGTTCCAGTGATGGTGGTACTGAGGCCACCCTGCTCTATGGTGGTGCTGATGCCACCTTGTTCTCCAGTGGTACTGATGCCACTGAGTCTGATATAGATCCCTCGGATTCAGAATCTGATTGGGCAGATTGTAGTGATCAGATGCCAGATCTGGATCCACCTGAGCCTATAGATGAGGAGGAGGTAGAGGCAGAACAGATCAGAGACAATGTAGAGGACCCGCCTTCTCCAGATCCAGTTTGTGAGAGTTCGTTATCATTTTCCCAGGCAAATTTGGCAGAATTGTCAGCTTACACACACCTTCTTCAGAAGCCAGATTTGCCAGCACCCAGCTGTCCAGAGCTAAAGCCGCTCCCTACTTCGCTGAAGTATCGATTCCTTGCGGGAGAGTCTGAGATGTACCCAGTCATTATCTCTGCCGATCTGACTGGAGAACAAGAATCCCGTCTGATGGAGGTTCTTGAAAAGAACCGCAAGGCAATTGGATGGAGCGTAGCAGATCTCCATGGGATTAGCCCCTCATTATGCTCCCACCATATCTATCTCGAGGAAGGGGCGAAGCCGTCGCGTGAGTTCCAGCGGCGATTGAACCCTAACCTGAGAGAGGTTGTCATGAAGGAAATATCAAAATGGTGGAGTGCAGATTTTATTTATCCCATCTCCGACTCCAAGTGGGTCAGCCCCTTGCATGTGGTGCCCAAGAAGACGGGCATCACTACTGTGATCAGTGAGTCGGGAGAGGAGATTGCTACACGAGTACCTACCTCTTGGCGGGTCTGTGTTGACTACAGGAGACTCAACCAGGCCACCAAGAAGGACCATTTCCCCCTGCCTTTTATTGATCAGATCATAGAGAGACTGGCAGGGAGGAGCCATTACTGCTTCCTGGATGGGTACTCGGGCTACAATCAAGTGGCCATCGCTCCTGAGGATCAGGAGAAGACCACCTTTACCTGTCCCTTCGGTACTTACGCTTTTCGACGCATGCCATTCGGGCTATGTAACGCCCCTGCGACTTTTCAGAGATGCATGCTGTCGATATTTTCGGACATGGTAGGGGAGTGTTTGGAGGTCTTCATGGACGACTTCTCGGTTTACGGCGACGGTTTCGATTCCTGTCTTGACTGCCTAGACCGAGTGCTCCAGCGATGTATTGATACCCGCTTGGTTCTGTCTTGGGAGAAGAGTCACTTCATGGTGACTCAAGGGACGGTGCTTGGCCACATCATCTCCAACAGAGGCATGGAGGTTGATCCGGCCAAGGTCGATGTCATTAGGAAACTCACACCGCCGTCCAATCTGAAGCAGTTACGGTCATTTCTGGGGCACGTTGGTTTTTATAGGAGATTCATTCATGATTTCAGCAAGATTGCCCGACCGTTGACTGACCTCTTGACGAAAGACACCGAGTTCCTTGTCGATGACAAGTGTCTTTCGTCCTTTGAAACTCTCCAGCAGTGCGTAATTGAGGCTCCTGTCCTTCAGCCACCCGATTGGTCTCTCCCATTCGAGATCATGACGGACGCCTCCGATTTTGCCGTAGGGGCAGTGCTAGGACAGAGGAGGGATGGCGTACCATTTGCGATACACTATGCTAGCCGCACATTGGATTCCGCCCAGCGGAATTATACAGTCACAGAGAAGGAGATGCTAGCAGTAGTGTTTGCCCTAGATAAATTCAGATCATATATCATTGGATCCCGAGTGACCTTGTACACAGATCACACCGCCATCAGGTACCTCATGTCAAAGAAGGATGCCAAGGCCAGACTTACTAGATGGATCCTTCTACTCCAGGAGTTCGACATTGAGATCAAGGATAAACCTGGAGTCAAGAATGTGGTGGCGGACCATTTATCCCGATTAGAACAGCCTGAGGAGACAGAGCAGATTGATCCCATTTGTGATACCTTCCCAGACGAGGCGATCCTTGCTATCGCCTCACTCCCGTGGTACGCCGATATTGTGAACTTTCTCGTTGCTGGGAAAGTCCCACAAGATTGGCCCAAGCAGAAGATTGAGACCTTCCTTGCGAAGGCCAAGTCCTACCACTGGGAGGATCCCATCCTTTACCACGAAGGAGGGGATAGCATCTGGCGTCGGTGTATTCCTCAGGAGGAGCATCATAGTGTCCTCACTTACTGCCACAAGCTTGAGGCAGGAGGACATCATTCTGGGAGGAGAACGGCACAGAAAGTGCTCCAATCCGGCTTGTGGTGGCCTACACTCTTCAAGGACTCTGATGAGTTCGTGAAGAGGTGTATTGACTGTCAGAGGATGGGCACTTGTGGACAGCGTGATATGATGCCGATGCAGCCCATTCACTTCTGTGAGGTTTTTGACGCATGGGGCATCGATTTCATGGGTCCATTCCCTAAGAGTCAGGGATTTGAGTACATTCTGTTGGCCGTAGATTATGTCAGTCGTTGGGTTGAGGCTATCCCCGCCCGAGCCGCAGATGCGAAGACAGTTTGCAGATTTTTGAGGAAGAACATCATCACGCGGTTTGGGGTCCCACGAGTTCTTATTTCTGATGGGGGATCTCACTTCATCAACGACCAGGTGAAGGCACTTGCTACCGAGTTCGGCATAGACCATCGTGTTGCTACACCATACCATCCACAGACGAATGGTCTAGCCGAAGTGTCGAATAGGGAGATCAAGAATATTTTGCAGAAAGTCGTCCGCCCTGACCGAAA
Source organism: Ottelia alismoides (assembly GCA_037367405.1). Taxonomy (NCBI): domain Eukaryota; kingdom Viridiplantae; phylum Streptophyta; class Magnoliopsida; order Alismatales; family Hydrocharitaceae; genus Ottelia; species Ottelia alismoides. The sequence goes on from JAZKJV010007200.1 coordinate 701,821, forward strand.
GAATTGGTCACAGCTTTTGGACTCGGTCTTGTGGGCATATCGGACGTCTTTCAAGACTCCACTGGGTACATCTCCCTTTCGCCTCGTTTATGGCAAGCCATGCCATCTACCTGTTGAGCTGAGGCACAAGTCACTCTGGGCTGTTACAGACATATTGATGGATCCAAATGGTATAGGAGACCAGAGGAGGGCAGAGTTAGCCGCCTTGGAAGAGCTTAGAGATGCAGCTTTCTCAAACAGCCTACATTATAAGGAGAAAGTCAAGGAGTGGCATGATTCTCATATCAGCCACAAGCATTTTGAGATTGGACAGAAAGTATGGCTGTTTGATGCGAGGCTTAGATTATTTCCAGGGAAGCTACAGAGCAAATGGAAAGGACCCTATTTGGTCAGAAAGGTACACGATAACGGTAGCATTGATATATCTGAGTTATCTTCTGAGAGTACCTTCCGAGTGAACGGCCAGCGGCTCAAACCATTTCTAGATCATGAGCCGCGGGACGTTATTATTGCCGCTATTCATTTTGCGTGAGATGTGGTCTTTTGACTCACATCTTTTGCATCTCACGCCTGATTTTCACTGTTCTTCCGCCTGTATAGATCCAGTTGTCCATATCATTCTATTCTTTAGTCCCACATCCCATTTCTCATCCTATGATTATGCTATACTTAGGGTGTACTTTACCCTAAGTATAGGGGGGATGTCGGGCCTGTGAGTATTCTTTTCATTCTTTCTGCTCTTGTTTTTGCTGCCTATACTTAGGGATATTTTACCCTAAGTATAGGGGGGGCAGATTCTGTATCTTCTTCACTCGGCTTTCCCTTCATGTACAGCTTGCTATACTTAGGATTAGTTAATCCTAAGTATAGGGGGAGACCACCGAGTCCATCTCATTCTATTCATTTATTCATTCCTTTTCACTTCCCTTTTACTAAGCACGAGTTATGTCTTCTTCATCGCTCTTGATCACTCTGAGGACATCGTTCGAGCTAAGTATAGGGGGGGTGTGTATATATTTCATATATACTTTAGCCATAACTCGTACTTTGTGTGAGTGTGTTAATTAATAAAATGGCTAAAAATCACAAAAATTAAAAATTTTTCATGTACATAAACCTCTTTTATTCTTGCACAGACATAGCTAGTGTATAAAGTATTTTTGTAAAAATGATTTCAAAAATCTTTTGTGTAAAGCTTGTGTAAATATTTTGTATCAAAATTATGTATATAGTACAAAATTTTTCCAAAATGTTTTGAAAATCAAAAGTTTGCAAAAATCTTGTGAAAATGTTTGTAAATATTATTTTTGCAAAACTTGCACTTCATGCATCATCATTCATGATTTCAAAACATTTTTCAAAATTTTTGCATGATTGTAAAATATTTGTAAATAGCATCTTGTGTACATATATGTATATAGTTTTTCCTGGATGAGAGTTGACATTTAAACTAAGCCTGGAATTAAATTGAGAAATGGAGCTTGAATAAGATCTTAATTCACTTAACTTCAAGAGGAACCTTATAGGACTTAGGGTTAAGGCTTTTCAGGTCCATAAGGACTTAATTCTTTGAGTCCACTAGGCTATGAGCATATGTCATCTTGATGAGCCTAAGTAGAGCACTTAACAACACACGCATGACTCTCAGAGACAATGGCTTAACTTGCACCTGCACTTTACACATGGCTCTCCATGGATGAGGTGGTGAGGAGGCAGTTTCCTTTGGCTTGGGGTAGCATATGAGGGTAGTACTTCTAGGCGGAACCTCTCTTCTTCTTATAGTGAAGGAAGTGCACCTCAACTTGGTCTAGTGGTGTTGAAAGCTAAAGACAGAAGCTGTGGGTTGCAATAAAGCTTCAAAAGAGGGATAGTCTACTGGCTCAAGGGGAAATTTCTTATATGCTGCACCATGTAGATATGTGTACAGAAGTCTTGAAAAAAAAAAAAATGCAAAAAATGCAAAAAGAACTCCAAAAAAGTGGTGGGTCGGATTGAAAATTTAATAACCCCACCGGAGTGTAAAGATCTCATGAAGCTTGCAGCGGGAGACTTAGCTACACTGGCTAAGCTTCCAAAACTCTATACTTCTACCCCCTCTTCTTGAGCCGGTTGCACTTGAACTTAGAAGGGAATACCCCGCTTCTCGAGGAAAGAGTTGCTAGACTGAGGCATTAGAGTTACCAGGTTGAGGGAGGTTGTTTCTTTGCTACTTCTGAGGTGGGGAGCCACATATCACTTACACCGCAAGGAAAGATTCATGGTCATTAGAGTTTGTGTATGTAGACTTGTTCTGATCTGGTTTATTGAGGAGTCTTGCCCATAGATTGATGGAACTTGGAGTCTGTTGAGTTTTAGGCTTAAGTCCAAATAAGGTTCCGACACATTAATAATCCAAAGATCTGATCGAGCTCCATATTTCAAGTTAATGAAGGCAAAATTTAATAAGTCAACCTTGATCCGTGTACATCCTCTTTTTCTTTTTCTTTTTCTTTCTTTTTCACTTCTTTTTCAAATAAGTGTTTGCTAAGGGACTAGCAAAGTTAAGCATAGGGGGGTGATGAATACCCATTCATCACTCTTTATTCTTCTATTTTAGCTACAAAAACCCTTTGCAAATACATGTAGATATGTGTAAATACAAATAATTACCAAAAGCATGCATTGTGTAAAAACCTATAATTAGCATGTTTTTGTGCACAAAATAAAAGAATAAAGAGCAAAAAGAAAAAGAGGGAAATATTTAGAATAAATATTGAGCAACCTAACCCAAGGGAGGGCTCAGCATGGGCCTGACCGCATAAAAAGCCAAGTAGAGAGAGATAGGGGCTCACATGTGTACACATTTGTAAATAAATTAAACTATATATTTTCCTCACCCAAAAATGTGTTTGTACATATTGTATATATTCTATTAAAAACAAAATAAAAAGATAAAAATCAAAAAGACAAAAATACCCTTTCACCATGTGTATAAACCATCACTATTGTATTTATTTAACCTTGTAAATAAATTCATTTATTTTCTAAAATTTTTGTGAATATTCTATGGCATATTTTGTAAATAAAATAAATAACAAGAAACAAAACAAAAATCAAATAAAAATTACAAAATGAAAAATACAAAAATACATTGTATAAATACCATGTATATAAATGTATATATTTATTTATTTCACCCTTGTATATAAGTGATAAAAATAAAATAAAAATATTATTTTATTCCTCATTTTATCCTGTAAATAAATAAAATACAAAATGAGCATAAAAACACATAAAAATAACAAATAAAAAAAAATCAAAAATAAAAATCCATATAGTGTATATATACCTATGTATATAGCTAACCTATTTTTATTTCCAAAAATTAAATAAAAATCACCAAAAAATAGAAAAAAATAAAAGAAAAATATTTCATGTTTTGAGTTTTCTCTAATTCGACCTATTTATGCCCTAAAAAAATAAAACAAAAACCCAGCACACGTGGCCGCTCCTGGTTGGTCCACGGGGGAATGTTGACCCCGGTCAACTCCCCCGCGACCCCTTTCCTATTCTGGACCACGCGCGCCGCGCCTCCTTCCCCGATTTTTCCCACGCGCTCCAGGCTGTCATCCACGCATCCCCCGCGCCCAGATTCTTCGCCGTACATCCCTCTCCCTCGCCGGATCCTCCGCCATCGAATCCACGCCTTCCTTTGCTGTCCTCACGCAACCCTAAACGCCCCGGTCACTCTATATAACCATCATCTCCGCCGCCTCCGCGCCGCATCTTTGGACCCTCTCCTTCTTCCCCGTGACCTCCATTGGCTCCGCCTGAGTGACAGCGAGCGTCAGCCTTTGTTGCAGTGAGGCGAGGAGGCGATTCCTCTGATCCGGCGTACTTCGCCGTTCTTGCTCCGCCGCCAGCGTCGAGCATCGAGCTTCAGGCCTTGACGCCCTTCGAAGCTACGACCCGGAGATAGCCAATCTCCAGCACAGTCTCCAGCATCCACCAGGTACCCGATTCGACCTTCCATTTAGCTTAATTTCCGATTACGCCCAAATCCACCCTCCGACGTACATCTTCGATTCCGGCCACCTCGCTTATCATCTCGATCATCCGACCATACCATCACCTTCGCCGTACCCTCACGCACCTTCTTCACCCCTCCACACAACCCAGATCGCACAGGATCTGGGAGTCGAGCTCCCTCGCCGTCGCTTCGCCGGAGCTCGTTCGCCACGCCGCACCGTCCACCTTCACGCCACCTAACCGGGTCGAGGCACTTTGCCCTCGACCCGCGAAGCTTCTTGTCTTCTTTGCAGGTCCAAAGGAGGTGTCTGAGCCTCCAGTCCATTCAGCCAGGAGCTTCGAGCCGCCAGGTCTCGCCGGAGCCCCTCCAGGGCTCGGTTGGACTCTTGGCCACCACCAGCAGCTGCGGGATCGTTCAGCGGAGCTTCTCCGACCTTCAGGCGCAGCTGAGGAGAGCGGAGACACCTTCACGAGGCCGGCGAAGTTCGCCGGCCACCTGTTCTTCCACCACCCTCTCCGACCGTCAGATCAGCCGTGGCGCTCCAGATCAGATCTCAACCGTTCGTTCGGGGAGCAGCAGATACCGTCAGATCAGCCGCAGCGTGATCTCAGCCGTTGATTCACCGAGGGTTCGTCCACCACGCACGCGGACCGTTCGATCTCCACGTGGCGGACCCTCCACCGTTCGATCAGGCCAGCGCATCCAGCGTTAAAGGCGCGTTTGTTCTCAGCCGTCCGATTCGCCACGCGTCACACATCAGGCCGTCGCTATTAATAAAGGGGTAAATATCATAGGCCCCCCTCTGTTTATCTTATTTCAGTTCAGTCCTGTAATTTTTAATTCACGTTGTTTATTTTCTGGGTTATTTGCATCAAGGACCTTGCGCTTTATTTTAATTGCATTTATACCCCTGCCAGTAGAGACCCACGTGCTTGGGCACGTGTTTTGTTGGGTTATTTGCATAGAACCCCTTGTAGTTCTGGATGTTATGAAATGAATGAAATGTTTTGAGAAATTGCATTTATACCCCTGTGAGCACTTTATATGCGCATGTGCGAATTATTTTGGGAATTTTGCAACCATACCCCTGGGCTTTTGATACGAGTTATCAAATAGCCCTAGGACTTGGTTTTTCTTACATTTAGGTCCCTGTGTGCCCCAGACACGTGCTTGGCACGTGATTTCTTGGGTATTTTGCACCAGGACCCCAGAACTTTTGGGTATTTGCACTTAGGTCCCTGTGCACAGTGCCCCACCTTTATTTTTGAATAAAATATCAAACGACCTCCAAATCCAATGAAATTTTGACACATGGCTCCTGCCATGGTGTAGGAATTTCTATGATTTTTGGGGACATTTTTGATTCCATTTATTATTTTTAAAAATTCAAAAACCCCTAATTTTGCTACTGTTTGACTTAAAAAATACAAAAAAATTATAAAAACTCCACCAAAAATTCTAAAAAAATTAGGACTTGTTGTTTACTGGTTGTTTGATTTTCTAGCCAATTTTGGCTAATTTTCATCATTTAAAAACCCTAAAAATTGAAAAACCCCTAAAAACTCATAAAAATTGTAGTAAATAAATTAAAAATCCAAAAACAATAATTAGGGTGCCTAAATTTTCCTTATTCTTTCTAGAATATAGGAAAATTACCTTTAGGGCTTTTTGAGATCCAAAATTATTTTATTTTTGGGTCTTAAACCTTGCTGGACAGTACCCTACATTCTTTGCATTGTTTGATTTTTAATAATTAATTTGCCCATTAGAAAAATTTCAAAAATTCACCAAAAACAGTAAAAAACTTGAAAAACATAAAAACCAATTTTCTGGAATTTTTGCATCATTTTTGTGTGTTGTATAAATTGTTGAAGTTGCATTGCATTCTTTGTATCTCATTTTCTCATTAATTAAAAATTCTAAAAAAATATAAAAACAAATAAAAACCATAAAAAAATTCTTTTGGATTCGTGACTACATCGTAGGCCGCAAGGCCAATCTGTGCTCCTTGAGTTCGACCCTGGGAGCTATACCAGGTTAAATCTATAGCAGGACCACTTCTACTTTGTGTTTTGATTGATTTATCTGCATGTGTGGTTCATTTTCTTGATTGACGCATTCGAGTGACTGAGGTCGCAACGACCTTATTTTATACCTTTACCTCAGTCGTATCGCATTTTTGTGTCGTCACTTCCTCAACTCTTTGAGGTGCTATCCCTTTAGATAGGTCAGTATCAAATCTTAAGGTAAGAAAGCCTTTCTTGGAATTTCCAGAAAAATAGAACATGTCCAAGGTGTACTACAAATGTGACAGTCCCAATACCCTCTTTTCTTTGCTTCTGAACACCTTCAGAACTAAGATCCAAGAGGTATCTTTTTGAGATCATATCTCAATGTATGGAATAGCCAGATCATAAAACACTTATTATCTTCTTTATATAATTCTAAATGATTAGTATATTATCTATATTTAGCACGATGAACACAATGGCATTCCCACTAAGGTTCACTGGTAAATCAAGATTCTATCTGAAATCATAACACTTATGATTTCATCAAATCTGATTTCCAACTACAAGAAGCTTATTTGAGTCCATAGATGGAGTTTCTTTAGCTTGCATACCTTGCTTTCCTCAATCATGAAGCCCTGGGGTTACTTCATGTGAATATCCTCAGAGAGGTATTCTTAGAAGAATGCAATCTTGACTTACATCTTGAAGATGCGACAATCAAGTTGTGTAGCTAAGGCTAGCAATATTCTGATGATTTTAAGCATGGTCACCGAAGAGCAAGTCTCATTGCAAGCAATGTCTTCTCTTCCGGTTTGCAGCTTATGGCTAACTGAATTTTGGTTAGGGCCTCTTAAAACAACTAGAATGATCCTTCAGTTTGCTGATAGATAGATTAAGAGGCCAAGAGGAATTTTAGAGGATGTTATCGTAACGGTGCAGGGAAAGAAATTTTCTGTTGATTTTGTTGTCATGGATATAGACACACCTGCACCATTACTCCATACCCCGATCATACTAGGTCGACTGTTCCTCCGAACGGCCGAAGCAGCAGTTGATCATGGTACTGGAGAGATCATCTTTCACTCTTGCATTGATAAGGTGAAAATTGAGATGATCTGTGATCCTAGACCATCACCACCACTAGTAGTAAATGATACAGAGAAAGTTATATCAGAGCCATATGACTGTGATTTTCTTACTGAATTCAAAGAGATAGATCTTTTCACTGATTTTATAGATATGTAGGAGTTCCTTTTGAAAATGAGTCCATGGAAAGCACATTCGACATGAGTTCACTTGGTGGTAGAATTGAGATAATTGTTGATGAGTAGTTTGAGCTAATTTTTAAGGATCAATATGAGTTTCTAGAGGCACCTTCTGATATTCTATTGATACACTTTTCTAAGATTACTGATGATATGCCTCCTTTTGAGAGTTCTGAGGTCCAGATATCTGAGCCATTCGTTGAATTTCCTGATTTATGCACAGATGAGAGACATCTTTCTAAGATTATTGTTGAGATATATGAGTCGTTAATTGATAAGAATATTGAACACCCTGATGTGCTCCTCCTTTCTAAGCATAGATCATTCATTGCAGATCTATCAGATATTCTATTTGCTGAGCTGCCAGTAGCCAAGGTGGATAGTCTACAGAGTATAGATCACATAACGTCTACTAGTACAGTGGCAGAGGTTATTGCAGAGCCGATTCAGACCCCACCTGAGCTCAAGGTTTTACCATAAACGTTGAAATATGCCTTCCTTGTGGTCCCACCTAAATGTTTCCGATCATCCTCAGCTCGCAGTTGACCGCTGAACAAGAATCTCGCGTGCTAGAGGTTCTTGAGAGAAACCGCAAGACCATAGGATGGAATATTTCGGATCTCTGTGGGATTAATCCAGCATTGTGCTTGCATCATATCTACCTAGAGGATGACTGTAAACCCTCCCGTGAATGTAAGTGCCGTCTAAATCCAAATCTAAGGGAGGTTGTCATGAATGAGATTAGAAAATGGTGTGATGCTGGCTTTATATATCCCATTTCAGATTCCAAGTGGGTCAGCCCTTTACATGTGGTCCCAAAGAAATCCGAGATTACGATTGTAAAGAATGAACGTGGTGAGGAGATTCCGACTCGAGTACCTACTTCATGGCGTATCTATGTAGATTAGCGACACCTGAGCTCATCTACCAAGAAGGATCACTTTCCGCTGCCCTTTATTGGTCATATTATTGAGAGGTTGGCAGGGAAAGAGTTCTTTTGCTTCTTGGATGGGTACTCGGGATACAATCAAGTTGCTATTGCTCATGAGGATCATGAGAAAACTACTTTCACTTGTCCATTTGGCACCTATGCCTTTACATGGATGCCCTTTGGATTGTGTAACGCCCCCACAACATTTCAAAGATGTATGTTGGTCGTTTTCGCCGACATGGTAGGTAATTTTCTTGAAGTCTTCATGGACGATTTCTCAGTCTACGGGGATAGTTTCGACACATGTCTTTCTTATTTAGACTGAGTTCTTCAACATTGCTGTGAGGTAAACCTAGTGCTCTCATGGGAGAAGAGTAACTTTATGGTGACTAATGGAATTGTATTGGGCCATGTCATCTCCAAACATGTTATGGAGGTTGACCCGACTAAGGTTGATGTGATTTCAAAGTTTGGGCCACCATAGAATTTGAAGCAGTTGAGGTCATTTCTGGGACACGTAGGATTCTATAAGTGATTCATAAAGGACTTCAACAAGATCGCTAGACCATTGACTGATCTTCTGTGTAAGGAGAGTTATTTTGTTGTAGATGGAAAATTCCTCCGTGCATTCAATCAGATGAAAGAAATGGTTACTAGTGCTCCTGTGTTACAGCAATCAGATTGGTCTCTTCCTTTTGAGATTATGACAGACACATCATAATTTGCAGTTTGAGCTGTTTTAGGATAGAGAAGGGATGGGATACCATTTGCTATACACTATGCTAGCAAGACTTCGGATGAAGCACAACAGAATTATACAGTTACAGAGAAGGAGATGTTAGCAGTTGTGTTTGGGCTATAAAAGTTCAGATCTTACCTCATCAGTTCACATGTTATTGTATACACAGATCACACTACCATACAATACATGCAGGCAAGAAGGATGCCAAACCATGCCTTATCAGATGGATCCTTCTTCTCCAGGAATTTAATTTAGAGATTTGAGATAAACCTGAAGTGGAAAATGTTGTGGAAGACCACCTTTCCCGTATCACAGATGCAGAGACCTCTGAGCAGAGCACGATCCCTATTTCTGAAACCTTTCCAGACGAGGACATCTTGTCTGTGGACTCACTCCCATGGTATGTTGATATTGTGAACTATCTTGTATCCAAAAAAGCTCCATATGATTGGGCAAATATAAGGTAGACAGATTTCTATCAGAGATTCATTATTACTAGTGGCAAGATCCGTACCTATTTCGCGAGGGTACGGATTGTATCTGGAGAAGGTGCATTCCTCAGGAGGAACATACCGGTGTTCTTGAGCACTATCACAAACTAGAATCTGGTGGGCATCATTTGGGGAAACACACGACAGTAAAGGTTTTACAGAGTGGCCTATGGTGGCCCACATTATTTAAGGATTCTACAGAATATGTTCGAGGTTGTACTGACTGTCAGAAAATAGGAGGAACTTTTGGTTCCGAAGATACCATGCCCCTATGATATACAAAGATTTCTGATGATTTTGGTGCTTGGGGCATAGACTTCATGGGCCCATTTCCTGTCAGTCAGGGAATTCAGTATATCATGCTCGCCATGGATTATGATACTTGATGGGTGGAGGCTATCCCCACCTGAGCCGCAGATAGTCGTACATTATGTTCCTTTCTCAAGGACCACATTATTGAGCGGTTCGTGATTCCCAAAATACTAATTTCAGATGGGGGAAGCCATTTATTTAATAGAGAAGAAAAGAAGCTTGTGAAGGAGCACACCATTGAATACAAAGTTGCATCCCTTTACCACCCTCAGACTAATGGCTTGGCAGAAACTTCAAATAGGGAGATCAAGAGGATATTGCAAAAGCTTGTACATCCAGATAGGAAAAACTGGTCGCATATGCTTGATTCAGATCTATGGGATTATCGGACGGCGTACAAGTTTCCTTTGGGTATGTCTCCCTACAGATTGGTGTATGGAAAGCATTGCCACCTGCCAGTAGAATTAATTCACAAATCTTTATGGACACTCTGTGTATGCAATCTAGATAATGAGAAGGTAGGAAAGAACATGAAGTTGGATTTGAATAGATTACTGGAATTCTGAGAATTTGCATATGATAACTAGCTCATGTATAAGGTGAAAGTCAAGCACTGGCATGATAAACACATTCGAAGGAAGAGTTTCTCCTCTGATTAGAAAGTTTGCTTATTTGATGCTATGTTGAAGTTGTTTCCAGGAAAGTTGAAAAGCAAGTGGTCAGGACCGTTCATCATGAGAGCTGTGCATGACAATGGGAGTATTGTCATATCTGGGTTGTCATCTGACGCATAGCCATTTGTTGTGAACGGACAGTTGCTGAAGCCATATCTAGATCATGATACATTTCTATCCATCATTGATTTTGTATCTGTGGTATCAGACGATGACCTTTTGATTCCATCTTCTGTGTCTGATACATGAGCATCCACTCCTCTTGTATATCCTTTCGTTTTACACTTTCTTCTTCCATTTTATTACTCATCCCTTTTCCGTGTGTGTGTGTATATGTTATACTTAGGATGTGCTTTATCCTAAGTATAGGGGGGTGAATGATTTCTGTTGTTCATATTCGTCCTGTTCATCACTCTCGTAATTGCCTATATTTAGGGATACTCTACCCTAAGTATAGGGGGTAGATGTTGTTCATATCGCTTTTTTGTTTTTGAGTCCATACATTCTCTACATCAGTTTTTCCCTTTTGTACAATCTTCTATACTTAGAATTACTTGATCCTAAGTATAGGGGGATCACCGACCTCTATTCTTTTCATTTTTTCTTTGAGTTGTTGTAGCATAGGAGTCTTTTCACTTTTCTATACTTAGCACGAGTTATGTCTTCCTTTGCCGCTCTTTGATAACTATGAGGACATAGTTCGAGCTAAGTATAGGGGGTGTCGTATATATTGTATATATATTTTAGTCATAACTCGTACTTTTAAATATGTTTATTTTTGGGGTTATGTATATAAATTCATAAAATTCATACGTGTGTGTATAGACTTTGATCACCTTTCAAAAAATTGATAACAACAAAAAAACCTTTCAAAAAAACAAACAAAAAACAAACAAAAAAAAACACAAACAAAACAAAAAACAATAAAAAAACAAAGAAAAAAACAAAACAAAAAAACAAAAAAAACTTTTATATACTTGTATATATTTTACTAACCCTTTTTACTTTTTGAAAAAAAACTACAAAACCAAAAATCTATAAAAAGTTACATAAAAAACTCTTTTTGCATGTGCATCATTTTTCTTTTCTTTTTCAAAACCCATAAAAAGTTCAAAATTGGAAAATTGCTTCAAAAAAAAGTTGCTTTCTTTTTGCATTGTGCATATTCTTGCATTTGCATGTGCATTTTTCAGGATAGTATTGACATTTAAACTAAGTCTGGAATAAAATTGAAGAATGGAGCTTAGTTGGACCTTAATCCACTTAACTTCAGAAGAACCTTATAAGAACTGAAGTGAAGACTTGATAGGTCCTAGTGACTTAATTCTTTGAATCCATAAGACTATGTTCACATGTCATCTTAATTAGTCTAAGTAGAACATTTAACAACACACGCATGATTCTTTCGGACCATGGCTTCTCTTGGACAAGCACGCTACACGTAGCTCTTCATGGATGAGGTAGTGAGGATGCATAATCTTTTGGCTTGGAGTAGCATATGAGGGTAGTACATCTAGGCAGAACCTCTTGTCTTCCTCTAGGGAGGGAAGTGCATCTCAACTTGGTCTAGCGATATTGAGGTCTAAAGACATGATGCTGTGGGGTTGCAATAATGCTTCAAAAGAGGGAGAATCTACTTGCTCAAGAGGAAAAACTCCTTATGTACATGCTGCACCTTGTATATACTTCCAAAAGAAAGAAGAAAAAATGCAGAATCTCCAAAAGTGGACATGCCTGATTGAAAAGTAAAATATATGTCGGAGTGTATATACAAGAATAAAATAAAATAAGGTAAATTAATAAGAGCTTCAAAGTCAGATTTTTGTAAGCTGGCAGTGGATGACTTGGCTACACTGGTCATGCATCCAAGGATAGGTAGCTATGCTGGTTACCGTCCATTCTTTTCTCCATCCGCTCTTCTTGAACTGGTTGTACTTGAACTAAGAAAGGAATATCCTCGTTCCTTGAGGAAAGAGTTTCTAGACCAGGGAACTAGAGTTACCTTGTTGAGGGAGGTTGTTTCTTTGATACTTTTGAGATGGGGAGCTATATTTCACATACACCGTACAAGTAAAGATTCATAGTCATAAGAATTTGTGTATGTAGACTTGTTTTGACCTGACTGTTGAGGAGACGTGAATAGGAGTCTTATGGAACTTAGAGGTTGTTAGGTTTTAAATCCATTTCCCATTAAGGTTCCGACACACTAATAAACCAAAGGTCCTACAGAGCTCCATACTACATTTTTATGAAGATAAGTTTGATACTCAATATTATCCTAATTTCTTCAATTTTCCTTTCTTTTTCTTTTTCTTTTTTCTTTTTATTCACTTATTCTTTCAAATAAGTGTTTGGTAAGGGATTAGCAAAGGTAAAGCATAGGGGGATGATGAATCTGCATTTCACCATCTTTCTTTATTTATTTTAGCTTAAAATTCCTTATAAAACACCTATATATAATACTAACTCCATATTCTTACTAACTTGCATCTGTGTGTAAATATTGTACACTTATTACCATTTTAACCATAAATAAATAAATAAAGGAAAAATAAAGAAAATAAAATAAAAAGGAGAGAAGATTGTATCTATGTAATAGATACATGCTGACCCGAACCCCGAGAGAAGGTCAAGACTTAAGCTGATCGAGCAGGAATAATGTAGGGAAAGATAGGTTCCTTAATCAAAAAATCCAAAAAAAAGTGTGTTGCGTATATTTGTATACTACACTATTTTATGTGTACATAAATTGACCTCATGTCAAATAATTTTCTAAACAAAAGTTGTAAACAAAAATGTATCCTAAATAATAAAAATAATTGCATAATCAAATAATGTATAGAATAAAAGCAATCACACTTGGAAAACGCCACTAAGCAATAATTTAAAGATCAATTCCGACTATATATGAACTCAAATTAAACTCACTTCCATTGTATTCTAAATTAAATTATCTTTAAAATGGCCGTGATCTCATAATTTTTGGAGTTACGGGTGAAAAGTTTGTTTTCTGGGGTGGTTTGTACAATTTTACCATTTATTTGTACATATTGTATTATGTAAATATTTGTAAATATTTTTACTAATTATTTAAAACAAAAATAAAATTTTTCAATGAAATAATTTCCTTATTTAATTATGTGTATAATGTACCATAAGTATATAGTGTATGTATATAGTTGCTATTCTTAAAAAACACCACAAAAAAATAAAAAATTAATATTTTTTATTCAATTTAATTAAGTGATGAAAATAAAAAAAATAATTTTCGCAAATATTTTTAACACTAATATCTCTCTTTATCTTTATCTCATTTCAAATTTTCTCTCTTATCTCTTATCTTCATTCAAAATTTCAAAAAAAAATCGAACTCCATTCTCTATCTATTAATAAGGCTCTCTCTCTCTCTCATTTCAACTTGATCAATCTTTGGTGATAGGAGCCCGATCTCCGAGAGTCTTCTTGTCATAGAAGGGTGCCTAGCCTCCGAGCCGTTCGATGACAGCAAGTCGGCCTTCGTCTAGGTGATCAAGGTCTTTTCCGCTCTTAAGGTGAGATCCATCATTTTCTTCTTGTTCTTAATCTAGGATTAATTGTAGTTTTAATTTTTTTGATTTTAATTTCATCATCGTTTGTTTTATTTTTAGATCTTAAAATCCACCATCATGATTTGATTTGCCCGATCCGATTTTTCATCCCATTTTCTTGATCCTATCGCGTTCTTTTCTACCTCGCATGATCTCTCACCTCCGACACGCACGGTGGTCAGAGATCCGGTTCCATCCGCCATTTTCCTCGGAACCACACTCATTCACGTCTTCTGTTTTGATTTTGGGATTGCGTCATCATGCTCGTGTCTTCATTTGTTTATGAATAACAATAAAAAATAACAAAAAATATTTTCTTTTCTTTCTAACATTTATTTAGCATGATAAATAAAAAACAGACAAAAAATTAAAAAAAATAGCAAATTTAAAAAAAAACTATTTACGATCTCTTTTACAAAATAAAAAAGTTTTTTATTTATTGTTTTATTTCTGTTTTTTTACAATCAAGAAAAAAATTTAAATAATAAAAAAAACTACAACGGTAGGCGCCGCCCTCCAGCCACATGCGGCGCCCGCCACCAGCCACTGTCACTAGGCCGCCGTCAGCCATCGTAACTAGGCCGTCGTCAACCACCATCTCCTGGCCGCCCGCCTCCACCAACTGAGCAGAGTTCCCCAGCCTCAGAGCCCATTTGCGCCCCCGCGCGGTGCCCACCGCCAACAATCCTCCCACGCGGGCCTTTATCCCACCAACCGCCTCTTGCGGCCTCCACCTCGCCACCTGGACCCACCACCTGTACACCAGCCTCCGGCCTTGCCTGCTGCCTACGCAACAGCTACTCCGCTCGTGTGAGCCCATGCGCACGACCCACCACCACTGGCCAGCCAACGCCACCTCACCGCCCGTCACGCACCGTGCTCGCGCATGGAGCGGAAGTAGCGGCGACGACAGCCGGTCCCCTTGTTCCCCCCTTGTTTTGAAAGAATGAAGGGAGCACAATAACCCAAAAGGGTATTAAAAAAAGGTTGAAAAAATTACAAGTCTGCCCCCGGTGATTTCAAAAATTGCAAGAAGACCCCCGCAACTAGAGCCAATCACGTATGTGGCACGTGTTAGTGGGTAATTTGCATCCTTTTTCCTCTTGTTTATTTTTATTCTTCTCTGATTCAAAAACATTTAACTATTTACATTTCAATCCCTAAATTTTCAGACTTTATTTTGCATGTTCTCTTTATTGAAATAAATGTGCTATTTGTTCTGAAAATTCTAAAAAATATTGTGTATACTTCTGTTATGTCCATTTTCATTACATAAATTTTTCATTGCATTTTAATTTCGTTGGATTTTTTTTGGGTTTAAGGATTTGAAATATTTTTCACAACGATGGAGATACCAGTGTTTGATTTTTAAAAAATATAAAAAACATCTAAAAATTCTACAAAAATTCCCAAAATTATTTCAAATCCTTAAAACCCAAAAAAAATTCTCTTAATTTTTCTGAGCATTTTTGACTATTCTGAAAAATACAAAAAGAGTGTGGTGTGCGTGTTTCTTCCCTTGTGCAGATTGTTCTTTATTTGAAAATTAAAAAAAAGGCAAAATTAAAATCACTAAAAAATTGAAAATCAGAGAATAAAAAAATAGAAATAAAAAATAAAAAATTAAAAGATAAAAAATCCACAAAATCCAAGGATAGTTTGGCTTTGAAATTCTTGCTTTTTCTCTTAATTGAATTTCTTTCGATTATTTGAATAACCCTCGGGAATTGTAGCCTCCCTGAATTCGATCCTATCCGCTATACAGGTAAATAAATAGCAAAAAATTTCTCTTGTTCCACAATATTCTCTGTAATTATTTTGCAGCGAGAGAAGAAAAAAATTGTTTGTTTTAGCTGGGAATTTTGGGGATCGCAATGACTTTATATCAATAATAACCAATCCTCGAAAAACATGTGTCAACATCTATCCAGAACAATTTTTCAACCAAGAGGCAAGATGCAAGGGCTCCATTCGTCAAATGCCACATTCACGAGCAGCAGTTCGATCAGACTCTATTAGACAACAACTCTTTTATTAACTTTCTTCCAACAGCCTTACTCAACATCTTCGAGTTTGGTCCTCTTAGACAGAGTAGGATCACACTTCAGTTTTCTGATAGATCTATCAAGAGGCCGAAGGTGTTACTGAAGGGTGTTGTCATCGCCATTTAGGGCCTGAAATTCCCTGTGGACTTCAACGTGTTAGACATGGAGATCCTTGATTGTGTGATAGATACCACGATCATATTAGGACGACCCTTTCTGGTGATAGCAAAGGTCATGTCTGATCATGATAGCAGTAAGGTATACTTTCTTGTCAAGGAAGAGAGTATACAAATAGAGACAATTGTGGAACTGAGAACCATAGATTCATCCAGCTTAGAGCAGACAACAAATTTAGAGCTTGACATCCACCATGAATGCGACTTTGTGATTACAGATGATGAAGCAGTTTGGGAAGATGAGGATTCATGAGCTCTAGTCACATCTTCAGAGTTAGGATATTTACATATGCCAGCTGACGAGAGTTCAAAGAGTGCACTTTTGGAGCAGGATACTGATGAATCTGCATTTCATCATCTTTATTCATTTATTTTAGCTTAAAATCCTTTATAAAACACCTTTATATAATACTAAATCCATATTCTTACTAACATTCATATGTGTGTAAATATTGTACATTTACTACAATTTTAACCTAAAATAAATAAATAAAGAACAAAAAGAAAAATAAAGAAAATAAAAAGATTTTATACATGTAATATACGCAGGCTGACCTGAACCTTGAGAGAAGGTCATGACATTGTATACAAAATATGAATGGTGATAGGGTCCTTAATCAGAAAATTCAAAAAATACTTTGTAAATACTTTTCTATGTATATTTGTATAAAACTTACACTATTTTATTTGTAACATAAATTGATCTCAAATTAAATAATTTTCAAAATAAAAGTTGTAAATAAAAATGTTTCCTAAATAATAAAAATAATTACAAAATAAAATCATGTATAGAATAAAAGTAACCACATCAGGAAAAAGGTATAAAGTGATAATTAAAAAGATCAATTCCGGCTCCATATGAACTCAAATTGAATCAAACTCACTTCCATTGTATTCTAAATTAAATTATATCTAAAATTATCGTGGTTTCATAATTTTTGGAGTTACGGTTTGAAAGGCGGTTTTCTGGGTGGTTTGTGCAATTTTACCATTTATTTGTTGTATATATCTATATACATTTTTATACATATTTTATTTGTAAATAATTGTAAATATTATTTTCATAATTATTTAAAATAAAAAAATAATTTTTTTAAAACATAAAATAAACTAAATCCCTTAATTAACTATATATATATATAATGTACCATGTGTATATAGTACAAGTATATAATCGATTTCCTTAAATACAAAAAATAGCATCTAATGTTAACACGAAATATAAGCTGCCAAAAAATTAAAATAATAATAAAAAAGGGAGACGACATCCAACCATCTCCATCGTTGGAGCCCCTCCTTGATATTGACAAACACCAACATTCATCCATAATACCCTCCGTCAGTCGTGCCACCAGTGGTGTGTGTTGCACCCTCGCCTCGCAATTGTCAGGAGCTCCTTACCTCCTCTGCCCGACCATAGCCTGGAGGAGATCGCCACCTACACCCGAAGCTAAACGCGAAGCCCGTCCGTCGAGGAAGCCACCACTGTAGACTACCAGCCTTAGCCCTCCGCCTCCCAGATTGCAACCACACGAGGCTCTCCACCATGCGAGTTCACCGTTCACCGACCCAACGCACCACCAGAAGACCACCATCGCCAGCCTGGAGCGACGCCACCGTCAACCGCGAAGAGAAGCATCTCCTCAACCAAACCCATCCCGATCGCGCAACACCACAGCCACCTGCGGCCCTCCTAGCCACCTCCATAGCTATATCTTCTACCCACTGAGCTCTCGTCCCCCACCGACAGATCCACTATGCCATGCCGCCATATCGTGACTCCTCCCCTCGACGACCATCATCGTGCCGTATCCGCTCGAAGATCTCTGCATGCCTTTTGCTTGTATGAGAAAAAAGAATGTGGGGTGGGCCCTTTCCGTCTTTCTCTTGGCGTGAAACAAAGCAAAATGCAAATGCCCTAATCTTTTGGGTAAATTACAAACAAGCCCTGATAATTTTCAGAAATTACAAATCAGCCCCATCCAAAGCCCTATCACTTGTTGTGCATGTTCGTCACTTGGGCAAATTACGAAAATCTCCCCTTATTTATTTCTTATTAATTTTTATGCAAAAACAATAAATATTTACGTTTCAGTCCATCTTTTCCACACTCGCATTTGCATGATTTTATTATTTAAATAAATATCATCTATGCTCAATAAATTTTGCAAAAAATTGCTATATTCATGCTAAGTGCATGTTCATTATTTAATTTTTGAATTACATTTTCTTCACATTTGATATTATTAAAATATAAAAAATGCATTTTTCCCTGTTTGAAATTTGAAAAATCATATAAATCCAAAGATTGAGTAATAAATTCTAAAAAAACAGAATAGTTTTCTTTTTGTAGCTTTTATTTTCTATGCAATTTTCACGCATTAATTATTTATAAAGCCTAAAAAATGCAAAATACTAAAAATCTTAAAAAATATACAAAATTGTAGAAAAATCCAAATAATGTGATTTCACTTCCTGTTTGTAGATAATTCATTATAGTTCTTTGAAAAAATTATTGTACTAATGTTTGATTTCATTTTATATTTTTAAATTGCAAAATAATCATGTTTATTCATTGTTTGTATTATTTTTTTGTTTTAATTCATTTTAAAAACCTACAAAACCTAAAAATCTCTGAAAAAATACAAAAATAGTAAAAAACATTAAAACACAAAAAATATTTTCTTTAGGAATTTTTTTATCATTTTTATCATATTTGCAAAAGCCTAAAAAATGCATTTCTTTTGTGTATAAATTTGTTTTAAAAAATATATTTTTGAAATTTTAAAAAAAATGCAAAAATAAAATCACTAAAAATTCAAAATTTGAAAAATAAAAAACAGAAATAAAAGACCATAAAAAAATAAAAAGATAAAAATCTCACAAAAAAACCAAGATAGTTAGCCTTTCAGATTCCCTTTTTCCTTTAATTGATTTTTCAATTATTTAAACAACCCTCGGGATTTGTATCCTCCCTGTGTTCGATCCTATTAGCTATAAAGGTAAACTAAATAGCAAATTCTCCTACTACACATTTTTTGTACATAATTTGGCTTGAGAAAAATATTTTTTTTGTTGTGCGATTCGTTATGTTGCAATGACAATTGCACGCATTTATTTTCATAAATTTAAAACCCTAAAAATCTCATCCAAAAGATACCACAGAGACTAGTGATAACGATTCGGATGACGAAGTAGATTATATTTCGTATCATATTGATCTCTCCAACTCAGATACATATTTAACTGGCAGGATTTTTATGAGTTTCCACCGTGTTTGATGTCTACAGAGCCAACATCCATGACGGAGACAATGAGTGCAGATGATAGAGATACTAGTAGAGCCATCTTCTTTGAGTTTAGAGAAATAGAGAGAGTTTTCACATTCAGATCTGGTAGCTTTCACACAGACATTTCATAGGGAAGATTCACCAGCTCCCACATGTCCAAATTGAAGACCTTATCGTAGAGCATGAAGTATCGATTCCTTGCAGGAGAGCCTAACATGTTTCCCGTCATTATCTCAACAGATTTGATTGATGACTAAGGATCTCATTTAATGGAGGTTCTTGAGAGAAACTGCAAGGTGATAGGTTGGTCTATAGCAGATCTCTAGGGGATAAGTCAGGCCCTATGCTCCGACATATCTATCTCAAGGATGATGCCAATCCATCTCGTGAGTTTCAGTGCAGGCTGAATCCAACTCTTCGGGAGGTGGTTATGAAGGAAATATCAAAGTGGTGGAGTATCGATTTTATCTACCCCATCTTCAACTCCAAATGGGTTAGTCCATTACATGTGGTACCCAAAAAGACGGGTATCACTATAATTATGAATGAGGATGGAGAGGACATTGCTACCCGTGTACCTGATAACACACTATTCCGCGAGGGTCAAAATAATATATAATGTCGCTGAGGCGACCGCTCACAGAACACCAGTTACTCAGCAATTAACCCACAATAAAAGAATAACCCAATTGAGTCCCAAAAGCGTGAATTAACATTTATTACTCTACCACAAGATGCACAGTGAATAAGTATGTAGAGGTCGAACCACAGAGAGCAATGCAAAAAAATGAAGTAGCCTATGGTGATCATGTACACAGAGTCATCCTTGTATGAGTCCTATTTTTGTCGATTTTTCTTTTTCTCTCCTTTTTTAATATATATATATATTATTTTTTTATTTTTTTAATTTTCTTTTTCAATATGGGAATATATATATATATATAATGTAGAGAGAGGGGTGATACAATATTTATAAAAATATAAAAAATATTTAAAAATTCAGAAATAAAATCTTTTTGGCATTTTCATGATTTTTTACTGTTTTTGTGATTTTTTGGTATTTTTTCAAAATATTTTGGTATTTTTAAATAGCATAATAAGGGGAAACGGGGATTTAGCTACTAGCTGGGGGTAAAATGGGAATTAAAAATATAAAACAGCCACAAAATTTTCCCAAATATTTTTAAAATAAAGAGGACAAAATATAGAACCTACAGGAGTTGAGTTTGTATTTTTTAGAGCCTTCTATAATTTTTTATATTTTTTAGAAATTTTTGAGTATTTTTGAATTTTTAAGGTTTTTCTTTTGAGATTTTTAGTGATTTTGGATTGACACTAAAATATGATTAAATAGACCATAGGGAATTTTTTTGGAATTTTTCGAGGTGGTTAACTATTTTTTGGTATTTTCTAAGCAAGATAGTAAATAAAATGCATGTTTTTGATTTTTAATAAATGCAAAAATGCAACAAAATTAAAAACTAAAAATATGGCGTGCAAGAGCAAGCTAACAAGAAGTTATATTAAATTTTGTAAAATTTTTCAAGTTAATATGATGCATGAAATAAATGGACAAAGCATACAAAAAACATAGACTGACAGGGGCATTTTTGCAAATAAAAATAAAATCATGGGATTTAGTGCAAAAACACCAAAAAAATTACACGTGTTCTGCAATTTTAGGGGTCAAAACGAAATACAAAACCCGCTAGGGTTTGACTGCAATTTTCACGCGCCTCACGTGGGACTGCACGTGAGGCGCGGAAGGACCTAATTGCAATTCTGGAAAATATAGGGGTCCTACTGCAAAATTTATAATTTATTTACAACGTGCGAATTTATTACAGTATTAATCGCTAAATACAAAAACGTGCGAGGGGGTCCAGTGTAATTTACCCCCTAAGGCGCGCAAATGGACGGCGATGGGCGCGCCACTTATCCACGTGTCAGGCTCTCGAAGCCGGATACCCCTTCGACGATCCTCGATTGAGATTGCATCTGGTGATGGATCGAACGACCGAGGCAGCCACTAAATGGACGGCCCTGATTAGATCTGGGGTCCTTCATCCGACGGTGGCTGCTACTCACGAAGAACATGGAAGAATGGATGGCTTCTCGAGCTTCAATCCTTGATTCCTCCGCCTCCAGACACTCCTGGTGGATGGCGATAGGCTCCATAAGTCTGGCGAGGCGGTGCGCAGCATCCGAGGTACTCCAGAAGGTCCAGGACCCCCTAGATTGGTTCAGTGAGCTTGGAGAAGAAAGGGGGGTTCTGGAACCTCGCAGGTGATCGATTCGAGCTCCAGGGAGCTCCGTTTGGCTCATGCCCTGCACCAAAAAGACCCGGGGCTCGAGGAGATTCTCCTCGACCGGGGATTACAGCTAAAAAGGTGGAAAATGACTGAGGGTGGCGAGGTCCGGCGACGCGGTGGGGGTGGACCTCGATTCGCATAGCCAGCGGGGCTCTGGTTGATCTGACGTGGGGCGTAGATGAAGAATGCGTAGGGGAAGGAAATGGTGATGAAGTGAGGGTCGGAATGAGCGTCGATCAAGTTAGAGAGGTTCGCCGGAGTTGATCTCCGGCGACCCTCAATCTGGCCTTAACCTGGCACCTAAGGGTCTACAGATGTCTCTAACTACTGAATTAAAAACTAAAAACGAAAATTAAACTATAAAACGAGATAAAGGGTTGCTCTTATACCTGGGATCGACCAGGGAGCAGGACCTCCGGCGAGCGGCGGCCGTGGGTACTTCCTTCGACTCCTCCAACCGACTGAGACTTCCAGGAGTACCCCCCTGTCACAAGGATCCTCCAAGGACTGGAAATGAGGGTGTAAAGCGACCGAAGGGAGACCAAAATGGGGAGGAGGTCGAAGGAATTATTTATAGACATGGATACACACCCTTATTGACCGGGGCACCACAAAGAATCGGCAGGTTAGATGGTCGATCTGGGTTGGTGGCGGTGATGTACAATGATCGGTGATCATTTTGTCAGAAGACGTCGATGGCCAACGATGGACGAGTCGAGCGGGAAAAAAGGGAGAAGACGGGCGGAAAAGACCAGCCACGTCATTTCAGCCGCATGGGGGTCGAGTTGACCAGACGGTCAACAAAATGCTGGAAGCTGATTGGGCCATGTCAGCCCGGATTTGACTTATTATTTTATCCTAATAAATGAATTTATTTAATTTTACTTGTAAAATAAAAAATGTTTATTACATAATGTAGTATTTATTTATGATTTTTATTTATTTTTTTGATATATTTTATTATGGGTTTATTTTAATAATGTATTTATAAGTATATTTATATGTATTTATTTTTATTTTGTTTATTTTATTTTATTATTTTATTTTCTTATTTTATAAATTTATAACTTATTTTTATGAGTATAAATATATTTTTATTCAATTTTTATAAGTTTATTTACATTTTTAAATAAATAGGTATATGTATATGCAGGTATATTTATAGGTCTTTTACCTATATATTATATATACTTTATTTATTTATTGTATTTTATTTGTTTTTATTTTGGATTTGTATTTTTAATAAGTTATAGGTAATATTTACATTATTATAAAAATATGTATGAATAAAGAATAAAATAATTAAATCCACTTTTACTTATGTACATACTCACCAAAGGTATTTTGCCTATGTATTGCATAAACTTATTTTATTTTACAACTTCTTTTTGAGTTTTATTCTAATTTCAATATGTACATGTATTGTATACATTATTTACAAGATTCTAAAAATATAATTTTGTAAAAATAATGAACAATGAATAAATTGAATATTTTAATCAAACAGAGTGCACAATGAGGGCCAAAACCTAACTTTTACAGATGAACTCCAAAAATTATAAAACGAATTTTATTAAACAGTTCTTTGAAAGCTATATACAATTAAAGGAGAGTTTGGGTGATTTTGAGTTTTTATTTACAAGATATGGGCCTATGAAGTTGAGATTTTGGCTTTTTATTTTGGGTATAAAATGTACACTGAGTATTATTTTTACACAAACTCAATTTTGTATTTTTATTTACATTGTTATCTACAACTTTCATGTACAAAGTTTCTTTATTTTATGAATGAATAATTATATACAAAATAGGTGTCAAAAAATGCATAAATAAATGCATGAATAAATGAGGTATTTATTGTACACTGGCCCTTATCTCCCCCTACTTTATTCCTTGTCGACCAATTCCATGCTGGCCTTGGTCTCGGGGTTAGGGTCATAAAATATTTGCAATATTTTACTCCTTTTTCTTTTCTTCTCTTTATTCTATAATTTTGGCATTAAAAACCTTATTTTATGTACAATTAATACAATGAATAATGCATGTTATTATGTACAAGTTGATGCTATTTACATGCATTTGCTGGGGTTTTTGAGGCCGAGATGATAGAATAAAGGTGATGAAATGGAGATTCATCACCCCCCTATACTTGCCTTTGCTAGTCCCTAGCAAATACTTATGCAATAAGTACATAAAGAATAAAGAAAAGAAAAAGAGAATTAAAGAAGGATAGAGTGAATAGGGATGCTTTCAGTGCAATGTATGTCTTTATAAAATCTGAATTTGGAGCTTCTGTCAGACCTTGGTTGTAGATGTGTGTGGAACCTGGTCGGAAACCAGCTCTAAAATACAACAGCCTTCGAGAGTCACAGAACTCGGTTCAACCCGCCTCAATAGCCTGGTCAGAACTGGTCTACATCATACGCAAACCCTTATAACTATGAAGCTGACTTGTACAGTGTAAGTGATGGTGGCTCTCCCCACTGAAATGACAAAGGAACTGACTTCTCCAGAATGACAACCCAATGATTCCCCAATCCAACAGCTCTTTCCTCGAGGAGCAGGGTATTCCCTTCTAAGTTCAAGTGGCAACCAGCTCAAGAGGAGGGGGTGAAGAGAAGAATGGACGACAGCCAGTGTAGCTACCTATCCTAGGATGCAAGACCAGTGTAGTCAAGTCATCCAACTGCAGGCTCACATATTTGACTTTGGAACTCAAGCTTGCTTATTGGCTTTACAACATATGTACATACTTTGCAGGCATTTTATTTTTGTACAGGCCTGACCTTTTTTTTTTCAACATACTATTCACAGCAGCATTTACATAAGGAGTTTTTCCTCTTGAGCCAGTAGACTATCCCTCTTTTGAAGCTTTATTGCAACCCACAATCTCCCGTCGTTAGACCTCATGGCTATTGAACCAGGTTGGGGTGCACTTCCCTCCCTAGATGAGGACGGATGTTTCCACCCGTGTGCATCTCAGACTGGCAAATCCAACCCCCTCACCATTCCAACTAAGTTGAGCCAAGTGAAAGGTGCTAATGTCCAAGTTAGGTCACGGTCGGCAAGAGTCATGCGTGTGTCTCGAAAAGTTCTAGTTAGTCAGTTGAGGTGACTTGAACCCAGCCCTGATTTCTCAAAGAATTAAGTCTACATAGACCTGAAGTACCTTAAACCTAGTTCCCGTAAGGTTCCAGTGCAGTTAGGTGCGGTAAGGTCTAACCAAGCTCCAGTTTGAGACTTTATTGGACTGATTCAATCATCAAGCTCACTCAAAAAGAATATAAATGGTATGCTCATGCTATGCACAATGAATGATGCAATTTTTTCACAAAGTTAAAAGAATCAAAGAATCTTTTTACACAAGGAATTTTTGCAAATAAGAAGCTTGACAAAAAGTACATGCAACTATTTACACGGGCGTACCGCCTTATTTACAGAATAGATGGATTTATAAAGACTTTACAGGTTTTAATGACGTAATTTATTTAGGTTATACCGAAAGAATTTTATGCATTTTATTTATAATTTACAAGTATTTGTAATGATGCTTTTATTTCTCAGGTCTAGTTTTTGAAAATAATTTTTGGCAAACTATAGTACACGATAATTTCTGCAATCATTTACACATTTGAAAACTATTTTTGCAAATCTTTTTCACACTATATATGTATACATTTTCCACAATAATTTTGACAAACAATTTTCAAAACATTTGCACATAGGTTTTTCAAATCCTTTATTCCACACAAAGAAAAAGTTTTTCAATCCAAATAATTTTACACATGTTGAAAAGATTTCACAGCAAATTTTTCAAACGGTTCACACTATTTTTCAAATCATACTGTATAGGTATTTAACCTGATTTATTAATCAGTATATACAAAAGAATAAAAACTGTATTCGATGTACAACATGGTTTTGGATCTTATAAGCTTTATTTGGTATTACTGCTTATTTTTGTATGAGAGATTTTCGTCCAGACTCCTCAGACTTATTCGAGAATCATTTTCAAAAGATTTTCGAAAAACCATAGTCCAAAATAATTTTACAACATGTTCACGCATTTGAAAATGATTTTACAAAGGTTTTTCACACAGGATAGATAGATTTTTCAAAGCAATTTGACAACCAAAATTTTCCAATCATTTGCACACTAATTTTCACCCATTTTATTTCACTCAAAGAAAATAGATTTCACACACAAGACTGATTTTTCAAAGGTTGAATACTTGTACACACTATTTTTCAAGCAATTTTTTCAAAGGATTTTTCAAAGAGAACATTTTGCACAAAATGCTTTTCCTGACTTATTAATCAGTACAAGTACAAAGAGTCTGAGGAGCTCACAATCATCTTTTATTTCTATAGAGTTATTTATTACCCTTTTTTATCTTGATGTTTTAATTTTTAGTATGAGTTATGGCTTATAGTATATACATGGTATATACGACCCCCCTATACTTAGCTTGAGCTATGTCCTCATAGGTCGAAGAAAAGAGAAGACATAACTCGTACTGAGTAGAGACAGATCGAAAGAATATTTATAAATGAGAAATGAATGAGAAGTTGACCGTCCCCCCTATACTTAGGATCAAGTAATCCTAAGTATAGTAGACTATACACAAAGCAGGGAGGGTCAAGGGTGGGAATACACAGATCGTACTCAGATTGTCTCCCCCTATACTTAGGGTAAGATACTCCTAAGTATAGACAAGAAGAGGAGACAATGGAGAGGATCTCAATGAAATGAAAAACTCAGGGTGCACATCCCCACTATACTTAGGACAAAGTACGTCCTAAGTATAGAAAACTGTCTACAAGGGCGGCACCTTTTTGATACAAAAAGAAGATAGAAAAGGAAAAGAAGAAAAAAAGAAAAGAAGAAAATCAGATAAACAATTGTTGGAGTGCATTGTCTGAATCTTCTGATGCTGTCACTGTTGTGGAAATGTCATCATGGTGCACGAGTTGAATTGAGTCAACAACGGCCAAGAATGTGTATGGTTCGAGGTAAGGCTTCAGGAGTTGGCCGTTGATGACGAATGGCTGTGCTTCAGGGGACAATTCTGATATGGCAATACTTCCATTGTCACGCACTTCATAAACTCGAAATGGCCCTGTCCACTTACTCTTCAATTTTCCCGGGAATATCCGCAACTTTGCATCAAATAACCACACCTTCTGTCCAATATCAAAGGTCTTTCGTCTGATGTGCCGGTCATGCTAGCGTTTCACCTTCTCTTTGTACATCAATGTGTTATCTTATGCATAGTCTCGGAATTCCAAGAGTTTGTTCAGATCATCCTTTCTTTTCTGACCACTTTTGTGTGAGTCCAAATTGCAACTGTTAACTGCCCATAAAGACTTGTGAATTAATTCCACGGGCAGATGGCACGGCTTCCCGTATACAAGACGATAGGGTGACATGCCCAAAGGAGACTTGTAGGCGGTTCTGTAAGCCCATAAGATCGAGTCCAAGAGTTGGGACCAGTCTTTTCTGTTTGGCCTGACAAGTTTCTGCAGGATAGTCTTGATTTCTCTGTTTGATAATTCTACCATGCCATTAGTCTGAGGATGGTAAGGAGATGCGACACGATGATCGATGCCGTACTCCTTCGTCAATTTCTTGACCTCTCTGTTAATGAAATGGCTACCCCCATCTGATATGAGAATTTTCGGTATCCCGAACCGCAAGATGATGTTCTTCTTCAGGAACTGACATACTGTTCGGCTGTCAGCGGCTCGGGCAGGGATAGCTTCAACCCAACAACTCACGTAATCGACGGCAAGAAGGATGTGCTCAAAACCTTGACTGTTAGGGAAAGGTCCCATGAAGTCAATGCCCCATGCATCGAAAATATCTGCTATTTGAATGATTTTCAGGGGCATCGATCTTTTGCAGTGAGTGTACCTTTAAATCTCTGACAGTCAATACATCACTTGACAAATTCTGCTGCATCCTTAAATAATGTGGGCCACCAGAAGCCACACTGAAGTACTTTGGCTGCCGTACGATCTCCAGAGTGATGGCCACCAGATTTGAGCGAGTGACAATGCTCGAGGACACTAGATTGCTCCTCCTGAGGGATGCACCTGCGCCAAATGCAATCCGCTCCTTCCCTGAATAGAAGAGGATCCTCCCATGGGTAGAAACGGATGGTCGACATGAATTTGTTCTTCTAATTCTTCGTCCAATCTGACGGCGTTACCCCAGAGGCGAGGTAGTTGACTATATCAGCATACCAAGGAAGAGAATCCACTGCAAGGATTGATTCGTCAGGAAAGGTTTCTGTAATAGGTGCACTGTTCAGAGGAAGCTCATGCTGCTCGATTCTGGAGAGATGGTCTGCTACCACGTTCTGAACTCCAGGCTTGTCCTTAATTTCAAGATCAAATTCCTGGAGGAGAAGGATCCATCGAATCAGTCTCGGTTTGGCATCCTTCTTCTGCTGGAGGTACCGGATAGCAGAGTGGTCTGTAAAAATTGTGACTTTTGATCCCAGTAAATAGGATATGAACTTCTCAAGGGCGAAAACCAAAGCCAGCAACTCTTTCTCTGTCACTGTATAATTTCTCTGTGCTTCATCTAATGTTCTGCTGGCGTAGTGAATGGCATAGGGCGCTTTCTCTTTCCTTTACCCAAGGACATCCCCGACTGCAAAGTCTGACGCATCAGTCATTATTTCAAAAGGAAGAGTCCAGTCTGGCCGCTGTAAGATTGGAGCCTAAGTAATAAGCTCCTTCAACTGGTTGAAAGCAAGGAGAACCTGCTGATCTACATTGAACTCAGTTTCCTTGCACAGAAGTTCTGTCAAAGGTCGGGCAATGCGGCTGAAATCCTTGATGAATCGCCTGTAAAATCCCACATGCCCCAGGAATGACCTTGCATTCTTTACTGACTGAGGTGGCTGTAGATTTGTAATAACGTCCACCTTCGCCGGGTCGACTTCCATGCCACGTTTGGAAACGACGTGACCCAGCACGATGCCTTCGGTGACCATGAAGTGGCTCTTTTCCCATGAAAGCACTAAATTGACTTCCCGACACTTCTGAAGCACTCTGTGTAGGTGCACAAGACAAGAATCAAAACTATCACCATAGACAGAGAAGTTGTCCATGAACACCTCGAGAAAACTGCCTACCATCTCGGCGAAGACTGCTAACATGCATCTTTGGAAGGTTGCAGGTGCATTGCATAATCCAAAGGGCATTCTCTTGAAGGCGTAGGTGCCGAACGGGCAAGTGAAGGTAGTCTTCTCTTGATCTTCAGGAGCGATTGCCACTTGGTTGTACCCGGAATACCCATCCAAAAAGCAGAAGAACTCCTTGCCTGCTAGTCTCTCCAAGACTTGATCAATAAATGGCAAGGGTAAGTGGTCCTTCTTAGTTGCTGCATTAAGACGGCGGTAGTCAACACACACCCGCCATGATGTTGGTACCCGAGTAGATATTTCCTCTCCTTTGTCATTTGTAACCACGATAAGCCCGGATTTCTTTGGAACTACATGCAGTGGGCTTACCCATTTTGAGTCGGAGATGGGATAGATAAAGCCTGCATCACACCATTTCGTTATTTCTTTCATGACGACGTCCGGGAGGTTAGGGTTCAACCTTCTTTGGAATTCGCGGGACGGCTTGGCATCTTCTTCCAGAAAGATGTGGTGCGAACACAGAGCTGGATTTATCTCTCGGAGATCTGATACGCACCAACCAAGTGCCTTGCGGTTCTTTTCTAGAACCTCGAGGAGACGAGATTCCTGATCCGGATTCAGCCTGCTGCTAATGATGACCGGATACATTTGTTCTCCACCCGCAAGGAAAGCGTACTTCAGGCCAGCAGGAAGTGGCTTGAGTTCTGGTGTTGGTCTGTCCAACTTGTTGGTCACTTCAAATACTATGCTGGTGGGTGGATGTACTTCTTTGAAAGGGCTACCATCCTCATCATTTTGTTGAGATCCCAGGGATGTGCCGAAC
The DNA here is from genome assembly GCA_037367405.1 of Ottelia alismoides. Classification (NCBI taxonomy): domain Eukaryota; kingdom Viridiplantae; phylum Streptophyta; class Magnoliopsida; order Alismatales; family Hydrocharitaceae; genus Ottelia; species Ottelia alismoides. The sequence goes on from JAZKJV010007200.1 coordinate 731,644, forward strand.
GGTTCTGCACTAGGCTGATCGTGTTCGGTCTGGAGTGAATGCTCAAAGAGATGTGCCTGCATTTGAGAATTTGTCTCCCAAGAATCATCGGAGCCGAGGGTAACTATGCTTTCCAAGTCCTCCTCAAGAGTGAGGATTTCTCGGGTCCATGAATCGTCCAATGACAATAATGAATCTATGATTTCTGCAATAAAGTCACAGTCTGCTTCGAATGCTGCCTGGCTCTCATCAGTCGTGACATTCGGCTCTCTACTCATATTGATAGTGATCTGCTTGGTGTCCGAGCTAAAAGTAATCTTGCCAGACCCGTAATCAACCACGGCACCTGAAGTATGTAGGAATTGTCGGCCAAGGATGATATGGGTCTGGAGTAGAGGTGCAGGTGAGTCCATATCAAGGACTACAAAATCGGCTGGGAATTGCATCTCCTGCACTTTAACTACTACGTCTTCCAAAAGACCCCGGGGCCGCTTGATGGATCGGTCAGCGAACTGAAGGATCATGCGTGTCTGCTTGAGCGGACCCAGCCCAAATTCTTGCATTATGGATGATGGCAAGAGGTTGATGGAAGAACCACTATCGAGGAGAGTTCGCTCGAAGACCTGGTCTAAAATCTCACAACTGATCAGAGGTGCTCCTGTGTCTTGCTTTTTCTGCGGGAGGTTACTGATAGCTGCTACCGTGGCCATGGAGAGCAGGTGCTTCTCAACTTGCTGGCGTCTGTTCTTTCTTGATGGGCGACGCTTGCTGGTACAAACCTTCTTCAGTCCTTTCTTCACGGCTGGCATGTACTTCACAACCTTTCGTAGGGGAATCTCAACAGTTAAATTGTCAATTATTTCCACAACTCCTGGATCAGACAATGCACTTTTTTGTTTTGCAATTTTTTGGATTTTTCTATTGCATGAGGAAAAGGAATATGTACATCTCTAGCAGGAGAAATAGAGTTCTTATTTACATCAAAATCATCTCCCTTAGAATGTTGTACATCCGGACTACAAAAAGGAGTACAAACTGTATCTTGGCATGCTGGTGCTGCAGGGCGAGCAAAAAGTGTAGCGTCTGCTCCGTCAGCTGGCGAGGAATCGGCTGCTGCTGGCAGCTCCTCCAATGCTGGCGCGGCTTCGCTTCGGCTGCGAACTTCTTTTTGTTGTTTTTGATTTTTCTGATTTTTTTGTATTTTTAGCCGAGGCTGCTTCAAATGTACGACGACTGGAATGGCTTCACCTTCTTCTTCCTCCTCACTCGCCCCTGTAGCTGGCACGACTGATGCAGAAGATGACGATCCACCTGTTTATTTATTCACCCCGTTCTTGGTGGCAGGCGGAGGCAAGGCCCTACTGCTCCTGAGAGTAACAGCATTAGAATAAACAGTAATATCATTGCAGACATGGACATGACATCACAATCTACCTGCTCTTTCTTCTTGAAATTATTGAGGTTGGCTTCGACCTGAGCTGGAATGGTGGTTCTAGTGGTAGTCAGGTCATCAAGCCTCTTGGTCATTTCTGCTAACCCTTTGACAAGTTTGGCCAGACAATCCATGGTGGGGTTCGCAGGGGGTACCTCGGTGGGTTCAGTATGCAGACCACGCTGCTGTTGCGTGGATGGGTGCGGAGGTTGCTGCTGGTGGTGCTGAGGTGGTGCAAGAAGTTGAAGTTGCCGATAAGAGGGGGGAGGATACTGCTGATATTGTTGAGGTGGGGCACCCGCATACTGATGAAAAGGCTATGGATGGCGGTATTGCGGCTGCTGGTATGGCGGATTCTGCCTCCATTGATTTGCATACTGGGGAGGCTGATGATACTGCTGATGAGGCTGAGAGGACTGTCCAAAACGACCACCCTGAGGTTGGTGGTATTGCTGGTTGGAAAGTGGCTGACCCCGGGGTTGTCCCATAGGACGGGTCGGCTGTGCATCGTTGGTCCATACCCCGTTCACTTCTTGAATCAGGGGTGGTGGTGGGAAAACTAGATCAGGTCCTGAAAGAAACTCTGGTTGGTACACAACCATCTACTGCTGCGGCTGGCCCTGGTCGGGCGCCTGCACGTAGTACACGTGCTGGACTGCCGGCGGCTGCTGGCTCGGCTGAGGCTGATGCTGCGGTTGCTGCTCGTCCTTCTTCTCAACTGGAGCTTCCGATGGTGTCGCCGACTGAACAGAGTTGATGGTGCCCACCAACAGTTCAAGGTACTTGTTGATCTGATCAAGCTTGTCTAAATTCTGAGTCCTCTTCTCGATCACAGCGAGTTTTTCGAGGTCCTGTGATCGCTTCTCAATGATGCCAACTTTCGAGAGATGGCCCCCGATGATACTGAGGTTGGAGCTCTCATCTCTCTCTGCCTCTTTGGACGTTGCCATGTGTACTTGTTTCTAGAGGATCTGGGGCTGCTTCTGATATGCCTTAGATGAAGAGAGGGCGGCCTCTCCTTCGGCCATTTCTTCGAATATCTGCCAGACTACGTCTTCATCCTTGTTAAAATGTGAACCCCTACATGCTGTGTCAATGAGCCATTGGCTCTCGATGTTCAGTCCCCCAAAGAAGTGCTGGACCAAGCTAGTCTTCAGAATCTCATGATGGGGACACTTCTCCTGCAAATCAGTGAATCTCTCCCATGCTTCGTGTACTGACTCATGGGCTCCTTGGGAGAAAGTACTGATTCGGGCTCGCATCTGATTGAGCCGACCGAGAGGGTAATACTTATGCAGAAAAGCTGACTTCAGCTCCTCCCAAGTTGTCAGAACCTTGCCCAGATGGTTGACCCAGTAGAGGGCCTTGTCTTGTAAGCTGAATGGGAATGCCAACATCTTGACAATGTCTAGAGGGACATTGGTATAGTGAGTGGTACGGCAGATACATGAGAATTGCTGCAGGTGAATGTACGACTCTTCACTGGTATTTCCATGGAATGCGGGGAGAAGAGCAATGAACTGGGGTTTCAGCTCAAAGTGAGCGTGTATCGGTGGAATGAGGATCCACTCGGTCATCTGGCTATCTCCCGGGTTGTACGTCTCTTTAAGTGTTGGCTTGGGTGGTGGCGGGAATTCTGGATCATCATTGTTAGTCCCACCTCCTCCTCCACCTCCACCACCTCCTCCTCTGCCTCTGCCTCCTCCTCCCTCATCTCGGTTCATCATATCGTTTAACATATCCTGGAATGCTGTCTACGTGAGGGCCTGCTCGGTCAGCTGCTGTTGGATGGCCTGGATAGACGCCAACAGTTGTGCATTGACTTGATTCTGGTCTAGCATCTGTCCTTCTGGTTGGTGTGGCTGCTGACCCTTGCCCTTTCCTCCGGGAGCCATATCAGGGTCTGAGTCAGACGAAATGAACTCCGGAGTAGTCTCTAGGGCTCGCTCTGTCTTCTATCTGCAGAATGAGATAGTCCAAATCAGACCACTTGCAATTTTGTTCAGCCATCATGATGAAGCTGGAATTCAGGTCAACCCCAGCATGTTGTGAACGAAAAAGGATGTGGACTGTAATCGACATCCATTCACAACGGTGAAGGCGGGACAAAAGTGATCCCGGTTTTTTTGGGTGGCCAAGACAAAGGTAGAAAACAAGGAGTCTGGAGATCGATCCGCAAGGTCCGGATCGGGTTCTCAGGAATCGCCTCGAATTTATTGGCGGAGTTGAGTTCATGGAATCGATGTGGGTGTCGGCGAGGTCCCGACGGAAACCATCCATGGATCAACTTCGTGAAGCACAAGAGAAGATCGGATGTTGGAAGAAGGATACGATGGTCCATGAAGAATAAAGAGGTGTGCAAAATAGTAGAAAGGCTCGGGCGAACGGGGTGGTCGAAGGGAGAATGACACAACAAAATGTGCGCAAAGGCGCGTGACTCGATCTTTGAACCTTAATCTAGATCCATACAAACACAATGCAAAATTGGGTTCACCAACTCACGCCATGTGAAGCCGTGAAGGTTCGGCTATTTATTATCTTTTCATTTTTAGAGTTGTGATTTTAGGCATATCTTGTAACAAGTCCTTAGTACACTACTCTATAGGAGAGAGAGTACTGCCAGAAGAGTATCCCGTACTTGTCCTCCTCCTGTGTAACCTGTAGTCTGTACTTTTTGGAGTCCTTGTAACCCTTCCTGGATCCCTACTCAGCCAAAGAAATAGAGAGAGGAAGCCGATAGGAAAAACCAATACTTCGGTCCTCGCTCGCAACGGAATCACCCGTGAGCGTGCAAGAACCTACTCGGACATAGGATAATGAGACAGACACCCCCGTGAAGGCGTGGCCTATGCTCAATACTTCGGGCAGGGTCGATGCTCTACACAACAGAGAGTCATCATTGGTGACCAAGTCCTACTCGCCTACGTATGATAGAAGCGCCATTACTTCGGAAATCCAGGCGATACACAAGGCAGTTGCAGACTGGGTTTTTGGCTTTAATCCTTAGGGGGTCGCACTCGCTCAAGGGAGTAGGGTTTTGGTCCCCCTCCAAGGTACCTGAAAACAATGAGGGCTTTATGAACCCGGTACAATGATAGTCCGTTACAGATTTTAATTAAGGTCAAAGTTTATTTAGCAGTCCCCTTGTTTTATTTGTTTGGGTTTTCACTTTTTTTTGAGTCTGTTTTCATACCAGCGCCTAACGTTTTTATAGATTCTCATTTAAGTCCTAGGTGCTCAAAATCAGAGGGAGATAGCGGAAAAGCCGTGCAAGTGGTTCCATGATGGAAATCTCACCATTGAACCAAATGATGCATGCTGAGTTAGAAGACTTACAGTGCATCCCAGCTCTCTCCATGTGGTATGCAAAACAGAATTTTAAACCTATCTACATGTCGGTATGCAAGGCACAAAATCACCCTAAACATTAGCTGCTATTAGCGTGAAGAACCATAAGTCGCTCATTCATCTTTAGCCTGAAAGGTCCGGTCTTGGCTCACCCCTCCTCTGCTCAACACACTTGAGTTTAGGAGATAGCGCTTTATGGGGCTCGCTGTGGCACAAGGGCTAAGAGACAGATGAGCGGCTTGTTTAAGTTTGACTAGATCCATACGAAGTAGACTATATGAACATGCATTCTTATTAATGTTTGGACCTAGCTACCGAATCAAGCAAAACCTATATCTAGGGGCTCCAAGCACACAAAACAAAGTAAAATAAAGGCAGAAATCTCAAAACTTCGGGAAACAAAGAAAAGAAAGCGATGAAAACTCGGAAAACCGCGATGAGGCCCCCAGGTGAACAATCACTCGGGCACTGGACCTCATTGTGAAGAGTAGAGTCCTATTAATTATTACATGCCAAAATTTCTCTATCTCACCATAAATTACAAAAATAATCCTAAGTGCTCTAGACCTATCTAATTCCCATCTCTTTGCTTCCTTGGTGATCTCTCCAGCTGGTCATGAGGTGAAGACCAGCCTCCTCCAAGCTCGGCTGCCTTGGCTCCCTAAGAAACCATCCTCGTGTGGCGGGCCCTCGCAACAAAGTCACATTGAGATTGAATTAGTATAGCTCAATCAATAAAATAAAGCAGGAAATAATTAATCACGAAAAATAAATCAATAAAGCATAGTGATCAATTGCAAAATAAATAGCTGCTCATAAAATTAATGATGCGTCAATATCTAAACAAGAATGACAAAATTAATAGGCTATGCTCATTGCTCCCCGGCAACGGCGCCATCTGATAACACACTATTCCGCGAGGGTCAAAATAATATATATAATGTCGCTGAGGCGACCGCTCACAGAACACCAGTTACTCAAAAATTAACCCACAATAAAAGAATAACCCAATTGAGTCTCAAAAATGTGAATTAACATTTATTACTCTACCACAAGATGCACAGTGAATAAGTATGTAGAGGTCGAACCACAGAGAGCAATGCAAAAAAATGAAGTAGCCTATGGTGATCATGTACACAGAGTCATCCTTGTATGAGTCCTATTTTTGTGGGTTTTTCTTTTTCTCTTTTTTTTAATATATATATTTATTTTTTTATTTTTTTTAATTTTCTTTTTCAATATGGGAATATATATAATGTAGAGAGAGGGGTGATACAATATTTATAAAAATATACAAAAATAGTCAAAAATTAAGAAATAAAATCTTTTTGGCATTTTCATGATTTTTATTGTTTTTGTGATTTTTCGGTATTTTTTCAAAATATTTTTTGTATTTTTAAATAGGAAAATAAGGGAAGAATGGGATTTAGCTACTGGCTGGGGGTAAAATGGGAATTAAAAATATAAAACAGACACAAAACTTTTCCCAACTATTTTTAAAATAAAGAGGACAATATATTGAACCTACATGAGTTGAGTTTGTATTTTTTAGAGCCTTCTATAATTTTTTATATTTTTTAGAAGTTTTTGAGTATTTTTGAATTTTTAAGATTTTTCTTTTGAGATTTTTAGTGATTTTTGGGCTGACACTAAAATATGATAAAATAGACCATAGGGAATTTTTTTGGAATTTTCGAGGTGGTTTACTCTTTTTTTTTGGTATTTTCTAAGCTAGACAGTAAATAAAATGCATGTTTTTGATTTTTAATAAATGCAAAAATGCAACAAAATTAAAAACTAAAAATATGGCGTGCAAGAGCAAGCTAACAGGAACTTATATTAATTTTTGTAAAATTTTTCAAGTTAATATGATGCATGAAATAAATGGACAAAGCGTACAAAAAACATAGCCTGACAAGGGCATTTTTGCAAATAAAAATAAAGTCAGGGGCTTTAGTGCAAAAACACCAAAAAAATTACACGTGTTCTGCAATTTTAGGGGTCAAAACGAAATACAAAACCTGCTAGGGTTTGACTGCAATTTTCACGCGCCTCACGTGGGACTGCACGTGAGGCGCAGAAGGACGTAATTGCAATTCTGGAAAATATAGGGTCCTACTACAAAATTTATAATTTATTTACAACGTGCGAATTTATTTACAGTATTAATCGCTAAATACAAAAACATGCGAGGGGGTCCAATGTAATTTACCCCGTAAGGCGCGCAAATAGACGGCGATGGGCGCGCCACTTATCCACGTGTCGGGCTCTCGAAGCCCGATACCCCTTCGACGATCCTCGGCTGAGATTGCATCTGGTGATGGATCGAACGACCGAGGCGACCGCTAAATGGACGACCCTGATTAGATCTGGGGCCGCCTCCTTCATCCGACGGTGGCTGCTGCTCTTAAAGAACAGGGAAGAATGGCTGGCTTCCCGAGCTTCAATCCTTGATTCCTCTGCCTCCAGACGCTCCTGGTGGATGGCGATAGGCTCCATACGTCCGACGAGGCGGTGCGCAGCGTCCGAGGTACTCCAGAAGGTCCAGGACCCCCTTAGATTGGTTCAACGAGCTCGGAGAAGAAAGGGGGGTCCAGGAACCTCGCAGGTGATCGATTCTAGCTCAAGGGAGCTCCGTTTGGCTCATGCCCTGCACCAAAAAGACCCAGGGCGCGAGGAGATCCTCCTCGATCGGGGGTTACAACTAAAAAGATGGAAAATGACTGAGGGTGGCGAGGTCTGGCGACGCGGTGGGGGTGGACCTCGATTCGCAGAGCCAGCGGGGCTCTGGTTGATCTGACACGGGGCGTAGATGAAGAATGCGTAGGGGAAGGAAATGGTGATGAAGTGAGGGTCGGAATGTGCGTGGATCAAGTTAGAGAGGTTCACCGGAGTTGATCTCCGGCGACCCTCAATCTGGCCTTAACCTGGCACCTAAGGGTCTACAGATGTCTCTAACTACTGAATTAAAAACTAAAAACGAAAATTAAACTATAAAACGAGATAAAGGGCAGATCTTATACCTGGGATTGACCAGGGAGCAGGACCTCCGGCGAGCGGCGGCCGTGGGTACTTCCTTCAACTCCTCCGACTGACTGAGACTTCCAGGAGTACCCCCATGTCACGAGGATCCTCCAAGGACTGGAAATGAGGGTGGAAAGCGACCGAAGGGAGACCAAAATGGGGGAGGAGGTCGAAGGAATTATTCATAGACATGGATACACACCCTTATTGACCGGAGCGCCACGAAGAATCGACAGGTTAGATGGTCGATCTGGGTTGGTGGCGGTGATGTATAATGATCGGGGATCATTTTGTCCGAAGACGTCGATGGCCAATGATGGACGAGTCAAGCGGGAAAAAAGGGAGAAGACGGGCTGAAAAGACCAGCCACATCATTTCAGCCGCCTGGGGGTTGAGTTGACCAGGCGGTCAACAAAATGCTGGAAGCTGATTGGGCCATGTCAGCCCGGATTTGACTTATTATTTTATCGTAATAAATGAATTTATTTAATTTTACTTGCAAAATAAAAAATTTTTATAACATAATGTAGTATTTATTTATGATTTTTATTTATTTTTTTGATATATTTTATTATGGGTTTATTTTAATAATGTATTTATAAGTACATTTATATGTATTTATTTTTATTTTGATTATTTTTATTTTATTATTTTATTTTCTTATTTTATAAATTTATAACTTATTTTTATGAGTATAAATATATTTTTATTCAATTTTTAGAAGTTTATTTACATTTTTAAATAAATAGGTATATGTATATGTAGGTATATTTCTAGGTCTTTTACCTATATATTATATATACTTTATTTATTTAATGTATTTTATTTGTTTTTATTTTGGATTTGTATTTTTAATAAGTTATATGTAATATTTACATTATTATAAAAATATGTATGAATAAAGAATAAAATAATTAAATCCACTTTTATTTATGTACATACTCACCATAGGTATTGTGCCTATGTATTGCATAAGCTTATTTTATTTTACAACTTCTTTTTGAGTTTTATTCTAATTTCAATATGTACATGTATTGTATACATTATTTACAAGATTCTAAAAATATAATTTTGTAAAAATAATGAACAATGAATAAATTGAATATTTTAATCAAGCAGAGTGCACATTGAGGGCCAAAACCTAACTTTTACATATGAACTCCAAAAATTATAAAACCAATTTTATTAAATAGTTCTTGGAAAGCTATATACAATTAAAGTTAGTTTGGGTGATTTTGAGTTTTTATTTACAAGATATGGGTCTGTGAAGTTGAGATTTTGGCTTTTTATTTTGGGTATAAAATGTACACTGAGTATTATTTTTACACAAACTCAATTTTGTATTTTTATTTTCATTGTTATCTACAACTTTCATGTACAAAGTTTCTTTATTTGATGAATGAATAATTATATACAAAATAGGTGTCAAAAATGCATAAATAAATGCATGAATAAATGAGGTATTTATTGTACACTGGCCCTTATCTCCCCCTACTTTATTCCTTGTCGACCAATTCCATGCTGGCCTTGGTCTCAGGGTTAGGGTCATAAAATATTTGCAATATTTTACTCCTTTTTCTTTTCTTCTCTTTATTCTATAATTTTGGCATTAAAAACCTTATTTTATGTATAATTAATACAATGAATAATGAATGTTATTATGTACAAGTTGATGCTATTTGCATGCATTTGCTGGGGTTTTTGAGGCCAAGATGATAGAATAAAGGTGATGAAATGGAGATTCATCAGTACCCACTTCTTGGTGTGTCTATGTGGAATACAGATGATTAAATCAGGCCATCAAGAAAGATCACTTCCTGCTACCATTCATTGATCAGATTATGAGAGATTGGATGAGAAGAGTCACTACTGCTTTCTTGACAGGTACTCGAGGTATAATCAGGTGGCCATTGCACCCGAAGACCAGGATAAGATGGCATTCACATGTCCATTTGGGACATATGCTTTTAGACAGATGCCCTTTGGACTATGTAATACCTCGACTACATTCCAAAGGTGCATGATTTCCATCTTTTCAAACATGGTAGGTGACTATTTAGAGGTCTTCAGGGATGATTTTTCGATCTACAGTGAGGACTGTGATGCTTCTCTTTCTTTCCTTTACCGTATGATTTAGCGATGCGTTGAGGTCAACCTTGTTCTTTCTTGGGAGAAGAGTCATTTTATGATGACTGAAGGGACAGTCCTTGGTCACTCAATCTCCAACAGGGGCATGGAGGTTTATCCGACCAAGTTGGATATCATCAATAAGCTCACTCCACCATCCAATCTGAGGTAGTTGTGGTCTTTTCTGGGGCATGCCGTTTTCTAACAGTGGTTTATTCAGGACTTCAGTCATAATGACTGACTGCTTACTGGCCTTCTAATGAAAGACATCGAGTTCCTTGTAGATGATTAGTGTCTTTCATCATTTGAGAGTCTCAAGAACCTGGTTGTCCAGTTTCCTATCCTTCAGCGACTTGATTAGTCTCTCCCATTCAAGATGATGATGGACGCTTCAGTGCTAGAACAGAGGAGGGATGACCTTCCATTCATCATTCACTACGCTATCCGTACTTTGGATGCCACCCAACGGAACTACACTGCTACAGAGAAGGAGATGCTAGTAGTAGTCTTTGCTTTGGATAAGTTCAAATCTTACATTCTTGGATATAGAGCGACTATACACCAATACTTAATGGATAAGAAGGATGCCAAGGCACGATTAACTAGATGGATCCTTCTAGTCCAGGAGTTTGATATTGAGATTAAGGATAAGCCTAGAGTCATGAATGTGGTGGCAGATCACCTCTCTCGATTAGAGAATCTTGAGGATTTAGAGACAACCACCCCTATTACTGAGACATTCCCAAACGAGGCGTATGCCGACATTGTGAACTATCTCGTTGCCAAGAAAGTTCCACAAGGATGGACCAGGAAGCGACTTGAGACTTTCCTCGCGAAAGCCAAGTCATACCGTTGGGAGGATCCCAACCTTTACCACGAAGGAGGGAATAGTGTCTGCCGTCGATGTATTCCTCAGAAGGAGCACCATAGCGTCCTCACCTAATGCTACAAGCTTGAGGTAGGGGGATGATGGTCCTCAAATCACCTTACGTTAATTATCGATTTTATGTTGTAGTCGGGCAATTGGGATCGATCGAAAATAACCACACAAATAAATAAATCAATCAAGTGAATCAAGAATGGTTTTGTGTTTATTTAACATGGGAAAGCCCCAGTGTCGACTCAAGGAGGCAAAGGAGCAACTCAGGGATCAAATTAGATCAATTAATGCACGATTTTTAGAGAGGGGTTTTTTAATTTTTTATATAATAAGAATGCAAATGCAAAATGTGAATGATCTTGATTCTTAAGGAAAATATGCAACTTCGCCTAATTAAGTTTTAGTTCAAAATCATATAAAATTAGGCAAATGGTATTTTTCCTATGAAGCTAGTTCAATGATATGCATGAAACATATTTTTGTGGAATTTTTAGGGTTAAAATGCAATAATGAAAAATGATGGATTTTATGGCTTTTTATGCAAATTTTTATGCAAAAAGTTTGCAAAAATTATGAATTTTTTTCAGAACTCAAATATAATGGAATGATCTTACATTATTTTTTAGAAATTTCTAAAAATATTTGATTTTTATTGATTTTTTTACTAAAACAGAGGGGATTTGAGCAATTAATTCTAATAAATCCACAATGTAAATTCACATCAAATCAAAATTATCACAAAAAGGACTTTTCATGTGCAATCTAGGAGACTTGAGTTTGTGGAAAATAATATGTGTGGACCAAATTAAAAATCAATTATAAAGATCACTCAACTAATTATTTCATGAAGAAGAAACTCTAATTTCAATGAAATTTAACTATAAGTTAAAGCACAATAAAAATTATCACCTACCCTTTTTTAAGAATATTTAGAGCAAGGAATAAATGTGTGCAATTTTTAGAGCATAAATGGGAAAAATATCACTGAATTTTAAACTCCGATTTTTAGTAAATCATTCAAAGATCAAAAAATTAGAAATAAATAATCAGAAGATGCATAATTAACATAGGCACAATATACAATTTTTAGAATTAAAATATGATACTAAATAATTGTCTGAACAATTGCTCAAAGAAAGGGTTCTCTTGGCAATATAAAATAAAAAGTTCAACCAAATAAAGTTGCGCCTAAGGACACTTCTTTAATTTATTATACCTTTAGAGTGCTTTTTTTGCAATTTGTCTAAAACAATTTAAGTCTCTTATTTCATGGAGAATGTGCACTAGGACACAGAGTAACAAGGCAACAGACGGCCGCGCATTGCGCACTTGTTGGTTGAGGACGGTGCAGCATGCGCAGTCGCGACTAGCGAGCTGCACCACCGGCATGTGGTTGTGGAGAAATGCAGGATAGCGATGGTGGCACGACCGCATAGGGGATCATGCGCAGTAGCTGGAGGCGCGTAGGCGTGCAACGGGTGGCTATGCATAGGTGGAGGAGAGCAACGACTGTGGGGCGCAGCGGCGACGAAAAGGCAGGCGGGAGGATGGAGCAATGTCGGCGAGCTCAAGCAGTGGTGGAGCGTCTGGAGCAGCGCCACCACAGGAGAGGCTGGAGCGGCCACTAGAGGAAGGTGTCATGCATACACAGATGCTGGCAACACCGCGGGTGGTGGCGCTTGGGCGGCGACGTGGAGGGAGGAGTGACATATATTTATTTTGATTTTTTAAATATTTTTTTGCAAACATGAAATCAAAAGTGAGGGTGAGGAGGTAGTGATTTGGTGGTGGTGATGGTGGTTTGGGATGATGAGGAGGACGATATTGTTGAAAAAAGGATTAGAACAACAAAAATGAGTGTTAGATTAAAAGAATTGAGGAGATGAAGATAGAAAACTTACCTATGTGGTTCGTCGAATTGTGGAGCAGCTACACTGCAACTCCTGTTATGACCTCGAGAAGGATGGAGGAGTCATACGATGTTAGGCGAGCTTAACGGGAAACTCGCTACACAAGGACGGTAGTCGTTGCGGATCTTGCCTCAAGGAGGTTGTCTCTTCGTATTGTGGTAGAACGTTGTCACCAATCTATTTTGATGACCTATCTCCTTCTCTCTAAGAATGGCAAATGAAGAATATATGAGGGGAGGTGAAGAGAATAAAAGGAGGAAGAAGAAGAAGAAGGGGAAGTTAGAAAAGGAGTGGGGGGGGTGGAGAAGGTAGGAAGCTGGTGTTGAGAATTGGTAAAAGGAAAATAATAAAAGAAAATGAAATAAAAGTAGGCTACTAAAAATATAAAATAACAGTAAAGAGAAAATAAAAGAGAATGGAGAAATTGTAAAATTAAGTCATGAAAATAAAACAAACAATATGTACACATTTTTTTCAGTTTTTCTAATTTTACTTTTTTTTTGTATTTTTTTTATAAAAGATATTTACAAAATAAAAATAAAATATTATAATAAAAATAAAACAAAACATGATAATATTTTTTTGGATTTTTTGTAATTGGGAAAAAGTAAATAAAAAGACAAAGAATAATATTTACATTATATACAATATACAACTAGGTCCCAAAATCAATATTTTGCAAAAGAGCTTTGATTTTAATGAAATCACTTTCATTGGATAGATAATTTTCTAATTTGAACTTTAAAAGTGAGTTTGGTGAATTTGGAGTTCATACAGAGCGATAATGTTGCCGGGAATCTTGACTTTACGACCTTTTCTCTTTGAGATTTAGGAGTATTTATTGATGGTGAAATTTATTTTATAATTTGTATATATATATATACAAATTAGAGAAAGAATTAACCGAAAAGGAGTTGACATGGAATTATTAAAAATACATTAAGTTTTGGCTACTTATAAGTGAATAACTCATTTATTTTACGACTTTTTTATTATTAATTTATTTTATATAATATATTATACAATAATTAATGTATTATATTTATAAGGATCATTTTATTAGTTTCATGATTTTATGGATATTTATTTGATATTTGGCTCAGGGATTTTGCTAAGATTAATATATTGAGACGATGAATCGTGGATTCATTACCCCCATATACATAAACTTTGCTAGTCCTCGAGCAAATAAAGAATGAATAAGTTGGATTGAACCCTGCCTGTGCATGGGAATAAAAGACTTTATCCATTTAAGAACTCTCGATTATAGAGATCATAAAATTCCAAGCTGAACCAAGCTCTAGTCAAAAGGTATCCAATTTCTCAAATCATAACACTCTCTATGTATACATATATAATATGGATATGACGTTAACTATGGATTGCAGTTACAAGAGTAGAGTCACAACATCACCGAAGGTTCCAGCCTAAGAGACTCTCCTATGAATCCAATCCTCAACACTAGGGAATAAATCATTTATTGCATTTAATCCACCATCTCTTTAGTTGTCAGACTTAAAACTGAACATGGAAGGCCAGTTAATGGAGGGTATATGTTTGTGTAATTTCTTCTCTCTCTCTCTCATTGGAATAAGGATCCTCTCGAGTGCTTTATTAACTCAACATGTTTATTTTTTGGTGTTGATCAGTGCGCCCGTCAAGAGAAGTTGGAGTTGTCTGCACTTGTTTTCCTAAGAGTACACCGGGGTGTTCCTTTTTTTGAGTATCTAATATACTCTCTACACCCAAACTTGTAGCATTTATGATGCAGATCCCTTTTTGGGTGCTAGCCCGATTCCTGATCCCAATAGCTTTGGTCCAAATGGACACTTCAAAATGGTTGGGAGTGCTCACCTTTGATGGAAGCTCTTTGTATTTGACTTTGTAATGTAGAGCTTTTTTCTCTTTTTTTTAATTTTGAATTTTGGCTAGCTCCACTGCTTTTATCGAGTTGGTGCACACTGATCAATAAATTTTTAGATTTCATCACACCCTGGCACATAGGTCAATATCAAGAGAATAGTACAAGAAACATGTTCTCATACTGGCTAAAGGTGCTGACACTCAGGTTTCATGAAGACTTCACTGATTTTATCCCATACTCGAGCATCATAAAATTAGGTCCAAACTCAAATATCGCATCCCAGTTCTTCAAGTGAAATTTCAACTCATCTCATCATAATTGCAGTCATGTATGGGAGGTGTTGATCATATTCTTAAGGTAGAGACTAAGTATGTAATATAGCACACACATCTTTCAAACTAGAAAAATGTGAATAATTAAGGCAAAGATCCTAATGACTAAGGTTGGTTAACTCTAAATCTCAAAACCTCAAATAACCAAGTGTTCTTGAACTTTATTAGTCATGTGTGAATGTGTAAGTGTCAATGACTAAACCAACTCATTAGTTAGTGTAATTTTATTTTCTTTCTTTTTTTTAAAAAAATAAAGGAAAATAAGAAAAGAAAGAATTTTTTTGAAAAGTTTTTATAAATCTAAAAAAGAGAAAAAGTAGAAGAAAAAAAGTTTTTTAAAGATTTTTTTTTGAATTTTTTTTAAAAAGAAAGGGGGAAAATTTTGAAAAGAATTTTTGATGTTTTGAATTTTTTGATTCCTTTCAAAAAGTTTCATAGTTTATTTTTTATTAAAAAAATAATTTTACACATCCCGTATTTATTGAATATTATACATAAAATACGTTAAAGTACGAGCTATGGGTAAAGTATATATGTAATATATACAAGCCCCCTATACTTAGTGTGTGTTATGTCCTCATGGTACTATGTGACAAAAAGCCATAACTCATACTAAGCATAAGTGGGTGAAAAGCATAGAAGTCGATTGGTCGCCTTGTACTAAGGTTTTTGAGGGCCTAAGTATAGAAGAAGATAAAAATGAGGCGGTCAAGGGCGAGAGAAAAAGAATAGAAGCGGAGATGAAGAATACACAACGGGCATCGACTCCCCTATACTTTGTCTCTAGTCAACCTAAGTATGAGAGAGAAGACAAGACTAGGGGACCAATGTGAGCTGGGAGAATATATAAAAAGAAAATAAAAAGAAGAGAAAGAGCAACTCGGGTCTTTCACTCCCCTATTCTTAGGATCTAGTCATCCTAAGTATATCCACAAAATGAAAACAATACGGAACTAGGGCGAGTAACACAAATCACGGGAGATGGAGGGAAATAAAAGAAATAAAATCTATATAAGGAGGAGTGAGAATATACAAGGGTCAAGAATGTTTGTGACGAACCTTCTCGCATGAGCGAGGAGGTGGGTAATATACATATGTGTCGCTGTCAAAATCATCCTAAGATGAATTATAGTGATGGGTTGGGAACGTCCAATGAGGGTCGATACACGACTGCTTGCTCAAATAAGGCTTAAAAACAACCGAACTAAGCTCACTCATATAGACCACCTCATCCGGACCTGACGAGAAATCCTCAGAAAGTTCCTTTTCTAGTATGTTGAAGGCAACTTTCTTACCCAATTTTCCAGAACCAGAACCATCAAGAAGAATAGGAGATTGATACGTCTTGAGGTGTTTATGTAAAGTCATGAACTTGGCATCTCTCGGATCCTATATCATAAGATCCAACTCGTCAAGAGAAAACCAACAGAATTTGTTTCGTGTGAATCGGACTTCGTTTCGATTTGCTATGGTTTTCGGAAGAAAGAGAAGTAAGGAGGGTTAAGACGTCAATAACCCATAATGAATGTCATTAAGACTAATTAAGCATGATTAAAGAAACTAATGATGGATTGAAAACCGCTAATGATCATCAACAAATACTAATCAATAGTTAGCAAAAGATAAGCTTAAGCCGCGAAAGTTAAATCACGATTAGTGAAAGTTAATCACTATTAGTGTTAATTAAGCGTCATTAGCGAATCTAGAATCCTCTGGAATGTTCTAACTTAAACCCTAAGTTTCGAATAAATTTTGACTAAAACCATGGGCCAAAACCATGAGCCGCTAACCACAGTTAAGGGCTAAACTATGGTTTTCTAACCATGGTTAGTGGTTTTCTGGAGCCTATAAATACCCCCTACCCATTCATTCTCTACGATTTCCACTACCACCACCACCCAAGGGCTAGGGTTGAGAGGTCGGGAGGAGTGGGAGGCGACGAAAGAGCGCTGGCGAAGCGCTGCCAGGAGAACGAGGAGGAGGAAGGTATGATCCTCTCTTAGTTTGCTTTGTAAGCTAGGCTTTCAATTCATCCTCTTTTCTTTCAAGTTTTATTCTTGATTCATCTTTCTTACAGATTTGTTTCCTATTGTGGTTCAAGGAGAAATCTGTGTAACACCCTACTTAGGTGCGGGCGGCTATGTACGTTAGTGAACCCTGTGATTTGTCACACATTCACTCACCTAAGACGCATGGTGTCTACCGATTCTCCATTACTTATTTTTCTTTCTTTTCCTCTTTTTATAGTTATTTTGATGGAGAAATCTGTTTAATACCCTGCTTAGGTGCAGGCGGCTATGCACGTCAGTGAACCCTGTGATTCGTCACACATTCGCTCACCTAAGATGCGTGGTGTCTATCGATTCTCCATCGCTTGCAGTTTAATTATATTCTTTTAGGTTTGTTGTTGTTTTCCTCTCGATTGATTTTATAGAGGAAACTCTTTTCATTTTATTTTGAATTATATCCCTATATAAGGGGAAACTCTGCCGAATTTTTCCGAGAAATATATCCCGATATAAGGGGAAACTCTGCCAAATTTTTCTGAGAAATATGTCCCAGTATAAGGGGAAACTCTGCCGAAATTTCAAGAGAAAATATGTTCTTAGCGTTCTTCGTGTTCTTTGTAGTCTTCGCGTTCTTCGTGTTCTTCATTCGTTCTTCTCATTCTTGACACGTTCTTAGCGTTTTTGATACGAAAATGAAATTCGATCGTTTCAGGAGCCTTAAATCATCCTTTCTGAAAATGAAATACGATAAAGCACTGCATACGTGAGTGAGAGCTAGATTAGGTAACGAAATCCTTCCCTTTGTTGTTGGGTTTTCATACGAGATTATTGAAATTCCCGATTTTATGTTCTTCGCTAAAAAGAACCCTAATTTGGCTATTTTTTTAGAAATATGAAAAGTTGCTTTGTGATTCCCACTAAAATAAGTTTTAAGCATTGAATTAATGCAGTGGCTTGGAAAGATAGGGTCTAGGAGTTAAAAGAGCATAAATTGAGTATATAAATATATGAATTAATACATGTGTAAGTCTAAACTCAGTATTTATGGTTACGCTAATCCACAACTTGCTAGGGGAATTACATCATGGGAATTGATGTGTTTTAAGTTGGATCCTGAAAAGGGTCGTGAGTCACGTTAAGGATGAATAGGAGTAGAACTACATGTCGAGCATGCAACCTGTAGGTTTGTCGGAAGGAACCTATATTGGCGTTTCCCTACCTAGGTGGTATACGGTTGTCCTGTTATTATAAGTGCGCACAAAATGAATGAATTGCAACGCGTGGTACCAGGAGCCAATATATTCGGGTTGAATGACGGAAGATGTGGTCGTGCCATGTGGAGGCATGGGTGGTTCAATAGCGGTTGGGTCACGATAACATGTATTTAAAGCCGCTAGGTTATGTGATTAAAGGTTAATCTGAGGTTTTAAGCAACCGGGTCCTTGAGGATGGTGTGCTCCTTTGTGTTCCAGGCTGAGGGTTTGAGTCCCTGATTAATAAAAAAAAGGAAATTGTCAAGGTAGTATTGTAGGATTGGTTCAGGCGACGTGTGGCGGCATAAGCTTACTAAGATCAACACAATCTCCAATCCCGAAGGGTCCACAGCTTTGGAGTCCAAGATTGGTGGGGTTCCCCTGAACTAATCCCTGACATGGAATAGAAAGTAATAGGACTTAAATTAATGAGAAGGAATAAAATTTTTTGTGATAACAAGTTTTGAAAAATTACACAATTTGTTTGCTTTTCTCTTCTTCGTTACTTAACATTTGCTAATTTTTATCCTATGATTTATGGAAAACCCAATAGGTGTCGGTAAGCCATCATAAGGACTTTAGTAATCCATCCAGCTTACATAGTAGACATCCAGCCAGCCAGAGTAGCTTTACTTTGTAAGTTAGTTAGTAATCTTTCTGTGTATTTCCTTTCAATTGATGTACATGCATGTAAAATTTATTTTAAGAATGGAAAAGTATTAAATACTTCTTTTTGAGTATTTTTATTTGTAATTTGTTTCTGAATCTTAGTTGTGATTGCTGGATAAATTATTGATGAGTAACCAGATCCAGGTATGGGAGGATCCGACGGCCTGGGAATCGGGGTCGCGACAGATTGATATCAGAGCCCGGTTACTCCATTAATTTATTTAGTAATTAACAACTATAAGAGGTATTCAGAAACTAAGGTTGTATTAAGATCCTTTGATCTTAATAGTTGACTGCAATACCATTCACAAGTCATTGTCCCTTAAGTACATCATGCTAAGACATATAGGACCTAACCTTTGGCCTTGACTTATCCCAGGATCATGGCAGACCAAGACGTGTCTAGACAATTAGTGGCTATGATGACAATGCTTCAAGACATGGGGCAAAGGCAACAAGAATTGGAGGAGAGACTCAATACACAAGCTGAGAGACCCGAGGCATCTAAGCCTACGGATGCTAGGATTGAAGGTTCTGTCCATCTTTCTAAGGAAGAATCTAATTACCATCCTTCAATTGAGTTTGCTCCTACCCCGGTTGAAGGAGCAATGGAGAAGGCCCTTCTTAGACACCAAACATTACTAGACAATTATCGAAAGGGAAAGATTCCTCGATTTAAAGGCATAGAGACACCTGTTGAGGCAGAACTATGGATTGATGACGTCAGCAGGATGTTGAGAATAATGCATGCACCAGCAGATACTTGGGTGCACTTTGCTAATTACTCCTTAGCAGACTATGCGAGATGATGGTGGAGAGCCATTTCCAAGAAATTAGTAGATCATGTTCTATGGGATGTTTTTGAAGAAAGGTTCCGAGCCCACTTCTGTCCCTCCCATTGGGAAGAATTGAAGAGGAGGGAGTTAGCTTCTTTGACCCAAGGATCCAAGAATGTATGAGATTATCATATTCACTTTACGGAGCTTCTACATTACTCCCCAGCTTTAGAAGCTTCACCACAAGAGCATCTTACCAAATTTGCTAGTAGTCTTCAGGGAGATTTGAGAGAGAAGCTTGCAGGTTTTAGAGCCACCACTGTAGATGAAGCCATGGACATCGCCTCTAGTATTGAGATGGAGAGGGATGAAAACCGCCAAAGAAGAATCTTTCACTTTACTGGTGGACCATCCAAACGTAAGGCGAATTATAACTGAAGAGACAATCATTATCATGCAGTCGGGTCTAATATAAGCTCTCCACAGACTTTGGGCTAGGAATTATCTGGAAGAAGGGGTTTCTCTAGACTTCCACTATGTCCTTGCGACGTAGCAGTAGGAGCTAGCACCTCTATGGCTGGGTCTTCAGCTCAAATGGGAGCACATATGTGTTTTTACTGTCATCAGGAAGGCCACATCAAGAAAGATTGTCCAAAGTTGAGAGGTTCAGGGTTTAAACCAACCCCAATTAACAATATAACATCCACCTCGAGCAATGGAGCAACACGCAGAGGAAGACATGATAGAGATCGTGGCTCACAAGGAGTGTCTCCTACACAGCAACCACCACAAAGTGTTGCGGGTTCTAGCTTGTCCAATCCTAATGGCCAGCTCAATGAAATCACTGAAGAACAAGCCTACAATCCAGGTACAGTCGTACGAGGTATAGTTACTATTCATACCTTTCCAGTACATGACTTATTTGATTCCGGTGCTTCACATTCATTTATTACTCGACGGTTAGTACCCACTTTGGGTAAGATACCAGTAGAAGTACAACTGTCCTATCGGATCAAGGGACCATGAGGACAAGTATTTATAATCCGAGAAATCATGGATCATTGTATAGTACTGATAGGGGGACATCAGTTACCTGTTTCACTACTACTAATAGAAATGGAGGACTTTGATCTTATCCTAGGGATGGATTGGATAGAACGGCATCATGCATGTCTTGAATGTTTTCAGAAGTCAGTAACGTTTCACCTTCCTAACTCGATAGAGTTCCAGTTCATTTGAAAGACATCCAATGATAATATCGAATATATCTCTACATTGAAGGCACAACAGTTGTTATATCAAGGGTGCCAAGGTTATTTAGCTTATGTAACCACTACATCATGGTCAGACAGAATGATGGAAGATATAACTATAGTGTGCGGGTTTCCTTATGTATTTCTAGAGGAACAACCTGAATTACCACCTGAGCGAGAGATTGAATTTGAAATCTCTCTCATACCTGATACCCATCCTATCTCTATCACTCCGTATAGGATGGCACCAACTGAGTTACGAGAGTTAAAGGTACAATTGCAAGAACTGTTAGATAAATGATTCATTCATCCTAGTACTTCACCACGGGGTGCACCTGTCTTATTTGTCAAGAAAAAGGATGTGTCAATGCGGTTGTGCATTGACTATATACAACTAAACAAGAAGATCGTAAAGAACAAGTATCCTCTACCAAGAATAGATGATCTCTTTGATCAGTTACAGGGTTCAACTGTGTATTCCAAGATTGATTTAAGATCTGTATACCATCAGTTGAAAATTAAAGATACAGATATTCCCAAGATAGCTTTTCGAACATGATACGAGCATTATTAATTCTTAGTTATGCCTTTTGGACTGACAAATGCCCCAGCAGCCTTCATGGATCTCATGAATAGAGTATTCAAGGAGTTATTAGATCACTTTGTAGTAGTCTTTATTGATGATGTGCTTATTTACTCCAAGGATAAGTATCTGCATGAACACCATCTCAGGCAGGCACTTGAAACTCCAATAAAGAACAAACTGTATGCTAAATATAGCAAATGTTACTTCTGACTATCTGAAGTATCTTTCTCAGGCCATGTTATTTCTGGGGAAGGTATATCGGTTGATCCTATAAAGTTAGTGCGGTGATGAGTTGGGAACACCCGAAGATTGTCATAGAAATACGATCTTTTCTGGGATTAGCTGGATATTATAGAAAATTTGTAAAGGACTTTTCACGAATAGCATTGCCAATGACTAGGTTGACCCAGAAGGAAGTTCCATTCATACGATCAGATTCATGCAAAACTAGTTTCCAAACACTGAAAGAATGCCTAACATCTGCACCCATCCTTACTCTACCCTCCGGGATTAAAGGGTTTACAGTGTAGACTAACGCATCTAAAGAAGGACTTAGAGCGGTTCTTATGCAACATGGTAAGGTAGTTGCGTATGCATCACGACAGGTCAGGACACATGAGAAGAACTACCCAACACATGACCTTGAATTAGTTGCTGTAGTTTTCGCTTTAAAGATATGGAGACACTACATGTATGGTATTACTTTTGAAATCTTCGCCGATCATAAAAGCTTGAAATATCTGTTTGATCAAAAGGAGCTCAATATGAGATAGAGATGGTGGCTAGAGTTATTGAAAGATTATGATTGCACTATCTCCTACCACCCTGGTATGGGGAATGTCGTAGCAGATGCCCTTAGCAGAAGAACTTATTCACCTAGGTTAGTGAGTGCTATCTACTTATGGGGTTTACTATCAACGTTAAGTGAATGGAAATCATTTGATAGAAGTACTGATACTATAACTATTCCTCACCGATACAAATCAGAGATCTGGGATAAAATAAAGAAAGGACAGGAGGATGATCCAGTCCTTAAAGACTTGAGACAACAACTTGAGAAGAATTAGATAGAGGGATTCCAGATACAAGATGGGTTACTATATAACCATCACAGAGCTTGTGTACCATACATACCTGAACTGAGGAAAGACATCTTACGTGAAGCTCATTGTTCTAGATTATCTATTCATCCAGAAATTACGAAGATGTATAAGGATCTTCATTCATACTTTTGGTGGCCAGAAATGAAGAAGGATGTTGTTGAGTTCGTGAATTCATGTTTTACTTTCTAACAGGTAAAAGATTCACACCAAAAGCTACCAGGATTGTTACAACCCCTCCCTATACCTGAGTGGAAATGGGAAAGCATTTCCATGGACTTCGTTACTGGTTTACCTCAGACGACTAGTGGTAAAGATAGTATCTGGGTAATAATAGATCATCTGACTAAGGTAGCACACTTCATTCCAATAATCTTATCTTTCACTCTAGACCAGCTTGCTGAGTTATATATTACACATGTGATCCGCCTCCATGGTATCCCAAAGGAAGTAGTTTCCGATCGAGATTCACGATTCACCTCACACTATTAGTAGAACTTCATGAAAGCCTTAGGGACACAGTTATGCTTGAGCACAACATATCAATCACAAATAGATGGTCAGTCAGAACGTACGATTTAGACACTAGAGGATATGCTACGAGCATGTGCCTCAGAATGGAAGGGATCATGGATTAAACATTTGCCTCTTTCAGAATTCACCTACAATAATAGTTACCATACAAGTATTGGCATGTCACCATTTGAAGCACTAGATGGATGAAGGTGCACTACTCCTTTGTGTTGGCAAGAGGTCGGAATAAGAACCTTTATGATTGAGATAGACTTCAGGAGACACGGGAAGCTGTAGAGCTTGCTAGAAAAAGACTATTAACTGCCCAGAGTCGCCAGAAAAGCTATAGTGATACTAGGCGAAGAGACCTTGAGTTTGAAGTAGGCGATTTTGTATTCCTCAAAGTATCACCTATGAAGGGTGTTCAGAGGTTTGGCTTGCATGGGAAGTTAGCACCCAGGTTTGTTGGTCCCTTTGAAATTATTCAACGGATTGGAAAAGTTGCCTATAGACTTGCGCTTCCTCCACATCTTTCGGCAATACATGATGTATTTCATGTATCAAATCTGAGAAAGTATGTTAGGGATCCAGAGCATAAGATAAGCTATGATAATTTACATGTTGAGCCAGACTTGACATACCAAGAGATATCTGTGCAAATACTTGACAGAGATATCAAGAAGTTGAGAAATAAAGAGGTACCTCTAGTTAAAGTGTTATGGCGCAACCAACAGTTTGAAGAAGCAACATGGGAATCTGAGGTAGAAATGAAAGAAAAATACCCGTACTTGTTTGAATGATAAAACTATGTATTCTATATATGTTCATTATAAATGAAAGGACGTTCGTTCTCTTTAAGGTTGTTATAGTCTCAATCCTCTTTAAGGTTGTTATGCCTATATCTCCAGTCTCGAGGACGAGACTTCCTTTAAGGTTGTTATAATTGTAAAGTCATGAACTTGACATCTCTCGGATCCTATATCATAAGATCCGATTCGTCAAAAGAAAACCAACGGAATTTGTTTCGTGTGAATCAGACTTCTTTTCGATATGTTATGATTTTCGGAAAAAAGAGGAGGGTTAATATGCCATTAACCCATAATGACTGTCATTAAGACCAATTAAGCATGATTAAAGAAACTAATGACGGATTGAAAACTGCTAATGATCATTAGCAAACACTAAACAATAGTTAGCAAAAGATAAGCGTAAGTCGCGAAAGTTAAATCACGATTAGTGAAAGTTAATCACGATTAGTGTTAATTAAGAATCATTAGCGAAGCTAGAATCCTATGGAATGTTCTAACTTAAGCCCTAAGTTTCAGATAAGTTTTGACCAAAATCATGGGCCAAAACCATGAGCCGCTAACCGCGGTTAAGGGCTAAACCATGGTTAGTGGTTTTCTGGAGCCTATAAATACCCCCTACCCATTCATTCTCTAATTTCCACTACCACCACCACCCAAGGGCTTGGGCTGAGAGGTCAGGAGGAGGAGTGGGAGGCAGGGAAAGAGCGCTAGCGAAGTGCTGCCGGGAGAACGAGTAGGAGGAATGTATGATCCTCTCTTAGTTTGCTTTATAAGCTAGGCTTTCAATTCATCCTCT
Source organism: Ottelia alismoides (assembly GCA_037367405.1). Lineage (NCBI taxonomy): Eukaryota > Viridiplantae > Streptophyta > Magnoliopsida > Alismatales > Hydrocharitaceae > Ottelia > Ottelia alismoides. The sequence continues at coordinate 756,304 of JAZKJV010007200.1, forward strand.
TTTCTTCCAAGTTTTGTTCTTGATTCATCTTTCTTTCTGATTTGTTTCATGTTGTGGTTCGAGGACAAATCTGTGTAACACCCTACTTAGGTGCAGACGGCTGTGCACGTTAGTGAACCATGTGATTCGTCACACATTCACTCACCTAAGACTCGTGGAGTCTACCGATTCTCCATTACTTGTTGTTCTTTCTTTTCTGCTTTTATAATTATTTTGATGGAGAAATCTGTGTAATACCCTACTTAGGTGCAGGCGGATGTGCACGTCAGTGAATCCTGTGATTCATCACACATTCACTCACCTAAGACGCGTGGTGTCTACCTATTCTCCATCGCTTGCAGTTTAATTATATTCTTTCAGTTTCACTGTTGTTTTCCTCTCGATTGATTTTATAGAGGAAACTCTTTTCGTTTTATTTTGATTATATCCCGATATAAGGGGAAACTCTGCCGAATTTTTCCGAAAAATATGTCCCGATATAAGGGGGAACTCTGCTGATTTTTTCTGAGAAATATGTCCCGATATAAGGGGAAACTCTATCGAAATTTATAGAGAAAATATGTTCTTAGCGTTCTTTGTGTTCTTTGTGTTCTTCGCGTTCTTCGTGTTTTCGTTCGTTCTTTGTATTCTTGACAAATTCTTAGCGTTTTTTGATACGAAAATGAAATTCGATCATTTCAAGAGCCTTAAATCATCCTTTCTGAAAACAAAACATGACAAAGCAATGCATACACAAGTGAGAGCTCGATTAGGTAACGAAATCCTTCCCTTTGCTGTTGGGTTATCATACGAGATTATTGAAATTCCTGATTTTATGTTCTTCACTACAATGAACCCTAATTTGGCTATTTTTTCAGAAATATGAAAATTTGCTTTGTGATTCCCACTAAAATAAGTTTCAAGCATCGAATTAATGCAGTGGCTTGGAAAGATAGGGTTTGGGAGTTAAAAGAGCATAAATTGAGTATATAAATATATGAATTAATACATGTGTAAGTCTATACTCAGTATTTACGGTTATGCTAATCCACGACTTGACAGAGAAATTACATCATGGGAATTGATGTGTTTTAAGTTGGATCCTGAAAAGGGTCATGAGTCACGTTAAGGATGACTGGAGTAGAACTACAAGTCGGTCATGCAACTTGTAGGTTTGTCAGAAGGAACCTGTATTGGCGTTTCCCTACTTAGGTGGTACACGGTTGCCCTGTTATGATAAGTGCACATGAAATGAATGATTTGCAACGTTTGGTACCGGGAGCTAATATATTCGAGTTGAACGATGGAAGATGTGGTCATGCCATGTGGAGGCACGGGTGGTTCAATAGCGGCTGGCTCACGACAACATATATTTAAAGCTGCTAGGTTATGTGATTAAAGGTTAGCCTGAGGTTTTAAGCAACCAGATCCCCGCCAGTGTGCTCCTTTGTGTTCCAGGCTAAGGGTTTGAGACCCTGATTAATAAAAGAAAAGTAAATTGTCAAGGTAGTATTGGAGGATTGGTTGAGGTGATGTACGACGACATAAGCTTACCAAGATCAACACAATCTCCAATCCTGAAGGGTCCACAGATTTGGAGTCCAAAAATGGTGGGGTTCCCCTGGACTAATCCCTGACATGGAATAGAAAGGAATATGACTTAAATTAATGAGAAGGAATGAAACTTTTTGTGATAACAAGTTTTGAAAAATTACATAATTTGTTTGCTTTTCTCTTCTTCGTTACTTAGCATTCACTAATTTTTATCGTATGATTTATGGAAAATCCAACAGGTGTCGGTGAGCCATCACGAGGACTTAGTAATCCAGCCAGCTTACATAGTAGACATCCAGCCAGCTAGAGTAGCTTTACTTTGTAAGGTAGTTAGTAATCTTTCTGTGTATTTCCTTTCAGCTGAAGTACATGTAAATGGTTGTAGTGGAACAATGGATCATGTAAACTTTATTTTTGTGAATGGAAAATTATTAAATACTTCTTTTTGAATATTTTTATTTGCACTTTGTTTCTGAATGTTAGTTGTGATTACTGGATAAATTATTGCTGAGTAACCAGATCTGAATATAGGAAGATCCGACGGCCCGGGAATCCGGGTCGCCACAGTTTAGGGGAATTCCTCGAGGAATCAATACTCATCATCTTCTTACCAGATGATCGACTAGAGGATGGAGAAATCGATTTATTGGGATTGGTCAATTTAGTCATGAATGTCCCTTTTGATGAAGGTCCTGGAGGCAGTGTGTGAGGTGCTGACCATTGGTTCGTCATCAGATGAATCACCATATGCATTGTAGTACTCCTATTAGTCAGCACACGTCTTCGATATGTAATAGTGCTCTCAGTTGGCTTGGCAATGATAGGCTCATTTATTAGATTATCAAAATGGTCAAGGCAATCAGAAAAGATTGTGTCCGACTCAGGGATAGCTTATGAGTGAGTCTTCTTTAGAAGTTGTCACGGTGGTTGTGGTGCAAGCAGTTGGTGAAGTGGAGGTGTGGGGAATCTCTAAACCAATGGTCGTCTGGACAGTCGGTATCTCACGTGTAGTAGAGAGATGGGACTCATCTGTCTCTCGATAGTAAAGACTGTCTGCAGCTATGCAGGTTACCTTAGAATATCGTGCGTCCTCAAAGAACGGGTGAGGTCGGAGCGCTCCCAATGCGGTGAAATCAATCTCTCAAGTCTTGCAATCTATAGTTGCCTTAGCCAAGGCTAAGAATGGCTTCCCAAGAATGATTGGAGACTGGGTGAACTCTCCTCTATGGTCAATGTCAATAATTGTGAAGTCTACTTGGAGTAGAGCACCTTGGAAAGTAATGATGACTAAAATGGTTCCTCTCAATCATTTTATAGACCGATCAACCAATTGAGCGATCTCTCTTGACTTCTTGACTGACAAGAGTTTGAGCTTGGCAAACACAAAGGTCGGGAGGTTATGAATATGTGATTCATCATCTCAATATATTAATCGTAGCAAAATGCCTGAACCAAATATCAAATAAATTTCCATAAAATCAATAGATTAATAAAATGATCCTTGTAAATATAATACATTAATTATTGTATAATATATTGTAAAAAAAATTAATAATAAAAAAGTCGTAAAATAAAGAAGTTAGTCATCCGTAAATAGGAAAAAAATCATGTATTTTTAATAATTCGATATCAACTTCTTTTAGGTTAATTCCTTCTCTAACTAGTATATAAAAGTACAAAATTATAAAATAAATTTCACCATCAATAAATACTCCTATATCTCAAAGAGAAAAGGTAGTAAAATCCAACTTCCCAGCCACATTCCCCCTCTGTATGAACCCCAAATTCACCAAACTCACTTTTAAAGTTCAACTTTTAAAATCATCTATCTAAAGAAAGTGGTTTCATTAAAATCAGAGCTCGTTTGTAAAATATGGATTTTGGGACCTAATTGTATATTATATATAATATAAAAATTGTTCTTTTATCTTTTTATTTACTTTTTCTCAATTACCAAAAAAACCAAAAAATATTTTCATGTTTTGTTTTATTTCTATTATTCTATTTATTTTTATTTTGTAAATATATTTATTTAAAATAAAAAAGGAAAATTAAAAATGCTAAAAAAATCGTGTACATATTGTATGTTTTATTTTCTTGACTTAATTTTGCAATTTCTCCATTCTTTTTTTTCTTTTTATTGTTATTTTCTCTTTTTAATGGACTACTTTTATTTTATATTATTTTCCTTTTGCCAATTTTCTATGCCAACTTCCATCATTCTCCATTCCCCCACTCCTTTTCTAACTTCCCCTTCTTCTTCTTTCTTTTATTCCCTTCACCTCCCCTCAGGTTTTCTTCATCTGCCATTCTTAGAGAGAAGGAGAGAGCTCATCAAAGTAGATTAGTGACAACATTCTACCACGATACGAAGCGACGACCTCCTTGAGGCGAGATCCACTGCGACAACCTTCCCCTCGTAGCGAGCTTCCCATGAAGCTCGCCCAGCTTCGAAGGACTCCTCCATCCTTCTCAAGGTCACAACAAGAGTTGCGGTGTAGCTGCTCCGCAATCTGTCGAACCACATGGGTAATTTTCCCGTCTTCATCTACACATTTTTTAATGTAACACTAATTTTTTGTTGTTATTGTTCTACATCCATTTTTTTTTCAAACATACCATCTTCCTCATCATCCCAAACCACATCATCACCACCATCAATTCACTGCCTCCTCACCCTCACTTTTGATTTCTTGTTTGAAAAAATATATAAAAATTAAAAAAAAAATCGGGCACCCTTCCCTCCACGTTGCCGCCCAATCGTCGTCGCCCATGGTGTACAACAACATCTGTGCGCGCGTGGCACCTTCCTCCAGCGATCGCTCCAGCTTCTCCCACGACAAAGCTGCTCCAAACCCTCCACCACCACGTGAGCTCACTGATACCGCTCCAGCCTCCCGTCTGCCTCCTCGTTGTAGGTGCACCCCATAGCCGCTTCTATCCTCCACCTGCACGCAGCAACCCGTTGTACACCCACTGATGAACGTGAAATTCATCTCTTTAATTGTTTATATTTTTAGCATAGCAGATGATTTTCGATCCGATCAAAAGCCACACTCTCGAATATGTGGAAGTCATTTTACTTGGCAAGTATACTAAGGTCAAACACAGGTACATGAGCCTATTCGTCTATTTATCAAAAATTAATGATTAATTTTTTAGTGATTAAATTCATTTAGTTAGATCTTCGTATGCACAATTTAATGCATGAGATTGAAATAATGTGCAAATATATAATGTAAACATAATGATGCAAAGATTAAATGGTATGCGAAGACATACTAATATGATGCATGTGTTTTAAATTTTAAATGCAAATAAATAAGATGCAATGTCAATTATTTGCAAGTAATAATATACAACTATGCCCTAAAAGTATTAAATCATTATGTAATAAATTAACAGGTAATTTCAAAGTCATATTGAGTAATAAGGGTGATTCATGGCATTTAAATAATGACAAGGAGACACATTAAATTTAGTGTCAAATCATGAAAGTGAATATGCCATTAGATAGAGGATGAAATAAGCTTCAAAATGACACTAAAATTGATAAAATCGGAGATCATATGCTTAAGATATGAATAAAACCGTGCTAGGTGCATAAATGTAATAAAATAAATGAAAAATAAAGGATAAATATTGCAAATAGGTCTCTGAAGGGACCTATTTGTAAATTAAAAGTGTGCAGAAGGGCCCCATTATAAATTGCTCTTATGAAAGGGGATCTTTTTGTATTTATGAAAATTTGGCTGGATGTCTATGTAATTTTCCCTAGGAGCGCATGTGAGGCATGCACCTGGGGGACCTTGATGTAATATTGGAGAATCAGGAGGGCTTAAATGTAATTCACCTAGCCTACATGCGCGTAGCATGTGATCGAGATAGGTTTGGAGTGAGGCTCCGTAGGTAGGTAGCTAGGAGCCCATGTGGAAGCTGCTGGTGCATCAGAGGTAGCTTGGTTTACCGAGCCTCTTAGTACGGGCAGGGCAACATTTCATCATATGGGTCATTGGAGGACCGCCTAGGGATGGCCATCCAACGGTATCTGCTCTTCCTGGTGCTTCCCCTCTACCTCTGGCGCAATTGGTTCTTTGGTGTAAAGGGTAGTCCTCCTTTGTGCTCTTCTTATGTAGTGAAGCTCCATGAAGCTTCTTGTGGGATCCACAATGATGATTGTGATGAGAGGGTGTTAGGAGGCCAATCGTTGCAGAGCAACCACGTTTGCTCACCGGAGAAGAATTCCTAGAACAAAGCCCTTCACCAGAGTCCGGCCATCGACGATTCAACTTGCAAGAGAAGTTAGGGGATAGCAGAAGGGTGCGATGTGAGTGAAGTGAGGGTCCAAAGGGCGGAGAAGGTGAGGTCCGGTGAGTTCTTATTCGGTGAAACAGAGAGAAAAGGGGCGGAGGTGGTCATGGTTCTAACAGATAGAGGATGTGGTCTGGGCCCCCACGAAGGTCAGGGATGTCCGAAAAAGCTTTGTGCATGCTAATTCGATGGTGGTGTTGTGTGTGAGTAGAATAATAATGGACAAAACACAAAGAAAAAGAGGTAGAAGAATATCTGATTGGAGGTGTGTAGCTGGTGGAGGATGTGGCTTGCGCTAGGCTTCAGGAGAAGCCCTGGTCCTCATTCAAAACCCGGTCAATCGAACCAAGGAACTCAACAGGCTGGAGGTACCGCAATATAGTCGGAGACCATAGGTCAACACCTGGGCATGAAGGTCTTCATTGCCGCACCAATTCTGTCCTTAGTTGTCACCGAAGGAGCGAGGGAGGTTAGGCCTCAGCCCCTAAGTTGGTGGTCGAGGATGAAGGGAGGAGGTGGAAGATTATTTAAGGTTGGGGGTAGGCATTATAGGTGAGGTGTGGCAAGGTTTTAAGAAGCTTAATGGTAGACTTAGAAGGTTGGGTAGGGTTGTTTGAATGGCGTGCAAAGATGATGAGCTTTAGGGCTTTGTGAGGGTGTGATTAGGACGTGGAGAGGAGGTCGGAGGCGAACGGTAGGAGCTGAAGGGGGTGTGGACTTGGCGAGGCAAAACAATCGACACGAGGTTTGCAGGAGGAAGATGACGAGGTTTTACCTTTTGATCAGGTGATCAATGGTTGAGATAGAGGCGCGAACGGATGCTCCAGATCAGATCTGAAGATCTGATCGACTGGCTAAGAGTTGAGCGAGTGTGGATGGTGTTGGGCCATAGGATGAAAGGTCATCGTACGGCTATGGTTGGTGCAGAGAGGAACGATTAGATCAGATAGATGGATCTGATCAACAGTGGTGGGTTGAGCGGGGGTGTGTGGTCCAGATGCACCACAGGGGATTGATCTGAACGCGAGTAGGCGAGAGGATAAGTGGAGGTTCCAGAGTTATTGGATGAGATATCATCCAATGGCTCTGATGAAGGAGGAAATGCAAGGCTGAGATCTGATCTAGAATCGGATCTGATGGATGGGAGAGAGCGTGTGATGATCAGCTGAGATTGAGGTGAGGAGAGGGGATCTAAGGGCGGAGGAATGTGGCGGGTGACTGAAGGAGATGCGACCACATTGGCAGCCCAGAGGACACCACGTGGCTGCTCTAGACAATTCAAAAAAAGAGAGAGAAAACTAAGAAAATTAAGAAAGAAATAGTGGGAGGATAAATCAACAAAAAGTCAAAACATGAATCTCGATGAGATCTACAAGTTCCATGTCAATAAAAAGAGGATGGGGAGCTTGCACCAAGGTGCATGTAACTTTACATGCACCGACGCTTATATCTTCCACATTTTTTTACTTTTTTGAAAAATACCACCATGTATATTCATCCATATATCCCTCCAATATGTAATTCGAATTTCGTCAGAAACAGAGACTCCTATGACCTTCATACAGAACATGTAATTTTAACGGTCTTAGAATTGCTGTAATCGACCTGTTCTAGATGGAGGTCATAGGAGTCTCTGTTTCTGACGAAATTCGAATGACATATTGGAGGGATATATGGATGAATATACATGTGGTATTTTTCAAAAAAGTAAAAAATGTGGAAGATATAAGCGTCGGTGCATGTAAAGTTACATGCACCTTGGTGCAAGCTCCCCATCCTCCAATAAAAAAGTCAAAGGAGGTCATTTGTACAAAGAAGAATTTTTGCAAGCATTTTTAATGACTTAAAACACTTATTTTAAGGGTTTTATATTTTCTTTGTGTTTTTACTTCTTTTTTAGGACAAAATAAATATATACAATAATTAACCTATTTTTTATGGATTTTTAAAAAAATAGAAAATTAAGAAAATGTTAACAACATTAGGGATAGATATTTAGTGTCAATTATACGCAGATTATTTACAATATAATACAAGTTAATATTAGTTAATTAGTGGTGGTTTTTATTGAATTGTTTAAGATAGAAGAATAAGGCATGGATTTTATATTGATGTATCTGGGATTCATCATCCACCAATACTTAAACTATGCTCACCCTCGAGCATTTAAAGAATGAAGAAGCTGGATTAATTTCTGACATTGCATGTGAATTTTCAAGGCCCAATTCATCGAAGACCCTCAATTTAAGAGATCCTAAAATTCTGGGCTCAGCCATGCTTTAGTAAAAAGGAATTCAACTTCTGTATTTATGAGACTCTATGCATGTACATAAACTATTAGGATATGACAATTAATATATTGCATCCATGAGAGTCGAGTCAAGATGTCACCCAAAGTTCCAGTCCAGGAGACTCTCCTCTAGACCTAATCCTCAACACTAGGGAATAAGTCGATTCTTGCTTCAATCAACCGTCTCATTAGTTTGTTAGACTTGAACATGTAGATGGATAGCCAGATAATGGAGGGCGTAGGATTGTGTATATTTTTCTCTGGCTCACAAGAAAACAAGGGGCCTCTCGAGTGCCTTATTATGCAACACATGTATATTTTTGGTTTGCTGATCAATGTGTCCATCAAGAGAATTTGGAGTTGTCTGCACTTGTTTTCCTAGGAGTACACCGGGGTGTATCTCTTTTGAGTATATAAGATACCTTTGACACCCAGACTGGTATCACTATGTGATGCAGAGCCTTTTTTTTATCTTAGCCCGACTCCTTTGTCCTAATAGCATTTGGTCCAAGTGGACACTTTGAAATGGTTGGGAGCACTCACCTTTGGTGGAAGCTCTTTTGACTTTGTTTTTGTAATGATAGAGATTTTCTTTTGAGGGAACTTCTCTCGATTTTTATTTCATTATTTGCTAGCTTCATTGCTTTTACCAAAAGTCGGCGCACACTGATCAACAATTTAATTAGGTTTCATCATACCCTGTCACATAGGTAGATATCAAACGATAGCATGCAAACTTGTTCACATACTAGCTACGGTTTGCTGACGCTCAGGTTTCTTGAAGCCTTCACTGACTTTATCCCATTCTCGAGCATCATTAAATCAGATCTAAGCTCAAATCATCAGTCCCAATTCCTGAAGTGATAACTCAGCTCTTCTCATCAATCATGCAATTGTGAAAGTGATGTGCTGATCAAATTCTTTAGAAGGTAGAGATGAAGAGTGCAATATAATGCTCAAATGCTTAAACAAGGGAAGTGTGGATTATTAAGTTCAAAACCCAAATGACTAAGGCTGGCTAACTTAGTCTCTCAATATCTCTAAAATCAAGTATCTTCAAATCCTCAAGCCTTGAGTGATAGTGAACATGTCAGGAATACACCAACTCCAGAGTTAGTGATTTTTGTGATTTTTAGCTTTTGTGATTTTTATGGAATTTTTTTGCATCTACTTCCAACCAGTATGGGAGTAAGTACGGACTGTAAAAACACGGCTACCCATTAATTGAGGATGGAGCCTTACACAATGTCCTCTAAACCACCCACTCTGCTAAGGGAGATCGTAGTTCCCTCACTAAAGAGTAGCTACTCATTTTTAAGCCTAGTAGTCAAAGTATCTACCAAAAAATGTTTAATTTTTCGAATTCTTATGGAGTTTTTGATTTTTCAAAATTTTAAGGATTTTGAATAGAGTTAATTTTATTTACAAAAAGTTAGTACCTCAATTAAAAATATTTCTACAACAATTTACAAAAATCAGTTCACCAACATACCTAAACCCTAGCCTAAAAGGTCTCAAGATTTTTAAAATATGAGCTATGGATAAAGTATATATAATATATACGGTATACCTCCCTATACTTAACCAATGCTATATCCTCATAGCACAAGTGATATGAAGCCATAGCTCCAACAAATACAAGGTGATATAGAGGAACTGGCTCAGATGGTCCCTTTATTCTTAGGTCAACTGACCTAAGAAGAAGAAGACAGGAAGAGGGAAGACTGATTAAGTTGGGTCCTCCCTATACTTAGGCTGAAAGTAACCTAAGTAATAGGTCTAGATTTTGGGTTGGGGGACCTGTGGTTAGTTAGTGTTAGAGGGTGCATTTACACTAACGACCGGTCGCTTAGAGATGGGGGGTAGATGAAAGGATGGAGGGGGGGGGAGATCGTCGACTGATCTGCTATTTTTTTACACATGCAAGCCCTCAAATGAAGACAGCTAGAAATACAAATAATACATTTTTTTGACAAGAGATGCATGAACAAAAATGCTGACTTAATTCCTTGAATTCTTCTAGATTTCTTCTACGGCTCCTTGCAATGGGGGCTTCCAACTCCACGCCTCTGTGGGTCTCAAGCATCCTCAGTCTCCATGGGCCCTACCACAAAAGAAATAGTGAGAAAAATATCAAGAAATTTAATCATGTAATGAAGACCTCAATTCTGAAAATATTCACATCAAAAGTAATACAATAAAATTCAACAAACAGATAACGATTATATGTGTCCCTGGCAATGGTGCCATTTTATGAATGCAAAAATTTTCTCTTCGATTATTTATATTTTTAACATAGGAGACGATTTTCGATCTGATAAAAAACCATACTCTCGAATATATGGAAGTTATTTTACTTGGCAAGTATACCAAGGTCGAACACAGGGACACAAGCCTCTTATCTATTTATCGAAAATTAATAATAATTCTTGAGTGATTAAATTCATCCAATTAGATCTTCGTATGCACAATTTAATGCACGAGACAAAAATAATGTGCAAAAATATAATACGAACACGATGATGCAAAGATTAAATGGTATGCGAAGAAATACTAATATGATGCATGCATTTTATTTTTTAAATGAAAATAAATAAGATGCAATGTCAATTATATGCAAGCAATAATATTAAAATATGCCCTAAAAGTATCAAATCATTGCACAATAAATTAAAGGGTAATTTCATAGTCATATTGAGCAATAAGGATGATAATGTCATTTAAATAATGAGTAAGAGACATTATAAATAATCAAATATTATCACATTAAATTCACTATCAAAATAAAAAATTAATATGTCATAAGATAAAGGATGAAACAAGCTTCAAAACGACACTGAAATCGATAAAAATGGAGTTCATATGCTTAAGATATGAATAAAACAATGCTAGGGGCATAAATGTAATAAAATGCATGAAAATAAAGGGTAAATATTACAAATAGGTATGTGAGGGACCTATTTGTAATAAGTAAAATGTGGAAGGGCCCCATTATAAATTTTCCTTATGCCCAAGGGCCTTTTTGTATTTCTCAAAAGTCGGTTAAGAGTCTATGTAATTTGTGCAGGCCTGCATGTGAGGCACGACCCTGGTGACCTCGATGTAATATTAGAGAATTCAGAGGGCTTAAATGCAATTCACCTAGGTCGCATGCACATAGCACGCACACAAGCTAGGTTTGGAGTGAGGCTCGACAGGAAGGTAGGTGGCTAGGCATCAGAACACTGGAATCTTTCGAGGGTCTAAAGTAAGGCTCAGCAAGTAGGTGGCTAGGCGCCAGATAACTATGATCTTTCGACGGTCTAAAGTAGTCTACACAAGGCAAGAACTACAATATCACTGAAGCGACCGCTCATGAAATCCCAATTAATCGACAATTAACCCACAATGATAATTAAGCAATAAAAGGCAATGTGGAGTTAAAATTTATTTTATTTAACTCTATAAAATGTGTGTAAAGTGCAAGTAGTGTAGAGAGTCGAACACATGGAGCAAATGGGATAGGTCAGGTTATGAAACACAAATGTGATTGTGGAAATTTTTTTCCTATATATCTTTTTGTGGGTTTTTTATTTATGTTGTTTTATTTTATAGTTTTCATACTTTGATTTTAAGTTTTCTGTTTAATATTTTCCTTTTATCTTTTTATATTTTTCATATTTTCTTTTTCTTTTAAAATTAAATAATAAGGTTACATATATATATAGAGTATATATACAAAGTAGGATAATATAGATATAAATACTAATAAAGAAATTGAAATAAAGGAATTAAATATTTTTGAGCTTTAATTAAATTTTTACTGTTTTTGTGATTTTTTAGAAATTTTTGCTAATTTTTATATATTTTTAAAGTCAAAAGTACCCTAACTCAAGGTTTAATTAAATATCTGAAATTAAAATGGAGATAAAAAAATAGAAAACAAAGTCAAATTTTCTCCAATTTAATTTTTATATATAAATAATAATATAAAGAAAAATATAAAATAGAAAACATAATTTTTAGAGTTTTTAATGAATTTTAATATTTTTATAAGTGTTTTAGGGCTTTTTCAAATTTTAGGTATTTTCTTTTGTAATTTTTACGGATTTTTGGTTTGTAGTTGTAAAATAATAAATAAATACAAAATATATTTTTTGAATTTTTTGAAAAAGTTTTATTTTTTTATGTATTTTCTAGTGTAGACAAGGACAAAAAAGATTGTTTTTTATTTTTAATAAAGATTAAAAAGTCCTAAAATTGCAAACTAAAATAATGACGTGAAAGTGCAATGTAACATGAGTCTGCACCTATTTTTCTGATATTTTTTCGAGCAATATAGATATTTGAAATAAGTATAAGAAATAAAGAGAAACTAAATTAATGGTAGGGACTTTTATGCAAATAAATAAAGCTTGAGGGCATCGCTGCAATTTTACAAAAATACTACAACGTGCAGTTTAATTTTAAGTACTAAATCTAAATACCAAAATTCACAGGGTCACGTCGGTGAAATCACCACCTCACATGGGGGATTACGTGAGGTGACGTGGTCTGGACTTAATAGCAAATTTATAAAGTCAAGGCACCTAAATATAATTTTAACAAAAGTTTTAAACTACTTAATTAATTACAGAGGCTAATATTATAAGTACAAAAACATAGGGGTACAGATGCAATTTACCCCTACTTAGCGTAGATCGAACAACTGGAAGTCATTCACTTGACACGTGGCACGTTCTCCTGGCGCGATACCCCTTCGCGAGCGACGGATCAGATTAGATCCCCACGGGGGCAATCAACGGTTGACGTGCAAAGGATACAATGCATGTCTGCTTGCTTGGAAGATCGAGGGTGGATCCGACGATGCTGGGTTGATCTGGAATAATTCTTGAAGAACTCGAGCCTGGCGAGATTGAATTGACCACGACTCGAGCCTCCGTGCACCTGGGAGTCCACACGTCGTGATCAGTTTCTGCAGCCTTTCCACGTCGCTCAGGTGCCTCGATGGTGGTTGGAGACCAAGGAAATGTCCCAGGGAGCTCGAGCTTGTTCTGGTGGACCTGGGCGAAATCTTTGGCAAAAATCAAGACTCGGACACTTCCTTCAAACCCTACAACAAGCAATAGAACACGCGAAAGCACAAGGAGACATGGATCTGGCCTTTATTGGCAAGAAATTAGCGTAGCGTGTAATAGGAAGAGGTGACCGGAGCTCAGGAGCTCCGGTGAGGTTTTAGCACCTAAATTTAAGCTACAGACATAATTAAAGAAAAAATAAAAGCAGGAAAGAAAACCTCATACTACAACTATCTAAAGAAGTGAGAAAACGGACCTCGAGCAACCAAGGACTGTGAGATGGAACCTTCTCGCCAGCGGCTGGCGGAGGTGGCTGGGCGAAGCTCCTCCTCGCTCCTTCCTCGCTGTGAAGAACGGTCAAGCACCTCCTGTCACGAGGGCTTGACCTAGGGCTCTTCGAGGGGTCCATGACAAGGGAAAAACTCATCCCAAAAAAAAGGGGGCCATGGAGTTGTATATGTACATGTGACGATGGGGGATATTCGAGGGAGAATCACGGGCAAGACGAAGGTGGTCTACCCAAGGAAAAGAACCGGCGTGAATATGTGATGTACCAAGAAGAATTCTTATGAAGGGTCAAATCCTTCTCGAGCAATAGATTAGGCGCGAAAAATTCAAGAAGGATGGGAAAAATGCAGGAATGTTCAGATAGTTGACCGGAGTCAACTATTCGAGCAACATGGGTGGTCCACGTGGACCAACCAGGAAAAACCCTCCTGAAAATCATTTGTAAAATCAATATTAAATAATAAATGATTTTACTAAATTTAAGTTGAAAAATTAAAAAATATTTATTAATTTATAAAGTATTTTATTATTTTTTATTTATTTTTTAGATGTCTAAAATTGCAAGTTACTTTTTGGAGTTAATTATCGGAATGATTATCTATGATTTTGAGTCTTTTATTTTTATTTTGTATATTTTATTTTATTAATTTAGTTTATTATTTTATATAATTATAACTTATTTTTATATACTTAAATATATTTTTATTATATTTTTCTGATATATTATATACATTTAAATAAATAGGTGTATTATTTATATAAGTATAGTTATAGGTATTTTACCTATGTATTATTGTATTTTATTTTATTCTAATGTTTTCTTTAGTGGTTTATTTTGGCTTTAATATGGACACATATTATAAGTAATATTTGTAAAATTATAAATATATAAATATAAAAAAATAATAAATAATAAATAAAGATTATTTTAATTATGTAAATTATACAATAGAGGTCCAAAACCTAACTTTCACACCTTAACTCCAAAAATATGAAACACCATCATTAAATAGCTTATTAAAAGTTATATATAATTAAAGTGATTTTGATATAATTTGAATTTTTATTTGAGAGATATCGGTCTGGGAGGTTGGATTTTAGAATTTTATTCAGACTGTAACTTATACATTATATATTATTTTTGTGTAAACTCAATTTTGTATTTTTCTATATTTTATTATCTACAACTTCCATGTACAAATTTTCTTTATTTGAGGTATAAAAAGTGGAAATAAAATAGGTCCCAAAAATGATTAAAAAATGAATTCATAAAAGGGACTTTTATTGTATTTTGGCCCTTATCTCCCCTTACTTTATTCCTTGTCGACCTAGTCATCGAGATGCCTAGGTCTCGAGGATTATGGTCATAAAATATCTTTGATATTTTATTCTTTTTTCTTTTCTTTATTCTATAATTTTGTCATTAAAAAAGTATTTTATACACAAATTGTACAACAAAGGATGAATGTTAATTTACTCAAATTAAGGGCATTTACATGCATTTACTAGGGTTTTTAATGCCAAAATGATAGAATAAAGGTGATGAAATGGAGATTCATCACCCCCCTATACTTGCCTTTGCTATACCTAGCAAACACTTATGTAATAAGTTCAGAAAAAGAAAAACAAAGAAAGGAAAAAGAAAGAAAGTGGATTAAATTTAATTGTCAAACTTGTCTTCACAAAATCAAAGTTTGGAACTTAAGTCGGACCTTTGGAACTTTAGTGCGGGCGGAACCTTTTTGGAATTAGATTTAAAATCCAACAACCTTCGAGAATCCCAAAACTCTAATCAAGTCTCCTCAATAGCCAGGTCAGAATACTTCAACTCATACGCAAACCCTTACGACTATGAATATGACTTGTATAGTGTATGTGATAGTGGCTCTCTCCAACTGAAATGACAAAGAGACTGACTTCTTCAGCATGACAACCTAGTGATTCTCTAATCCAACAACTCCTTCCTCGAGGAGCGAGGTATTGATAAACATGAGATTCGAGGGTCGTACGGTTTCACAAGGCGAAACCGCAGTCGAAGTCTTGACCACTACAGAATCCCGTATTTAATCAACAATTAACCCACACTAGAAGTATCAAGGAATAACAAGCAAATGTGAAGTTAAAATTTATTTTTAACTCTACATAAATGATGTATAGTGCAAGTACGTAGAGAGTTCGAACAAAGGGAGCAAGGCAGGGTAGATCAAATAAGTGTGTGTGTGTGTGTGTGTGTGTGTGTGTGTGTGTGTGTGTGTGTGTGTGTGAAAGTGATGTGTTGTCTACACTCTACGATGCAAATATTTTTGTGGGTTTTTAATTTTAATTTTTTTATTTAATTTTTAATTTTATATTTTGATTTTTGATTTTTCAGATTTTATATTTTCTGTTTATATTTTATATATTTTTTCTTTTTCAATATTGGAATATATGAACTATATAATAAAAGAGGTGATAAAATATTTATAAAAATGGGAAAAATAGTCAAAAATTAGGGAATAAAATCTTTTTGGTCTTTTTATTGTTTTTTACTGTTTTTGTGATTTTTGGGTATTTTTTAGAATCTTTTTGGTATTTTTAAAAGGCAAAATAAAGGAAAACATGGTATAAATCACTAGCTGAAGGTAAATAGGAATGAAAAATATCTAACCACCACAAAATTTTCCAAACTAATTTTAAAAGAAAGGAAATAAAATGGGGAACATACAGGAACTGAGTTTATATTTTTCTGATTTTTCTAGGATTTTTTAGATTTTTTGGAAGTTTTTGGGTATTTTCTAATTATAAAGGTTCTGGTTTTGAATTTTTTAGTGATTTTTGATTGATACTAAAATAGGATAAAAATAGACAGTAGGTAATTTTTTTTTGGAATTTTTCTAGTTTTTTAATATTTTTTTGGTATTTTCTAAGCTAGACAATACTGAAATGGCATGTGTTTTTATTTTTAATAGATATAAAAATGCGACAAAAATGAAAAACAAAAATACGCATGCAAGTGCAAGTTAACATGAGCTTAAGTTAAATTTTTTGGGAATTTTTTGAATTAAAATGATGCCTTAAATAAATGGATCAAGGAAGCAAAAATATGTAGCTTGACAGGGGTATAACTGCAAATATCAAAACATCCAGGGGCATACATGCAATTTTTCAACAAAATATAACACGGTATATTCGATTTAAAGGACCAATCATCACAATTTCCTAAACCCGCACGGGTACGGGTGCAAAATGTCCACCAGGGCGCGTGACTTGCACGCGCCTGGGAAGGACCTGGTTGCAATTTTCAAAACCTCGGGGATTTAAATGCAAATGTAACAAAAAATTGACACTTAATTTAAAAATTAGAGCACTAAAATGAAATATCCAAAAGGGCGGGGTCCTCTCTGCAAAAAGCCCGCGCCTCACGTGAACAGGTCACATGAGGTGACGTGGCAGAGGACCTAATTACAAATACTTAAAGTCCGAAGGCCTAATTATAAAAGTTACAAAACATTTTTAACTACCACTTAAAATTTATGGACTAAAAGCAAATTACAAAGGGGCACGGGTATACTTGCAAAATTCCCATGCTGGGCGAGATCGAACGGCTGTGGATGCCGATGACGCGTGGCGCCAATCCAACGGTCGACGGCTGGGCTCGATCCAATGGTGTGCCCCGAGCCACTTATCCACGTGTCGTGACGAGGTTGCGCGATGCCCCTTCGCATACCAACGACCGAGATTAGATGCTGCGATGCTGATCGGACGGCTGAGGCGCAGAAGATCTGACGATGGCTGTAGCTCTTGGGGATGGAGCTCGATCGTACGGATGGGGGCCTTCCTGCAAGAACAGGGAAGATCCCAGCCTCTGACGAACTTCAAACGATACTGGGGCACTGCTCCGGCCTTCGTCTTCGTCGCAGAAGGTCCCAAACGCAGCCTGGAAGAGTCCTGAGTCCACCGGCGGAGCCAAGATGGCTCGAGAGGCACTGGTGCTCCGCGGTGAAGCCCGGGAAGAATGGCGGCCCAGATACCTTTGGCCTTCCAAAATTGACCCTTCGCGGGGGTCTTTTGAGCTCCTGCAACTGCCAAAATGGTCAATGGAGGCGAGGGCAAAATGCCTCGACCTCTAGGGGGTTCTCACAAGGGACGAACGGTGATTTCGATGCTCGTCGGAGCTTGCTCTGGCGAGGGTACTTGATTGATCGAATCGATGGGAGTTTGGACAAAAAGGGGACCTAAGTAATGCTAAGACTGCAAAGAACGAAAAGAGAATGAAAATGGAGTGGATATACACCTCAAGGGGGGTACCCGAGGTTGATGTACCTTGACGGGAAAGTCACCGGAGGTGGGGGTGGAACACGCCCAGGTCGTGTCAATCCGCCGTCTTGAAGAGGGAATCTTGGAGTTGTCACCTCCAAGATGCTCGAGCGAGTCCAAGGGGGGTCAGAACTGGATGATTTGCGGTTCGAATTTGAATCGAAATTCAAAGTTCGCTTAAGTAGGGTTGACGGACTTGGGGGAAGACCGGGGCGTAGTGGTTGAATCGATGCACGACAGCCTAGGTAAACATCTGAGCGAGTATGAGGGATGAACGAGGAACATCTTTGCAGAAGGAGGCGACCTCAAAGGATGAAAGACAAGACCACGAAAAATCCGCAAAGGCAGGGAGAAAACGAGGTCGCTAACATGCTACCAGGGCTAGGACAGCTAGTTGACCAAGGTCAACTTTGACTGTCCCCTGATTGGTCCACGTGGACCAATCAGGAAAAAGCCCTGGAAAAAGATTTATTAATTAAATAAAAAATAGTAAATGAATTAATGTAATTTTGATTATTAAATAAAAAAAGTTTATAATTTTATAAAGTATTTTATAGTGATTTTTAATTATTTTTAGGAAGTATATTTTTATAAGTTTACTTTTATGCCCTTATAGGTATAATATCTATATATTTTATTGATTTTTATTTTGTGATTTTGAATTCTTTATTTTCATTTATTATTTTATATAATTATAAAACACTTTTATATATGTAATTATATTTTTGTTTTATTTTTTTGAATTGTTTTGTATACTTAATAAAATAAAAGTATATAATGTACATGTATAAGTATAGGTATTATACCTATGTATAGTATATACAAGTATTTTATTTTGTATATTATTTGAGTTTTTATTCTGATTTTTATGAACATAATTATTATAAGTAATATTTAAAAAATTATAAAAATATAAAAATTATAAAAAAATGAATAAATAATAAATTGAATATTTTAATCAGTACAACTGTACACGTAGGGTCCAAAACTCAACTTTCAAACCGTAGCTCCGCCAAATGCGAAACCACCGCCAGTAAATAGATATTTTATTCTATATACAATTAAAGGTGAGTTTTCTGCATTTGGAGTTTTCATTTGTAAGATACGGGTCTGGGAAGTTGGGATTCTGGATTTTTATTCAGACCATAACTTTTTATCTGTGTATTATTTTTGAGTGAAATTAATTTTGTATTTTTCTTTATTAAATTATCTACAACTTTCATGTAAAAAGTTTCTTTATTTGATGTACAAAAAGTGGAACCAAAAATCGGTCCCAAAATGAATAAAGAATGGATAAAAAGTATAGGTATTTGACCCTTATCTCCCCATACTTTCTTCCTTGTCGACCTATTCATCAAGGTGCCTAGGTCTCGGGGGTTTTGGGTCATAAAATATTTACAATACTATTTCATTCTTTTTCTTTTCTTTTATTTACTCTATAATTTTGGCTTTAATTACAATAGTTTATACACTAATTACATGCACATGCATGAATGCTAATATGCTCTATTTAATGCTATTTACGGGCATTTGCTTGGGTTTTTAAGGCCAAAATGATAGAATAAAGATGATGAAATGTGGATTCATCATACCCCTATACTTTACCTTTGCTAGTCCCTAGCAAACACTTATGCAATAAGTACAAAAAGAAAAAGAAAGAAAAGAAAAAGAAGAACTAGGATTGAGTTCAATTATCAAACTTGTCTTCACAAAATCAAAGTTTGGAGCTTAAGTCGGACCTTTGAAATTTTAGTACGGACGGAACATTAATGAGAACCGAATTTAAAATCCAACAGTCCTTGAGAATCCCAAAACCCTGCCCACGTCTCCTTAATAGCCAGGTCAGAAATATTTCAACTCATACGCAAACTCTTACGACTATGAATCTGACTCGTACAGTGTAAGTGATAGTGGTTCTCCCCAACTGAAATGACAAAGAAACTGACTTCTCCAGTATGACAACCCAATGATTCCCCAATCCAATAACTCCATCCTTGAGGAGCGGGGTATTCCCTTCTAAGTTCAAGTGGCAACCAGCTCAAGAGGAGGGGGTGAAGAGAAGAATGGACGGTAGCCAGTGTAGCTACCTATCCTGGGATGCAAGACCAGTGTAGTCAAGTCATCCTGCTGCAGGCTCACATATTTGACTTTGGAACTCAAGCTTGCTTATTGGCTTTACAAAATTTGTACATACTTTGCAGGGCTTTTTATTTCTGTACATGCCTGAACTTTTTTTTTTGAATACTATTCACAGCAGCATTTACATAGGGAGTTTTTCCTCTTGAGCCAGTAGACTATCCCTCTTTTGAAGCTTTATTGCAACCCACAACCCCCTGTCTTTAAACTTCCTCATCACTGGATGGGTTGGGGTGCACTTCCCTCCCTAGAGGAGGACAAATGTTTCCACTTGTGTGCGTCATATACCGGCAAATCCAATCCCCTCACCACTCCAACTGAGTTGAGCCATGTTAAAGGTGCAGGTGTCCAAGTTAGGTCATTATCAACAATAGTCGTGCGTGTGCTCCGAAATACTCTACTTAGGCAGTCAAGAATCCATTGAACTAAGTCCCGTGATCCTCAAAGAATTAAGTCAACTAGACCTGAAGTACCTCAAACCCAGTTCCTATAAGGTCCCTGTTATTAGATAGATTTTGAGGTCAAATCAAGCTCCAATCTCCGGATTTTACTTAGACTCGTTCAACTATCAAACTCAATCCGAAAAATGCTCATGCTATGCAAATGTTATGAAGAAATATTTTTGTGATGCAATTTTCAAAGATTTTGAACTTTTTATGGATTTTTGAAAAGATGATGATGATGCATATGCATTTTTTTGTATTTTTCAAAGAGACTTTTCAAAAGTTTTTGGATTTTAATTTTGCAAATGTTTTTGGGATTTTTGAAAATAAACAGATTTTGGATAAAAGCTAGGTGAAAAATATGTACACGGAAGTGCTTCTTATATTTACAAGAAGTGGATTTTAAGTATTTACAGGGTAAGCGATCCATTTTATAGATATACTGGATTTTGGTGTGATGTATGGATTCCTCAAACTTATTTGACACAATCTTTTCACACAATTTTTTTGAAAACTATAGTCCAAAATAATTTTTACAAACATTATACAAACACATACACACATTTGAAAATCATTTTGCAAAGGTTTTCAAAACAGTATATATAGGTTTTTCAAAACATTTTTGCAACCATTTTTCAAACCATTTGCAAATCATCTTTTTTAACATTTATTTCACACAAAGAAAATAATTTTACAAACCACACATTTTATACAGGTTGAAAACATGTAACAAAACATTTTCAAAATAGTTTTCAATAGATGTTCACAAAGATTTTCAAACTATTTTTCAAACATTTTGCAAAAAACATTTTCACCTGATTTATTAATCAGTATATACAAAAAGAATTTGAGGAATGGTCACATTTTTTTATTAAAATTTTTTAATGAATTTTAAAGAATTTTTAGCCATATTATTAGGAAAATACGAAAGTACAAGTTATGACTAAAGTATATACGTAGTATATGCGACCCCCCTATACTTAGCTTGAGCTATGTCCTCATAGATCAGAGAGAAAAGAGAAGACATAACTCGTACTAAGTATCGATAAGTCTAAAGAATAAATGAATGAACCAATGAGAAGTTGACCGTGCCCCTATACTTAGGATCAAATAATCCTAAGTATAGCAGATTGTACACAACGCAGGGAGGGTCAGGGGTGGGAATGAACAGATCGCACTCAGATTGTCTCCCCCTATACTTAGGGTAAGATATCCCTAAGTATAGACAAGAAGAGGAGACAATGGAGAGGATCAAAGACAATGAAAGAACTCAGGGTGCAACCCCCCTGTACTTAGGATAAAGTACGTCCTAAGTACAGAAAACTGACAACAAGGGGCGACACCTTTTTGATAGATAAAGAAAATAGAAAAGGAAAAGAAGAAAAGAAGAAAAGAAGAAAAGAGATTAACAGATGAAAGCATGATATAGACAGATGATCTGTACAACGGAAGATGGAAGTGAACACCATGTATGAGATGCAGATGATATGAGTCAAAGAACGCATCTCATACCAGAAGAATGGGGGCAACGTCAATAGTCGGCGGATCATGATCTAAATATAGTTTCAGGCGTTGACCATTGACACGGAAGGTAGACGAAGATGTCGGTTCGGATATGTCAATACTGCCATTGTCATGTACCTTCCTGACCACATATGGACCTTTCCACTTGCTCTGTAATTTCCCTGGAAATAATTTCAGCCTTGAATCAAACAACCATACACGCTGATCGGGCTCAAACTGCTTATGGCTGATATGAGAATCGTGCCATGTCTTCACTTTCTCTTTGTATTGTAGGCTGCTACAAAAGGTTGTATCTCTCAGTTCCTCCAGGGCTGCCAACTCTACTCTCCTTTGGTCTCCTATACTCTCGGGATCCAATAATAACTCAATTACTGCCCAAAGTGACTTGTGCTTTATTTCCCCTGGAAAATGGCATGGCTTTCCATTGACGAGTCGAAAGGGAGATGTTCCCAATGGATTTTTGAAGGACGTCCGATAGGCCCACAAGACCGAGTCCAAAAGTTGTGACCAATCTTTTCAGTCTGAGCGGACAACCTTCTGCAAGATAGTTTTTATCTCCCGGTTCGATACTTCGGCAAGACCATTAGTTTGAGGGAGATACGGTGTGGCAACCTGATGGTCAATGCTGAACTCGTCTGCAAGGGCCGTAACCTTGTCATTGATGAAATGAGACCCCCCGTCTGAAATCAAGACTTTAGGTACCCTGAACCGTGAAATAAAATTTTTCCTCAAAAAATTGCACACGGTTTTAGCATCTGCGGCTCAGGCGGGGATGGCCTCAACCCATCGGCTGACATAATCCACACGAGCAGAATATGCTTGAATCCCTGACTCTTAGGAAATGGGCCCATGAAATCAATCCCCCATGCATCAAAAACCTCACAAAAGTGAATGGATTGCATGGAAATCATGTCTCTCTGTCCATAGGTTCCCATTTTCTGACAGTCAGTACATCTCTTCACGAACTCATCATAATCCTTGAAGAGAGTAGGCCACCATAGGTCGGATTGAAGCACCTTCTGTGATGTCCTTTTTCCAGAATGATGTCCTCCTGCCTCAAGCTTGTGGCAGTATGTGAGGACGCTATGCTGCTCTTCTTGAGGAATGCACCTCCTCCAGATGCTGTCCCCTCCTTCATGATAAAGGACGGGATCCTCCCAACGGTAAAGCTTGGCCTTCACCAGGAAGGTCTCGAGCTTCTGCCTGGGCCAACCTTGTGGGACCGTCTTGGCAACAAGATAGTTCACAATGTCGGCATACCACGGGAGCGAGGTGATAGACAAGATCGCCTCATCTGGAAATGTCTCTATAATAGGTGCGCTGGGCTCAGATTCCTCAAGGTTCTCCAGTCGGGAAAGATGATCCGCCACCACATTCTTGACTCCAGGCTTATCCTTAATCTCAATATCAAACTCTTGGAGCAGAAGGTTCCATCTGGTAAGACGTGCTTTGGCATCCTTCTTGGCCATTAAGTACCGGATGGCGGTGTGATCGGTGTAAATTGTCACTCCAGATCTGAGAATATAAGATCTGTACTTATCCAAAGCAAAGACTACGGCCAACATCTCTTTCTCAGTCACAGTGTAATTCCGCTGTGCGACATCTAAAGTCCGAATGGCTTAGTGAATGGCAAACGGCAATCCATCCCTCCTATGTCCAAGCACAGCCCCAACGACAAAATCTGAAGCATCCGTCATGATCTCGAATGGGAGAGACCAATCAGGTGGTTGAAGGACAGGAGCCGAAACAATCATACTTTTGAGAGTCTCGAAGGATGCAAGACACTTATCATCTACAATGAACTTGGTGTCTTTCATTAGCAAGTCAGTAAGCGGTCGGGCAATCCGACTGAAGTCCTGAATGAACCGTCGGTAGAAACCGACATACCCCAAAAAAGACCGTAATTGACGCAAATTGGACGGTGGATTGAGTTTTCTAATGATATCCACCTTGGTCGGATCGACCTCCATGCCTCTATTGGAGACGATATGACCAAGGACCGTCCCCTGAGTCACCATGAAGTGACTCTTCTCCCAAGACAAAACAAGGTTGACCTCAATGCAGCGCTGAAGCACAAGGTCTAAGTAGTCAAGACAAGCATCGAACCCATCGCCGTACCGAGAAGTCATCCATGAAGACCTCTAAATAGTCACCCACCATGTCCGAGAATATGGACTACATGCACCTTTGGAATGTCGCCAGAGCATTACATAGACCAAAGGGCATCCGTCTGAAAGCATACGTCCCAAACGGAAAGGTGAATGTCGTTTTCTCCTGGTCTTCTGGAGCAATGGCCACTTGATTATATCCGGAGTACCCGTCAAGAAAGCAGTAATGACTTTTCCCAGCTAGCCACTCGATAATCTGATCAATGAATGGCAGCAGGAAATGATCCTTCTTGATGGCCTCATTCAATCGTCTGTAGTCCATACAGACCCTCCAAGAAGTGGGTACTCGGGTAGCGATCTCCTCTCCAGACTCATTTACAACTGTAGTGATACCCGTCTTCTTGGGTACCACATGTAATGGACTAACCCACTTGGAGTCGGAGATGGGGTAGATAAAATCGGCGCTCCACCACTTCATTATTTTTTTCATGACCACATCTCGAAGATTCAGGTTCAGCCGTCGCTGGAACTCACACGATGGCCTAGCGTCATCCTCAAGATAGATGTGGTGTGAGCACAGAGCCGGACTAATCCCCTGGAGATCAGCTATACTCCAACCTATCGCCTTGCGGTTTCATTCAAGAACCTCCATCAGACGAGATTCTTGTTCTCCAGTCAAACCTGTTGAGATAATGACTGGGTGCATGTCTGGCTCACCCGCAAGGAATCTATACTTCAACTACTGCGGCAGAGGCTTCAATTCTGGGCAACTGGGAGGTGGCAGATCTGGCTTCTGATATGTCTGTGTGAAGGTGACCAGGTCTGCATGGGAGAACTCTCGCTCTGCATGAATCTCTGACAAAAGGCGGCCTGCTGAATCATCAATAAACTGTACTGGCCCGCACTCTGTCATGGCTGTTGGCTCAGAAGGAATCAGACAAGGCAAATAGTCATCAAAATCATCCCAATCAATGTCTGAATCCGAGGGATCTGAAGTAGATGAACAAGATTGGAAATCATCGGCACCACTCGTCCCAACACTGTCAGCCTCAGGTGTATCCTCATCTAGGGGTGTGCTCTCCAGGCTCTCGACTGCCATAAGCTTGTGATAATGTGAATCTGTAGGCAAAGCGAGGGTCTGTGCTACATGATCTATCCAGTTGGATTCATCATCTGTCATCACGAAATAACACTCCTGGTGGATGTCTAGCTCTTCCTCTGTCATCTGCGCGGCTTCGCTGGAGTGCTTCGAGCATTCTAGCTCTCTGGCTCTTGTTTCTTCGATCGTCTCTATTTGTATGGTTTCGCCCTCTACACGAAAGCATACCTTCCCACTATCATGGTCGGTCACCGCCTTGGCTGTGGCCAAGAATGAACGTCAGAGTATGATGGGGGCATCAGTTACCGACTCAGGGATCTCCATGTCCAACACAACAAAGTCCACGGGGAATTTCAGGCCCTGAATGGTAACGACCACATCTTTCACTAACCCCTTCGGCCTCTTAGTCGACCTATCAGCAAACTGAAGGACTGTCATGATCCTAAGAAGAGGACCAAACTCGAATCGGTTGAGTAAGGCTGCCGGAAGAAGATTAATTGAAGAGCCGCTGTCTAACAGAGTACGATCATACTGCTGCTCTTGAATGTCACATCTGACATAGGGAGCTCCTGCATCTGGTCGCTTGGCTGGCAGTTTGTTCTGAATAGTGCAGCAAGTGGAATGAGTGAGCACATAGATTTGATCTATGTGGTTCCTCCTCTCCTGCGGATGGTAGTTTTCTCCTTCAAGTTCTTTTTGAAGAGGGGGATGTGCTCAAGTGCTTCCTGTAGAGTCAGCTCAATGTGAATCTGTCTATCATCTTATTGCTGAACTCTACCTGTTGATCTTTTTTGGGATTTTCTCTTTTATCCCCCTTCCCCCGGTGGAGTGCTTCAGGGAAGGGGATGGTAGGGGCCTCCTCAGATGGAGGACTAGGAATAGGTCCCTGTGCCTGTGAAGGAATAGAATCCATACAATCATCATCATTCAACACATATGGATCCGTAATTTAAACAGAAACCTTTCCTTTATTCATATTTTTGTGCTTTTTGTTGTTACCACAGTCCATAGATACAAAAGGTGGTAACACCAAAGAAGGAAGCTTAACAAAAGTAGATGTGGTGGCCTCAGTACCACCACCGGCACCTGTCTTCATGGCATCAGCACCGCGCTCTGGCTCTGCATCCAAAATGGTGGCATCAGCACCACCGTCTGCATCTGGTACCACGACGACGTCAGTACCGTCATCTGGAACTCCATCATTGGTGGCATCTGCACCACCAACTTCATCATCCTCATTAGCGACATCAGCACCGCTACTCAGCTCCTCTGGCGCTCCTGATTCGGCTTGTGGCTGTCGCTCAGTAGAGGTGCCGTCGGCTGGCATCCTACCGCTCCTAGTAGTCACAAAATCAGCATCATATAAAGAAGAAGACATGCCACTCAAATAATCACTAGGAGAGGTATCCTCTGTAAACTCTACCTGCTCAGACTTTCTTTTCAGATTGTTCAGATTTGGTTCAATCTGAGCTGGTATGGCGGCCTTGCCTTTGATGATCTCCCTCATCTCCCACCGGAACTCATCCATTTCTTGCCGGAAGGATGCTTGCTGTTCGGAAAGCAAGTGGGCAAGATCGTCTAAAGTTGGGTTCTCAAAAGCGGGGGCCTGAGACCCGGACGGGTTTCCCTGCGGGAAATGAGGCTATTGCTGCTGCTGCTGAAACTGGGAAGGATGGGGATACGACTGATGAGGCTGCTAACGCTGCCTCCATTGTTGTCCCTGATAGGCGGGGCGAGGACCCTGCTAGTATTGCGGCTAGGCGTACTGGGGCTGCTGTTGCTGCTGTGGCTGGTTGTTCTGCTGTCCTTGGGCAGGAGGCTGCTGCTGAGATGAGGAGCCGTCGTTGCCCCAACGGAATCTGGGGTGATCGCGACGAATCCCGGGCTGAGGGTACCGATCGTACCAAATCCCATTGACTTCCATCAATGGCTCCTGCTCAAAGGATGGTGGAGGAAGAACTGCCAGTGGCTGCTCCGGCTGATAGACCACCATCTGAGTGTCCTGAGATAGCGGCTGTGCTGAGTAGTACTGTAGCAGCTGGACCGGCTCTGCCTGGATGTGGTTAACCTGGCGGTACGAGGCAGACGGTTGGGATGAGTTGCTACTGCTCGGATCAGCACGTGATCTGGGAGGCTGCTGGGAAGAAGTTTGTGCCTCCTGGACGCAAAGGATATGCGTCTTCAGGTCACTCATCGTCTTGGCAATCTGGTCCATCTGGGCCATGCCTTGCATCTGCTTTTTCTCGAGGATCTCGAGACGGTCCAGCTTCTCACTGATGATGCCCATGTTAGCTGCGACTGATTCGGCTTGGGCTACGGCTGCCGACGAAGTGTTAGGACCGGCATCGATGCGGGCGATCCTCTGAAATGATCCCGCTCCTTGCGGGGGCTTTTGTTGTGTGTAGACGCGGGCTTGGGCCATGACGGTTGAGTTCTCTGCCATGCCTTCATAGATGGCCCAAACATCGTCTTCACCCTTGGAAAAGTAGGACCCACCACAAGAGGCGTTTACAAGCCTCTTCAGCTCCGATGTCCGCCCACAGAAGAAACTCTGCACTAGATTGGGCTTAGATATGTCATGGTGTGGACACCAGTCAATGAGCTCTCGGAATCGATCCCAAGCTTCATGGAATTGTTCATTCGGGATCATTACAAAGTTGTTGATCATTGCTCTTGCTGCGTTCGTCCGGTCGAGAGGGTAATACTTCTTTAAGTATGCGGTCCGGAGATCTGCCCAAGTATCGATGAATCGCCCCAAATGTTTGAGCCAGTATGCAGCTCTGTCAACCAAGGAGAAAGGGAAGGCGATCATCTTGATAGTGTCCGCGGTCATCAGCCTATCATGAATTGTGCTGCACATTATTTCAAATTCTTGGAGGTGGAGGTGTGGCTCTTCGGTCGGCAACCCATGGAATTTGGACAGAAGCTGGATAGTGTGGTGCCGAAGCTCGAAATCTCCATGAATGGGAGGGAGTCAGATCCACTGATGTGTGAGGGAAGCTGCTGGATTATGCAATTCTCGCATTATGGTCTGCGGCGGCCTCTCCTGGTTGGGTTCTCCTCCCTGATTCTCTACAACTGGAATATCTCCTCCACCTCCACCGCCACCGCCCCCAGGTCGGTTTTCTCGCATCTGTGCTATTTCTCTCATGAGATCACCCATAAAGACTCCCTGGTCACGAATCTGCCTCTGCATGGTCTCCAGGGATGCTAGAAGTGAATTGTTGATGGCGGCTTGATCAATGAAGAATGGCAGGTGCTCATGATCATCTGGGTGCTCTCCTCTGTCAGCCATGTCTGGGTTCTCTGAAAAAGCAAAAGAACCCATCTCAGGTGCCGTCAAATGTTCTGAGCTCTGTGAAGCACTGAATTCTGAAACTCTTGGACTGATAGAAGGAGAATGAGAAGGGTAGTCGAGGGGGAACAGGGTGGATGTGAACTCAGGCTCGGAGAGCGGACGCTCCGAGGTCGTCCTAGATGACAGAGTCGGCCTAAGAGACTTCCATCCCATCATCTTGATTATTGATAAGAGCAAGGTCGAGAAATGAAGAAAAGAGAAGGGAGAAGCAAAATTGCGCACAATTGTGCTGTGTTTTTTTATCTTGACCTAAAATCGACTAGCAATCAAACACAAATCAAGGGGATTCACTAACTCAACACGTGAAGCCGTGAAGGTTCGGCTTTTATCTTGTCAATTTTAGCTTGAATTCATGAATTAATCTTATAACGAGTCCTTAGAGCGCTACGCCTAAAGGAGCGAGAGTACTATCGGAAAAGTATTCCCGTACTTGTCCTCCTCCTGTGTAACCTGTAGCTTGCGCTTTTTAAGGTCCTTGTAACCCTTCTTGGATCCCTACTCAGCCAAAGAAGAAGAGGGAGGAAGCCGATAGGCAAAACCGATACTTCGGACCTCGCTCGCAACGGAATCACCCGTGAGCGTGCAAGATCCTACTCGGACGCAGACGGTGAGAGAGACACACCCGTGAAGGCGTGGCCTATGCTCGGTACTTCGGACAAGGTCGGTGCTCAGACAATAGTGAGTCACCAATGGCGACCAAGCCCTACTCGCCTACGTACGATAGTAGCGCCAATACTTCGGAAATCCATGCGATAGACAAGGCAGCCACAAGCTGGGTTTTTAGCTCTAATCCTTACGAAGCACTCAACTCACCTGGAAGGAGACCTTCCCATGCAACCTGAAAACAAGTGAGGGTGTTACTCTCCCCAATCAATGAGTCCAATTACCAATTTTATTTAGGTCAAAGTTTTCTTAGCAGACCCTTTTTTAATTTTTTTGGTGTTATCGCTTCTTTTGAGTAGATTCAAACAAGCGCCTAACGATTTTTGTATTTTCTTGATTCTTACTTTGTCCAAAAACAGAGGGAGAAAAGAGTCGGAAAAGCCGTGCAAGTCGGCACCAAAATGGAAATCTCACCTTTGTGCCTAAATGATGAATGCTAAGTAAGAAGACTTACAGCGCGTCCAGCTCTCTCCATGCGGGATGCAAAGCAGAAATTTATAAACCTAATCTGTATGCCGATATGCAAGCGGAAATCGTCCTAAGAAGGTAATTGCTACGTGAAGAACCACAAGTCAACCACCAATCTCCAATCCTATAGTCCGGTCTAGGCTCACCCCTCCTCTCGACACATTGAGTTCAGGAGAAGCGCTTGGCGGGATGAGCTCGCGGCGCGGAGGATCGAAAACTAATGACTAACTGTTTAATTAGACTAAGTCCAAATACGATCTATAGGAACATGCAAAGGTTGTTAGGTTGTTTGGACCTAATCTAATCGATCAAGCAAAGACCTAGAACTAAGGGCTCAATCCACAAAAGAAATGAAAAATGAAAACAAAATCGGAAAATGACTCCGAAAAACACGACAAAATCCGTGGTGAGCCCCCAGGTGAACAAACACCCGTAAATTGGGCCCGAAGTGTCTGCGAGTCCAAGCCCTGTATTATTACAAATTAATAAATCTATCTCTCACAGAAATAAAATGCAAACTATTCTAACACTCTCTCAAGTCTCCCGCTCTCTCCTGCCGGCTTGGCTTAAGAAAAGCCGGCTCCACTTCCCAAGGTTGCTCCAGATCCCCTAGGCGATCCGCCTCGCTCTGCGGTCCCTCGCAAGAAGACAAGAAAGGAAATGGTCAGAAAGCTCAACAATATATATCAAAAATAGATGAGAGATAAAATGATGCAATGGTATACAAATAAACACAATCAAAGAAAAATGTGATCTACTCGTTGTTGCTCCCCGGCAACGGCGCCATTTGATAAACACGAGATTCGAGGGTCGTACGGTTTCACAAGGCAAAACCGCAGTCGAAGTCTTGACCACTACAGAATCATGTATTTAATCAATAATTAACCCACACTAGAAGTATCAAGGAATAACAAGCAAATGTGAAGTTAAAATTTATTTTTAACTCTACATAAATGATGTATAGGTGCAAGTACGTAGAGAGTTCGAACATAGGGAGCAAGGCAGGGTAGATCAAATGGGTGTGTGTATGTGTGTGTGAAAGTGATGTGTTGTCTACACTATGCGATGCAAATATTTTTGTGGGTTTTTAATTTTTAAATTTTTATTTAATTTTTAATTTTGTATTTCTATTTTTGATTTTTCTAATTTTATATTTTTTTATATTATATATATATATTTTCTTTTTCAATATTGGAATATATGAACTATATACTAAAAGAGGTGATAAAATATTTATAAAAATGGGGAAAATAGTCAAAAATTAGGGAATAAAATCTTTTTGGTCTTTTTATGTTTTTTTACTCTTTTTGTGATTTTTGGGTATTTTTCAGAATCTTTTTGGTATTTTTAATAGGTAAAATAAAGGAAAACAGGGGATAAATCACTGGCTGAAGGTAAACTAGGAATGAAAAATATCTAACAACTACAAAATTTTTCCAAGCTAATTTTAAAATAAAGGAAATAAAATGGGGAACCTACAGGAACTGAGTTTATATTTTTCTGATTTTTCTAGGATTTTATAGATTTTTTGGAAGTTTTTGGGTATTTTCTAATTTTTAAGATTCTGGTTTTGATTTTTTTAGTGAATTTTGGACTGACACTAAAATAGGATAAAATAGACAGTAGATATTTTTTTTGGAATTTTTCTAGGTTTTTTAATATTTTTTTGGTATTTTCTAAGCTAGAAAGTACTGAAATGGCATGTTTTTGATTTTTAATAAATACAAAAATACAACAAAAATGAAAAATAAAAAAAGGCATGCAAGTACAAGTTAACAGGAGCTTAAGTTAAATTTTTTGGGAATTTTTCGAATTAAAATGATGCCTTAAATAAATGGATTAAGCAAGCAAAAATATGTAGCCTGGTAGGGGTATAACTGCAAATATCAAAACATCCAGGGGCATACATGCAATTTTTCAACAAAATATAACAATGTATATTCAATTTAAAGGACCAATCACAAATTTCCAAACCCGCACGGGTACCGGTGCAAAATGTCCACCAGTTTACATGACTTGCACGCGCCTGGGAAGGACCTGGTTGCAATTTTCAAAACTTCGGGGATTTACATGCAAATATACCAAAAATTTGACACTTAATTCGAAAATTAGAGCACTAAAATGAAATATCCAAAATGGCGGGGGCCTCTCTGCAAAAACCCCACGCCTCACGTGAACAGGTCACATGAGGTGACGTGGTAGAGGACCTCGTTGCAAATACTTAAAGTCCGAGGGACTAATTATAAAAGTTACAAAATTTTTTAAACTACCACTTAAAATTTATGGACTAAAAGCAAATTACAAAAGGGGCGCGGGTATACTTGCAAAATTCCCACGCTGGGCGAGATCGAACGACTGTGGATGCCGATGACGCGTGGCGCCAATCCAACGGTCGACGGCTGGGCTCGATCCAATGGTGTGCCCCGAGCCACTTATCCACATGTCATGACGAGGTTGCGCGATGCCCCTTCGTGTCCCAACGGCCGAGATTAGATGTTGCGATGCTGATCGGATGGCTGAGGCGCACAAGATCTGACGATGGTTGTAGCTCCTGGGGATGGAGCTCGATCGGACGGCTGGGGGCCTTCCTGCAAGAACAGGGAAGAACCCAGCCTCTGACGAACTTCAAACGATGCTGGGGCGCTGCTCCAGCCTTCGTCTTCATCGCAGAAGGTCCTAAGCGCAGCCTAGAAGAGTCATGAGTCCACCGGCGGAGCCAAAATGGCTCGAGAGGCACTGGTGCTCCGCAACGAAGCCCGGGAAGAATGGCAACCCAGATACCTTTGGCCTTCCAAAATCGACCCTTCGCGGGGGTCTTTTGAGCTCCTGCAACTGCCAAAATGGCCAATGGAGGTGAGGAAAAATGCCTCGACCTCTAGGGGGTTCTCATAAGGGGCGAACGATGATTTCGATGCTCGCCGGAGCTTGCTCCGGCGAGGGTACGCGATTGATCGAATCGATGAGAGTTTGGACACGAAAAGGGGACCTAAGTGATGCTAAGACTACAAAGAACGAAAAGAGAATGAAAATGGAGTGGATAGACACCTCAAGGGGGGTACTTGAGGTTGATGTACCTCGATGGGAAAGTCACCGGAGGTGGGGGTGGAACACGCCCAGGTCGTGTCAATCCGCCGCCTTGAAGAGGGAATCTTGGAGCTGTCACCTCCAAGACGCTCGAGCGAGTCCAAGGGGGGTCAGAACTGGATGATTTGCGGTTCGAATTTGAATCGAAATTCAAAGTTCGCTTAAGTAGGGTTGACGGACTTGGGGGAAGACCGGGGCGTAGTGGTTGAATCGATGCACGACAGCCAAGGTAAACATTTGGGCGAGTATGAGGGATGAACGAGGAACATCTTTGCAGAAGGAGGCGACCTCAAAGGATGAAAGACAAGACCTCGAAAAATCCGCAAAGGCGAGGAGAAAACGAGGTCGCTGACATGTTACCAGGGCTTGGACAGCTAGTTGACCAAGGTCAACTTTGACTGTCCCCTGATTGGTCCACGTGGACCAATCAAGAAAAAGCCCTGGAAAAAGATTTATTAATTAAATAAAAATAGTAAATGAGATAATTTAATTTCAATTATTAAATAAAAAAAGTTTATAATTTTATAAAGTATTTTATGGTGATTTTTAATTATTTTTAGGAAGTATATTTTTATAAGTTTACTTTTATGCCCTTTATAGGTATAATATCTATATATTTTATTGATTTTTATTTTGTGATTTTAATTTCTTTATTTTCATTTATTATTTTATATAATTATAAAACACTTTTATATATGTAATTATATTTTTGTTTTATTTTTCTGAATTGTTTTGTATACTTAATAAAATAAAAGTATATAATGTACATGTATAAGTATAGGTATTATACCTATGTATAGTATATACAAGTATTTTATTTGAGTTTTTATTCTGATTTTTATGAACATAATTATTATAAGTAATATTTACAAAATTATAAAAATATAAAATTATAAAAAAATGAATAAATAATAAATTGAATATTTTAATCAGTACAATTGTACACGTAGGGTCCAAAACTCAACTTTCAAACCGTAGATCTGCCGAATGCGAAACCACCGCCATTAAATAGCTTATTTTATTCTATATACAATTAAAGTGAGTTTGCTGCATATGGAGTTTTCATTTGTGAGATACGGGTCTGGGAAGTTGGGATTCTGTATTTATCCTATAATTTTAGCTTTAATTACATGCACATGCATGAATGCCAATATGCTCTATTTAATGCTATTTACGGGCATTTGCTAGGGTTTTTGAGGCCAAAATGATAGAATAAAGATGATAAAATGTGGATTCATCATCCCCCTATACTTTACCTTTGCTAGTCCCTAGCAAACACTTATGCAATAAGTGCAAAAGGAAAAAGAAAGAAAAGGAAAAGAAGAACTTGGATTGAGTTCAATTAGCAAACTTGTCTTCACAAAATCAAAGTTTGGAGCTTAAGTCAGACCTTTGGAATATTAGTGCGGGCAGAACCTTAATGAGAACCGGATTTAAAATCCAACAGTCCTTGAGAATCCTAAAACCCTGCCCAAGTCTCCTCAATAGCCAGGTCAGAAATATTTCAACTCATACGCAAACTCTTACGACTATGAATCTGACTCGTACAGTGTAAGTGATAGTGGCTCTCCCCAACTGAAATGACAAAGAAACTGACTTCTCCAGTATGACAACCCAATGATTCCCCAATCCAATAACTCCATCCTCGAGGAGCGGGTTATTCCCTTCTAAGTTCAAGTGGCAACCAACTCAAGAGGAGGGGGTGAAGAGAAGATTGGACGGTAGCCAATGTAGGTACCTATCCTGGGATGCAAGACCAGTGTAGTCAAGTCATCCCTCTGCAAGCTCACATATTTGACTTTGGAACTCAAGCTTGCTTATTGGCTTTACAACATTAGTACATACTTTGCAGGCTTTTTATTTCTGTACATGCCTGAACTTTTTTTTTGAATACTATTCACATCAGCATTTACATAGGGAGTTTTTCCTCTTGAGCCAGTAGACTATCCCTCTTTTGAAGCTTTATTGCAACCCACAACCTCCTGTCTTTAGACTTCCTCATCACTGGATGGGTTGGGGTGAACTTCCCTCCCTAAAGGAGGACAAATGTTTCCACTTGTGTGCGTCTCATACCGTCAAATCCAATCTCCTCACTACTCCAACTGAGTTGAGCCATGTGAAAGATGCAGGTGTCCAAGTTAGGTCATTATCAACAAGAGTCGTGCGTGTGCTCTGAAATACTCTACTTTTGCAGTCAAGAATCCATTGAACTAAGTCCCGTGATCCTCAAAGAATTAAGTCAACTAGACCTGAAGTACCTCAAACCCAGTTCCTATAAGGTTCCAGTTATTACTAGATAGATTTTGAGGTCCAATCAAGCTCCAATCTCCGGATTTTACTTAGACTCGTTCAACTATCAAACTCAATCTGAAAAATGCTCATGCTATGCAAATGCTATGAAGAAAATATTTTTGTGATGCAATTTTCAAAGATTTTGAACTTTTTATGGATTTTTGAAAAGAAGATGATGATGCATATGCATTTTTTTGTATTTTTCAAAGAGATTTTTCAAAAGTTTTTGGATTTTAATTTTGCAAATGTTTTTGGGATTTTTGAAAATAAAAAGATTTTGGATAAAAGCTAGGTGAAAAATATGTACACGGGAGTGCTTCTTATATTTACAAGAAGTGGATTTTAAGGATTTACAGGGTAAGTGATCCATTTTATAGATATACTGGATTTTGGTGTGATGTATAGATTCTTCAAACTTATTTGACACAAGCTTTTCACACAATTATTTTTGAAAACTATAGTCCAAAATAATTTTTACAAACATTTTACAAACACGTACACACATTTGAAAATCATTTTGCAAAGGTTTTCAAAACAGTATATATAGGTTTTTCAATACATTTTTGCAACCATTTTTCAAACCATTTGCAAATCATTTTTTTAAACATTTTATTTCACACAAAGAAAATAATTTTTACAAACCACACATTTTACACAGGTTGAAAACATGTAACAAAATATTTTCAAAATAGTTTTCAATAGATGTTCACAAAGATTTTCAAACTATTTTTCAAACATTTTGCAAAAAACAATTTCACCTGATTTATTAATCAGTATATACAAAAAGAATTTGAGGAATGGTGACCTTTTTATTAAAGATTTTTAATGAATTTTAAAGAATTTTTAGCCATATTATTAGGAAAATATGAAAGTACGAGTTATGGCTAAAGTATATACGTAGTATATACGACCCCCCTGTATTTAGCTTGAGCTATGTCCTCATAGATCAGAGAGAAAAGAGAAGACATAACTCGTACGAATAATCGACAAGTCTAAAGTATAAATGAATGAACCAATGAGAAGTTGACCGTGCCCCTATACTTAGGATCAAATAATCCTAAGTATAGCAGACTGTACACAACGCAGGGAGGGTCAAGGGTGGGAATGAACAGATCGTACTCAGATTGTCTCCCCCTATACTTAGGGTAAGATATCTCTAAGTATAGACAAGAAGAGGAGACAATGGAGAGGATCAAAGACAATGAAAGAACTCGGGGTGCAACCCCCCCATACTTAGGATAAAGTACATCCTATGTACAGAAAACTGACAACAAGGGGCGGCACCTTTTTGATAGATAAAGAAAATAGAAAAGGAAAAGAAGAAAAGAAGAAAAGAGATTAACAGATGAAAGCATGATATAGACAGATGATCTGTACAGCGGAAGATGGAAGTGAACACCATGTATGAGATGCAGATGATATGAGTCAAAGAACGCATCTCATACCAGAAGAATGGGGGCAATGTCAATGGTCGGCGGATCATGATCTAAATATAGTTTCAGGCGTTGACCATTGACACGGAAGGTAGAGGAAGATGACGGTTCGGATATGTCAATACTGCCATTGTCATGTACCTTCCTGACCATATATGGACCTTTCCACTTGCTCTGTAATTTCCCTGGAAATAATTTTAGCCTTGAATGAAACAACCATACACGCTGATCGGGCTCAAACTGCTTATGGCTGATATGAGAATTGTGCCATGTCTTCACTTTCTCTTTGTATTGTAGGCTACTAGAAAAGGCTGTATCTCTCAGTTCCTCCAGGGCTGCCAACTCTGCTCTCCTCTGGTCTCCTATACTCTCGGGATCCAATAATAACTCAGTTACTGCCCAAAGTGACTTGTGCTTTATTTCCACTGCAAATGGTACGGCTTGCCATAGACGAGTCGAAAGGGAGATGTTCCCAATGGATTTTTGAAGGACGTCCGATAGGCCCACAAGACCGAGCCCAAAAGTTGCGACCAATCTTTTCAGTCTGAGCGGACAACCTTCTGCAAGATAGTTTTTATCTCCCGGTTCGATACTTCGACAAGACCATTAGTTTGAGGGTGATATAGTGTGGCAACCCGATGGTCAATGCCGAACTCGTCTGCAAGGGCCCTAACCTTGTCATTGATGAAATGAGACCCCCCGTCTGAAATCAAGACTCTAGGTACCCTGAACCGTGAAATAATATTTTTCCTCAAAAATTTGCACACGGTTTTAGCATCTGCGGCTCGGGCGGGGATGGCCTCAACCCATCAGCTGACATAATCCACAGCGAGCAGAATATGCTCGAATCCTTGACTCTTAGGAAATGGGCCCATGAAATCAATCCCCCATGCATCAAAAACCTCACAAAAGTGAATGGATTGCATGGGCATCATGTCTCTCTGTCCGCAAGTTCCCATTTTCTGACAGTCAGTACATCTCTTCATGAACTCATCAGAATACTTGAAGAGAGTAGGCCACCATAGGTCGGATTGAAGCACCTTCTGTGCTGTCCTTTTTTCCAGAATGATGTCCTCCTGCCTCAAGCTTATGGCAGTATGTGAGGACGCTATGCTGCTCTTCTTGAGGAATGCACCTCCTCCAGATGTTGTCCCCTCCTTCATGATAAAGGACGAGATCCTCCCAACGGTAAAGCTTGGCCTTCGCCAGGAAGGTCTTGAGCTTCTGCCTGGTCCAACCTTGGGGGACCGTCTTGGCAACAACATAGTTCACAATGTCAGCATACCACGGGAGCGAGGTGATAGCCAAGATCGCCTCATCTGGAAATGTCTCTGTAATAGGTGCATTGGGCACAGATTCCTCAAGGTTTTCCATTCGGGAGAGATGATCCGCCACCACATTCTTGACTCCAGGCTTATCCTTAATCTCAATATCAAACTCCTGGAGCAGAAGGATCCATCTGGTAAGACGTTCTTTGGCATCCTTCTTGGCCATTAAGTACCGGATGGCGATGTGATCGGTGTAAATTGTCACTCTAGATCCGAGAATATAAGATCTGTACTTATCCAAAGCAAAGACTACGGCCAACATCTCTTTCTCAGTCACAGTGTAATTCCGCTGTGCGGCATCTAAATTCCGGCTGGCGTAGTGAATGGCAAACGACAATCCATCCCTCCTTTGCCCAAGCACAACCCCAATGGCAAAATCTGAAGCATCCGTCATGATCTCGAATGGGGGAGACCAATCAGGTGGCTGCAGGACAGGAGCCGAAACAACCATACTTTTGAGAGTCTCGAAGGACGTAAGACACTTATCATCTACAATGAACTCGGTGTCTTTCGTCAGCAAGTTAGTAAGCGGTTGGGCAATCCGACTGAAGTCATGAATGAATCGTCGGTAGAAACTGACATGCCCCAGAAAAGACCGCAATTGACGCAAATTGGACGGTGGATTAAGTTTTCTAATGATATCCACCGTGGCCAGATCGACCTCCATGCCTCTGTTGGAGACGATATGACCAAGGACCGTCCCCTGAGTCACCATGAAGTGACTCTTCTCCCAAGACAAAATAAGGTTGACCTCAATGCAGCGCTGAAGCACACGGTCTAGGCAGTCAAGACAAGCATCGAACCCATCGCCATAGTCCGAGAAGTCATCCATGAAGACCTCTAAACAGTCACCCACCATGTCCGAGAATATGGACAACATACACCTTTGTAATGTCGCCGGAGTGTTACATAGACCAATGGGCATTCGTCTGAAAGCATACG
Source organism: Ottelia alismoides (assembly GCA_037367405.1). Classification (NCBI taxonomy): domain Eukaryota; kingdom Viridiplantae; phylum Streptophyta; class Magnoliopsida; order Alismatales; family Hydrocharitaceae; genus Ottelia; species Ottelia alismoides. Next base: position 794,957 of record JAZKJV010007200.1, read on the forward strand.
TCCCAAACGGACAGGTGAATGTCGTTTTCTCCTGGTCTTCGGGCGCAATGGCCACTTGATTATATCCGGAGTACCCGTCAAGAAAGCAGTAATGACTTTTCTCAGCTAGCTGCTCGATAATCTAATCAATGAATGGTAGCGGGAAATGATCCTTCTTGGTGGCCTCATTCCATCATCTGTAGTCCACACAGACCCTCCAAGAAGTGGGTACTCGGGTAGCGATCTCCTCTCCAGACTCATTTACAACTGTAGTGATACCCGTCTTCTTGGGTACCACATGTAATGGACTAACCCACTTGGAGTCGGAGATGGGGTAGATAAAATCGGTGCTCCACCACTTCGATAATTCTCTCATGACCACATCTCAAAGATTCAGGTTCAGCCGTCGTTGGAACTCACGCGATGGCCTAGCGTCATCCTCAAGATAGATGTGGTGTGAGCACAGAGCCGGACTAATCCCCTGGAGATCAGCTATACTCCAACCTATCGCCTTGCGGTTTCTTTCAAGAACCTCCATCAGACGAGATTCTTGTTCTCCAGTCAAACCTGCTGAGATAATGACTGGGTGCATATCTGGCTCACCCGCAAGGAATATATACTTCAACAACTGTGGTAGAGGCTTCAATTCTGGGCAACTGGGAGGTGGAAGATCTGGCTTATGATATGTCTGTGTGAAGGAGACCAGGTCTGCATGGGAGAACTCTCGCTCTGCATGAATCTCTAACAAAGGGCGGCCTGCTGAATCATCAATGAACTGTACTGGCTCACACTTTTTCATGGCTGTTGGCTCAGAAGGAATCAAACAAGGCAAATAGTCATCAAAATCATCCCAATCAATGTCTGAATCTGAGGGATCTGAAGTAGATGAACAAGATTGGAAATCATCGGCACCACTCGTCCCAACACTGTCAGCCTCAGGTGTATCCTCGTCCAGGGGTGTGCTCTCTAGGCTCTCGACTGCCATAAGCTTGAGATATGGTGAATCTGTAGGCAAAGCGAGGGTTTGTGCTACAGGTTCTGTCCAGTTTGATTCATCATCTGTCATCACGAAATCACACTCCTAGTGGATGTCTAGCTCTTCCTCTGTCATCTGCGCGGCTTCGCTGGACTGCTCCGAGCATTCTAGCTCTCTGGCTCTTGTTTCTTCGATTGTCTCTATTTGGACCCCATTCTGAGACCGGCTTTTCGCAGGCGGTTGGGCTATGCGTTCAGGGACAGGAGGAAAGAAAGGGTGGTATGGTTTCTCCCTCTACGTGAAAGCATACCATCCCACTGTCATGGTCAGTCACTGATGAATCTCCATTTCATCAACTTTATTCTATCATTTTGGCCTCAAAAACCCCAGCAAATGCATGTAAATAACATCAATTTGTACATAATAGCATTCATGATTCATTGTATCAATTATACATTAAATAAGGTTTTTAATGCCAAAATTATTAAAAGGAAGAAAAGAAAAAGGAATAAAATATTGCAGATATTTTTTGACCCGAACCTCGAGAACAAGGCCAGCATGGAATTGGTCGACAAGGAATAAAGTAGGGGGAGATAAGGGCCAGTGTACAAAAAATACCTCATTTATTCATGCATTTATTTCTGCATTTTTGACACCTATTTTGTATATAATTATGCATTCATCAAATAAAGAAACTTTATTCATGAAAGTTGTAGATAATAATGTAAATAAAAATACAAAATTGAGTTTGTGTAAAAATAATACTCAGTGTACATTTTATACACAGAATAAAAAGCCAAAATCTCAACTTCACAGACCCATATCTTGCAAATAAAAACTCCAAATCACCCAAACTCACCTTTAATTGTATATAGCTTTCCAAGTACTATTTTATGAAATTGGTTTCATAATTTTTGGAGTTCATCTGTAAAAGTTAGGTTTTTGGCCTTTATTGTTCATAATACTTGATTAAAATATTCATTTTATTCAATATTTATTATTTCTATAAATTGATATTTTTAAAATCTTGTAAATAATATAGTTAGTACATATACATATTGAAATTAGAATAAAACCCAAAAAGAAGTGTAAAATAAAATAAGTATATGCAAAATAATAGGCATAATACCTATGATAAGTATATATCTAAATAAAGAGGGGAAACATTCTTTGATTCTTTCACATTTTTATAATATTGTAAATAATACATATAACTTACTAAAAATACAAATCCAAAATAAAAATCAAGAAAATACATTAAATAAATAAAGTATACATAATACATAGGTAAAATACCTATAAGTATAACTACATATATATACCTAATAATTTAAAATGAAAATCAACTCATAAAAATTAAATAAAAATATCCTCACACTCACAAAAATAAATTACAATTTATAAATAAAGACAATAAAATAATAAAATAAAATAAACAAAATAAAAATAAAATACACAAAATACATGTATAAATGCATTATCAAAATAATACCATAATAAAATACTTAAAAAAATTAAATAAAAATCATAAATAAATACTACATGAAATAATACACATTTTTTACTTTATAAGGAAATAATAATAAAATCATTTATTATGTCAAATAAATCAATTTCGAGTAAAATTCCTTATTTTGTCCTCTAGCGTCCCAAGTGGACCAATGAGGGCACGGCCTTTGTTGACCGCCCGGTCAACTGTCCCATCCAGGACCTGGTGCGCCAGAAGTGTCTTTTCCCTGATTTTCTTCCCTTTTTTACGGGCATCTCGTCATCGATCGCACTCACGTTCTTCACAAGAAATCATCCCTGATTATCGCTGATGCCTGCTGATATCTTAGATCAACACGATATTCATTGGATTAATCAATAGACGCCGGTCAATAAGGGTCCAGGCCAATGTTTATAAATAAGAAGCTTCGCCCCCCTCCTCAAATTTGTCCAATTTCATCCAACAAAAAGCCTTGATTTCGATCCTGGGAGGTTCCTCGTGACAGGGGGAGCATCGCAACAACTTGAATCGGTCGGAGGAGGGAAAGTTTTGACGCGGCGGAGCTCCGGCGTCCGTCCTGCTCCCTGGTGGCCCCCAGGTATAAGAGCTACCCTTTATTGATTTTTAGGTAGATTTTAGTGTTAGCTTTTCATTCCCGTTCTTAGTTTAGCCTTTAGATCAGTAGCATAGCGTGAAATAGAAAATTTGAAGTTCGCCGGAGCTCCGCTCCGGCGACTTCTTCACCGTGATCTCGACCGTTTCCGATCGCCACTTTCACCCCACTTCGTTCCCCAATGCGTTCTCCATCTATCTATCATCTTTGTTCAACCAAGGACCTCTGGTCTTGCGAATCGGAGCTCCACCTCCGCCTAACGCCGGAACTCCTCCGCCTCACTCCATTTTGCGATAGAGCTTCAAAACCTGGGGTCGAGGAGATAGCCCTCGCTCCCCCGGTTCTTCCTATGCAGGTCAAACGAAGAAAGGAGCCCATCTGGGCTCGAATTAGATCATGAAGAGGCTCCTGGAGGTCCCGACCTTCATCGACCTCGTCCGAGCTCTTCGGACCTCCAGGAGACATGGCGAGACCGCCGGTAGACGCGGAACGTCTCCAGCTACGAGCAGAGTGTCTCAGTTGCGAAAGAAGGAGCCCGGAGGAGCCCATGCTCCATGATCGAAGCTCGCCTGGGGCGAGCTTCTTCCCTGTTCCTCCAGACGCCTCCTTCGCCGTCCGATCAGGAGGAGCGTTCCAGATTGAACGAGATCCGTCCGATGAAGACCTGCACTGACCGTCAGATCCACGAGGCGCATCTAATCTCAGCCCTTCATCGACGAAGCGGTACCGGCCGTTAGATGTGCGACGCGTGTCCAAGTGAACTGATCTACGCCGTCCACCAACGCGCACTTAGGGGTAAATTTCTTATTTAGCCCCGTCCTTTTTGGTATTTATTGTTCACCCCTGTAAATAAAAGTCGAAGTTTATTTAAGTATGTAAATTTTGCTTGGACCCCCCTGTACCTCTGTTATATTACTTTTAGGTCCATTCCACGTCACCTCACGTGTACCCCCACGTGAGGTGGCTAAATTGCACAAGCACCCCTGTATGTTTGTATATTTACCTTTAGTCCATAAAATAAAATTTCCAATGTAATATTTTTGTGAAAATTTATATTAAGGACCCTGGACTTTTGGAAATTACTTTTTGGTCCATGTGGGTGCGGAGCACGTGTAGTCCCACGTGCTGGGTATTTTGCAATGGGACCCCTGACGGGTTATATATTTCGTTTTAGCCCTTAAATTTGCAAACCACGTGTTATATTTTTGGCATTTTTGCATAGAAGCCCCTGTCTTTATTTTTATTTGCAAAAATGCCCCTGCCAGGCCATATATTTTTGCATGCTTTGGCCATTTATTCCATGCATCATATTATCTTGAAAAATTCCACAAAAATGAATATATGCTCCTGTTAACATGCTCTTGCACGCCATATTTTTAGTTTTCATTTTTGTTGCACTTTTGCATTTATTAAAAATCAAAAACATGCATTTTATTTACTATCTAGCTTAGAAAATACCAAAAAAATAGCAAACCACCTCGAAAAATTCCAAAAATATTCTCTATGGTCTATTTTATCATATTTTAGAGGCAGTCCAAAAATCACTAAAAATTTCAAAAGAAAAACCTTAAAAATTCAAAAATACTCAACAACTTCTAAAAAATATAAAAAAACTCTAGAAAATCCTAAAAATTGAAAACTAAACACATGTAGGTTCTAGATTTTATCTTCTTTCTTTTAAAAATGGTTTGGAAAAATTTGTGGCTGTGTGATATTTTTAATCCCTAGTTTACCCCCAGCTAGTAGCTTAATCCCTGTTTTCCCTTAATTTGCTATTTAAAAATACCAAAAATATTTTGAAAAAATAACCAAAAATCACAAAATAGTGGAAAATCATGAAAATACCAAAAAGATTTTATTTCTGAATTTTTGACTATTTTTGTATATTTTTATAAATATTGTATCACTCCTCTCTCTACATTATATATATATATATTCCCTTATTAAAAAAACTAATTTATATATACTTATTTATTAATGTATAACAACCTGAGAATTAAAATATATATATATATATAGATATATATGTATGTATATATATAAGGTATGTATTATATGCTTTATACATACCCTCTATGGTAATATATCTTTATATATTTATATTCTATAAATTATATATATATATAATACATAAGTATATAATAATAATAATAATAAAATATAAAAAAAATAAAAACCCACAAAAATAGGCTTCATACAAGGATGACTCTGTTGTACATGAATACCATAGGCTACTGCATTTTTGTATTGCTCTCCGTGGTTCGACCTCTACATGCTTGTTCACTATGCACTTTATGGTAGAGTAATAAATGTTAATTCACAATTTTGGGACTCTATTGATTTATTCTTTTATGTGGGTTAATTGTTGATTAACCTATGTTCTGTGAGCGGTCGCCTCAGCGACAACATATTTTAACCCTCGCAAAATGTCATTTATCAGTCACCGCCTTGGCTGTGGCCAAGAATGAACGTCCGAGTATGATGGGGACATCGGTTACCTACTCAGGGATCTCAATGTCCAACACAACGAAGTCCACGGGGAATTTTAGGCCCTGAATGGTAACGACCACGTCTTTCACTAACCCCTTCGGCCTCTTAGTCGACCTATCAGCAAACTGAAGGATTGTCCTGCTCCTAAGAAGAGGACCAAACTCGAATCGATCGAGTAAGGCTGCCCGAAGAAGGTTAATTGAAGAGCCGCTGTCTAACAGAGTACGATCAAACTGCTGCTCTTGAATCTCGCATCTGACATAGGGAGCTCATGCATCTGGTCGCTTGGCTGGCAGTTTGTTCTGAATAGTGAAGCAAGTGGAATGAGTGAGCACATGGATTTGAACTCTGTGGTTCCTCCTCTTCCTGCAGATGGTAGTTTTCTCCTTCAAGTTCTTTTTGAAGAGGGGGATGTGCTCGAGTGCTTCCTGTAAAGTCAGCTGAATGTGGAATCTGTCTATCATCTGATTGATGAACTCTACCTGTTGATCTTTTTTGGGATTTTCTCTTTTGTTCCCCTTCCCCCGGCGGAGTGCTTCAGGGAAGGGGATGGTAGGGGCCTCCTCAGATGGAGGACTAGGAATAGGTCCATGTGCCTGTGAAGGAATAGAATCCATACAATCATCATCATTCAACACATATGGATCCGCAATTTGAACAGAAACCTTTCTTTTATTCATATTTTTGTGCTTTTTGTCGTTACCACAGTCCATAGATACAAAAGGTGGTAACACCACAGAAGGAAGCTCAACAAAAGTAGATGTGGTGGCCTCAGTACCACCACCGGCGCCTGTCTTCGCGGCATCAGCATCGCGCTCTGGCTCTGCATCCAAAATGGTGGCATCAGCACCACCGTCTGCATCTGGTATTACGACGGCCTCAGTACCGTCGTCTGGAACTCCATCATTGGTGGCATCAGCACCATCGTCTTCATCATCCTCATTAGCGGCATCAGCACCGCTACTCTGCTCCTCTAGCGCTCCTGATTCGGCTTGTGGCTGTCACTCAGAAGAGGCGCTGTCGGCTGGCATCCTACCGCTCCTAGTAGTCACAAAATCAGAATCATATAAAGAAGAAGACATGTCACTCAAATAATCATTAGGAGAGGTATCCTCTGTAAACTCTACCTGTTTAGACTTTCTTTTCAGATTATTCGGATTTGGTTCAATCTGAGCTGGTATGGCGGCCTTGCCTTTGATGATCTCCCTCATCTCCTGCCAGAACTCATCCATTTCTTGCCGGAAGGATTCTCGCTGTTCAGAAAGCAAACGGGCAAGATCGTCTAAAGTTGGGTTCTCAAAAGCGGGGGCCTGAGACCCGGATGGGTTTCCCTGCGGGAAATGAGGCTGCTGCTGCTGCTGGTGGTACTGGGAAGGATGGGGATACGACTGATGAGGCTGCTGACGCTGCCTCCGCTGCTGTCCCTGATAGGCGGGGCGAGGACCCTGCTGGTATTGCGGCTGGGCGTACTGTTGCTGTTGTGGCTAGCTGTTCTGCTGTCCTTGGGCAGGAGGCTGCTGCTGAAATGAGGAGCCACCGTTGCCCCAATGGAATCCGGGGTGATCGCGACGAATCCCGGGCTGAGGGTACCGGTCGTACCAAATCCCATTGACTTCCATCAATGGCTCCTGCTTAAAGGATGGTTGAGGAAGAACTGCCAGTGGCTGCTCCGGCTGATAGACCACCATCTGAGTGTCCTGAGATGGTAGCTGTGCTAGGTAGTACTGTAGCAGCGGGACCAGCTCTTCCTGGATGTGGTTAACCTGGCGGTACGAGGCAGAGGGTTAGGATGAGTTGCTACTGCTCGGATCAACACGTGATCTGGGAGGCTCCTGGACGCAAAGGATCTGCATCTTCAGGTCACTCATCGTCTTGGCAATCTGGTCCATCTGGGCCATGCCTTGCATCTACTTTTTCTCGAGGATCTCGAGACGGTCCAGCTTCTCACTGATGATGCCCATGTCGGCTACGACTGATTCGGCTTGGGCTGCAGCTGCCGACGAAGTGTTAGGACCGACATCGATGCGGGTGATCCTCTGAAATGATCTCGCTCCTTGCGGGGGCTTTTGTTGTGTGTAGACGCGAGCTTGGGCCATGACGGTTGAGTTCTCTGCCATGCCTTCATAGATGGCCCAAACATCTCTTCACCTTTGGAAAAGTAGGACCCACCACAAGAGGCGTTTACAAGCCCCTGCAGCTCCGGTGTCAGCCCACAGAAGAAACTTTGCACTAGATTGGGCTTAGATATGTCATGGTGTGGACATCGGTCAATGAGCTCCCGGAATCGATCCCAAGCTTCATGGAATTGTTCATTCGGGATCATTACAAAGTTGCTGATCATTGCTCTTGTTGCGTTCGTCCGGCCGAGAGGGTGATACTTCTTTAAGTATGCGGTCCGGAGATCTACCCAAGTATTGATGAATCGCCCCAAATGTTTGAGACAGTATGCGGCTCTGTCAACCAAGGAGAAAGGGAAGGCGATCATCTTGATAGTGTCCTTGGTCATCAGCCTATCATGAATTGTGCTGCAGATCATTTCAAATTCTTAGAGGTGGAGGTGTGGCTCTTCGGTCGGCAACCCATGGAATTTGGGCAGAAGCTGGATAGTGTGGGGCCAAAGCTCGAAATCTCCATGAATGGGAGGGAGTTGGATCCACCGATGTGTGAGGGAAGCTGCTGGATTATGCAATTCTTGCATTATGGTCTGCGGCGGCCTCTCCTGGTTGGGTTCTCCTCCCTGATTCTCTACAACTGGAATATCTCCTCCACTGCCACCGCCCCCAGGTCGGTTTTCTCGCATCTGTGCTATTTCTCTCATGAGATCACCCATAAAGACTTCCTGGTCACGAATCTGCCTCTGCATGGTCTCCAGGGATGCTAGAAGTGAATTGTTGATGGCGGCTTGATCAATGAAGAATGGCAGGTGCTCATGATCATCTGGGTGCTCTCCTCTGTCAGCCATGTCTGGGTTCTCTGAAAAAGCAAAAGAACCCATCTCAGGTGCCGTCAAATGTTCTGAGCTCTGTGATGCACTAAATTCTGAAACTCTTGGACTGATTGATGGAGAATGAGAAGGGTAGTCGAGGGGGAACAGGGTGGATGTGAACTCAGGCTCGGAGAGCGGACTCTCCGAGGTCGTCTTAGATGAATGGGGAGGAGTACTGGATAGCGGTGCCGACAGAGTCAGCCTAAGAGACCTCCGTCCCATCATCTTGATTATTGATAAGAGCAAGGTCGAGAAATGAAGAAAAGAAAAGGGAGAAGCAAAATTGCACACAATTGTGTTGTGTTTTTGATCTTGACCTAAAATCGACTAGAAATCAAACACAAATCAAGGGGATTCACCAACTCAACACGTAAAGCCGTGAAGGTTCGGCTTTTATCTTGTCAATTTTAGCTTGAATTCAGGAATTAATCTTGTAACAAGTCCTTAGAGCGCTACGCCTAAAGGAGCGAGAGTACTACCAGAAAAGTATTCTCGTACTTGTCCTCCTCCTGTGTAACCTGTAGCTTGCACTTTTTAAGGTCCTTGTAACCCTTCTTGGATTCCTACTCAGCCAAAGAAGAAGAGGGAGGAAGTCGATAGGCGAAACCGATACTTCGGACCTCGCTCGCAATGGAATCACCCGTGAGCGTGCAAGATCCTACTCAGACGCAGACGGTGAGACAGACAAACCCGTGAAGGCATGGCCTATGCTCGGTACTTCGGACAAGGTCGGTGCTAACACAATAGTGAGTCACCAATGGCGACCAAGCCCTACTCGCCTACGTACGATAGTAGCGCCAATACTTCAGAAATCCAGGCGATACACAAGGCAGCCACAAGCTGGGTTTTTGGCTCTAATCCTTACGAAGCACTCAACTCACTTGGAAGGAGACCTTCCCATGCAACCTGAAAACAAGTGAGGGTATTACTCTCCCCAATCAATGAGTCCAATTACCAATTTTATTTAGGTCAAAGTTTTCTTAGCAGTCCCTTTTTTATTTTTTTTGGTGTTATCGCTTCTTTTGAGTAGATTCAAACAAGCACCTAACGATTTTTGTATTTTCTTGATTCTTACTTTGTTCAAAAACAGAGGGAGAAAAGAGTCGGAAAAGCCGTGCAAGTCGGCACCAAGATGGAAATCTCACCTTTGTGCCTAAATGATGAATGCTAAGTAAGAAGACTTATAGCGTCTCCAGCTCTCTCCATGTGGGATGAAAAGCAGAAATTTATAAACCTGATCTATATGTCGATATGCAAGCGGAAATCATCCTAAGCATGCAATTGCTACGTGAAGAACCACAAGTCAACCACCAATCTCCAATCCTAAAGTCCGGTCTAGGCTCACCCCTCCTCCTCTCGACACATCGAGTTCAGGAGAAGCGCTTGGCGGGATGAGCTCACGGCACGGTGGATCGAAGACTAATGACTAATTGTTTAATTAGACTAAGTTCAAATACGATCTATAGGAACATGCAAAGGTTGTTAGGGTGTTTGGACCTAATATAATCGATCAAGCAAAGGCCTAGAACTAAGGGCTCAATCCACAAAAGAAATGAAAAATGAAAACAAAACCGGAAAATGACTGCGGAAAACACGACAAAATCCGCGGTGAGCCCCCAGGTGAACAAACACCCGGAAATTGGACCCGAAGTGTCTGAGAGTCCAAGTCCTGTATTATTACAAATTAATAAATCTCTCTCTCACAGAAATAAAATGCTAACTATTCTAACACACTCTCTCAAGTCTCTCGCTCTCTCCTGCCGGCTTGGCTTATGAAAAGCCGGCTCCGCTTCCCAAGGTTGCTCCGGATCCCCTAGGCGATCTGCCTCGTTCCGCGGTCCCTCGCAATAAGACAAGAAAGGATATGGTCAGAAAGCTCAACAATATATATCAAAAATAGATGAGAGATAAAATGAAGCAATGGTAGACAAACAAACACAATCAAAGAAAAATGTGATCTACTCGCTGTTGCTCCGCGGCAACGGCGCCATTTGATAAACACGAGATTCGAGGGTCGTACGGTTTCACAAGGCGAAACCGTAGTCGAAGTCTTGACCACTAAAGAATCCCGTATTTAATCAACAATTAACCCATACTAGAAGTATCAAGCAATAACAAGCAAATGTGAAGTTAAAATTTATTTTTAACTCTACATAAATGATGTATAGGTGCAAGTACGTAGAGAGTTCGAACACAGGGAGCAAGGTAGGGTAGATCAAACAGGTGTGTGTGTGTGTGTCAAAGTGATGTGTTGTCTATACTATGCGATGCAAATATTTTTGTGGGTTTTTAATTTTAATTTTTTTTATTTAATTTTTAATTTTGTATTTTATTTTTGTTTTTTTTTATTTTATATTTTCTGTTTATATTTTATATATTTTTTCTTTTTCAATATTGGAATATATGAACTATATAATAAAAGTGGTGATAAAATATTTATAAAAATGGGGAAAAATAGTCAAAAATTAGGGAATAAAATCTTTTTGGTCTTTTTTTTACTGTTTTTGTGATTTTTGGGTATTTTTCAGAATCTTTTTGGTATTTTTAAAAGGCAAAATAAAGGAAAACAAGGGATAAATCACTGGCTGAAGGTAAAATAGGAATGAAAAATATCTAATAGCCATAAAATTTTTCCAAACTAATTTTAAAATAAAGGAAATAAAATGGGGAACCTACAGAAACTGAGTTTATATTTTTCTGATTTTTCTAGGAATTTTTAGATTTTTTGGAAATTTTTGGGTATTTTCTAATTTTTAAGGTTCTGGTTTTGAATTTTTTAGTGATTTTTGGACTAACACTAAAATAGGATAAAATAGACAGTAGGTATTTTTTTTGGAATTTTTCTAGGTTTTTTATTATTTTTTTGGTATTTTCTAAGCTAGACATTACTGAAATGGCATGTTTTGATTTTTAATAAATATAAAAATGCGACAAAAATGAGAAATAAAAATATGGCGTGCAAGTGCAAATTAACAGGAGCTTAAGTTAAATTATTTTGGGAATTTTTCGAATTAAAATGATGCCTTAAATAAATGGATCAAGCAAGCAAAAATATGTAGCCTAGCAGGGGTATAAATGCAAATATCAAAACATCCAGGGGCATACATGCAATTTTTCAACAAAATATAACACTGTATATTTGATTAAGAGGACCAATCACAAATTTCCAAACCCGCACGGGTACGGGTGCAAAATGTTCACCAGGGCGCGTGACTTGCACGTGCTTAGGAAGGACATGGTTGCAATTTTCAAAACCATGGGGATTTACATGCAAATGTACCAAAAATTTGACACTTAATTCACAAATTAGAGCACTGAAACGAAATATCCAAAAGGGCGGGGGCCTCTCTGCAAAAAGCCCCGTGCCTCACGTGAACATGTCACGTGAGGTGACGTGGCAGAGGACCTAGTTGCAAATACTTAAAGTCCGAGGGACTAATTATAAAAGTTACAAAATATTTTAAACTTCCACTTAAAATTTATGGACTAAAAGCAAATTACAAAAGGGGCGCAGGTATACTTGCAAAATTCCCACGCTGGGCGAGATCGAACGGCTATGGATGCCGATGACACATGGCGCCAATCCAACGGTCGACGGCTGGGCTCGATCCAACGGTGTGCCCCGAGCCACTTATCCACGTGTCGTGACGAGGTTGCGCGATGCCCCTTCACATCCCAACGGCCGAGATTAGATGTTGCGATGTTGATCGGACGGCTGAGGCGCAGAAGATCTGACGATGGTTGTAGCTCCTGGGGATGGAGCTCGATCGGACGGTTGGGGGCCTTCCTGCAAGAACAGGGAAGATCCCAGCCTCCTACGAACTTCAAACGATGCTCAGGCGCTGCTCCAGCCTTCGTCTTCATCGTAGAAGGTCCCAAATGCAGCCTGGAAGAGTCCTGAGTCCACCGGCGGAGCCAAAATGGCTCGAGAGGCACTGGTGCTCCGTGACGAAGCGCGGGAAGAATTGCAGCCCAGATACCTTTGGCCTTCCAAAATAGACCCTTCGCGGGGGTCTTTTGAGCTCCTGCAACTGCCAAAATGGTCAATGGAGGCAAGGGCAAAATGCCTAGACCTCCAGGGGGTTCTCACAAGGTGCAAACGGTGATTTCGATGCTCGCCGGAGCTTGCTACAGCGAGGGTACTCGATTGATCGAATTGATGAGAGTTTGGACACGAAAAGGGGACATAAGTGATGCTAAGACTACAAAGAACGAAAAGAGAATGAAAATGGAGTGGATAGATACCTCAAGGGGGGTACCCTAGGTTGATGTACCTCGACGGGAAAGTCACCGGAGGTGGGGGTGGAACACGCCCAGGTCGTGTCAATCCGCCGCCTTGAAGAGGGAATCTTGGAGCTGTCACCTCCAAGACGCTCGAACGAGTCCAAGGGGGGTCATAACTGGATGATTTGCGATTTGAATTTGAATCGAAATTCAAAGTTCGCTTAAGTAGGGTTGACGGACTTGGGGGAAGACCGGGGCGTAGTGGTTGAATCGATGCACGACAGCCTAGGTAAACATCTGGGCGAGTATGAGGGATGAACGAGGAACATCTTTGCAGAAGGAGGCGACCTCAAAGGATGAAAGACAAGACCTCAAAAAATCCACAAAGGCGGGGAGAAAACGAGGTCGCTCACATGTTACCAGGGCTAGGACAGCTAGTTGACCAAGGTCAACTTTGACTGTCCCCTGATTGGTCCACGTGGACCAATCAGGGAAAAGCCCTGGAAAAAGATTTATTAATTAAATAAAAAATAGTAAATGAATTAATTTAATTTCGATTATTAAATAAAAAAAGTTTATAATTTTATAAAGTATTTTATAGTGATTTTTAATTATTTTTAGGAAGTATATTTTTATAAATTTACTTTTATGCCCTTTATAGGTATAATATCTATATATTTTATTGATTTTTATTTTGTGATTTTAATTTCTTTATTTTCATTTATTATTTTATATAATTATAAAACACTTTTATATATGTAATTATATTTTTATTTTATTTTTCTGAATTGTTTTGTAGACTTAATAAAATAAAAGTATATAATGTACATGTATAAGTATAGGTATTATACCTATGTATAGTATATAGATGTATTTTTATTTTGTATTTTATTTGAGTTTTTATTCTGATTTTAATGAACATAATTTTTATAAGTAATATTTACAAAATTATAGAAATATAAAATTTATATAAAAAATGAATAAATAATAAATTGAATATTTTAATCAGTATAATTATACACGTAGGGTCCAAAACTCAACTTTCAAACCGTAGCTCCGCCAAATGCAAAACCACTGCCATTAAATAGCTTATTTTATTCTATATACAATTAAAGGTGAGTTTGATGCATTTGGAGTTTTCATTTGTGAGATACGGGTCTGGGAAGTTGGGATTCTGGATTTTTATTCAGACCATAACTTTTTATCTGTGTATTATTTTTAAGTGAAATTAATTTTGTATTTTTCTTTATTAAATTATCTACTACTTTCATGTACAAAGTTTCTTTATTTGATGTACAAAAAGTGGAACCAAAAATAGGTCCCAAAATTAATAAAGAATGGATAAAAAGTATAGGTATTTGACCCTTATCTCCCCCTACTTTATTCCTTGTTGACCTATTCATCAAGATGCGTAGGTCTCGGGGTTTTGGGTCATAAAATATTTACAATATTTTATTCTTTTTCTTTTCTTTTATTTATTCTATAATTTTGGATTTAATTACAGTAGTTTATACACTAATTACATGCACATGCATGAATGCTAATATGCTCTATTTAATGCTATTTACGGGCATTTGCTAGGGTTTTTGAGGCCAAAATGATAGAATAAAGATGATGAAATGTGGATTCAACAGGTATTCCCTTCTAAGTTCAAGTGACAACCAGCTCAAGAGGAGGGGTGAAGAGAAGAATGGACGATAGCCAGTGTAGCTACCTATCCTAGGATGCAAGACCAGTGTAGTCAAGTCATCCAGCTGCATACTCACATTATTTGATTTTGAAGCTCAAGCTTGCTTATTGACTATACAAATATATACACTCTGTAGGCATTTTACTTTCAATCAAGCATATTCACTTTTTTTGGAGTTTTTTTAAATACAATATACAACAACATTTACATAAGGAGTGTTTCCTCTTGAGCCAGTAGACTATCCTTCTTTTGAAGCATTATTACAACCTACACTCTCCTATCTTTAGACATCTCTACTAGTGGACGGGTTGGAGTGCACTTCCCTCCCTAGACGAGGATAAATGTTTTCTTTTGTGTGCGTGTCATACCGACAAATCCAATCTCCTCACCACTCCAATTGAGTTGAGCCAAGTAAAAGGTAAAGGTGTCCATGGTAGGTCATTATCAACAAGAGTCGTGCATGTCCTCCGAAATACTCTACATAGGTAGTCAAGAATCCATTGAACCAAGTCTCCTGATCCTCAAAGAATCAAGTAAACTAGACCTGAAGTATCTCAATTCTAGTTTCTATAAGGTTCCTGTTATTAGGTAGATTTAAGGTCCAACCAAGCTCCAATCTTCGGACTTTACTTAGACTTGTTCAATTATCAAACTCAATCTGAAAAATGAGAATGCTATGCAAATGCTATGTACAATGCATAAAAATATTTTTGTGATGCAAATTTCAAACTTTAAAACTTTTTATGGATTTTTGAAAAGCTGACACACATGCATTTTTTGTATTTTTAAAAATATTTTGCAAATGTTTTTGGTCTTTTAGTTTTGCAAATGTTTTTGTGATTTCTGAAAACAAAAGATTTTGGATAAAAACTAGGTACAAATATTTACACAGGGATGCATCTTATATTTACAACAACTAGATTATAAGAATTTGATAAATGATCATTTTTATAGGTTTATGTATACAGTTTAATAAAGAATTTTAGTGGGATGTATATATTCCTCAAACTTATTTGAAAATCATTTTTTCAAACAATTTTGAAAACTATAGTCCAAAATAATTTTTAGAAAGAATTTTTATAAACATTTATACACAATTGAAAATCATTTCATAAAGGTTTTTCAAATAGTTAATATAGATTTCTAAAAAGATTTTTGCAACCAAAATAATATTGAAGAAAACATTTTCCAAATAGTTTTCAAAAGTTTTTTCAAAAAGATTTTCAAACTATTTTTCAAACATTTTACAAAAAAAATACCTGATTTATTAATCAGTAATTACAAAAATAATTTGTGGAATAATAAACATCTTTTTATTAAGTGATTTTAATGAATTTAATAATTTTTTATCCATATTTATTATTAACAATATGAAAGTACGAGTTATGTCTAAAGCATATACGGAGTATATACGACCCCCCTATACTTAGCTTGAGCTATGTCCTCATAGATCAGAGAGAAAAAGAGAAGACATAACTCGTATTGAGCATAGAAAAGTCTAAAGAATAAATAAATGAACGAAGAACTAAATAAATGAGAAGTCGACCGTACCCCCTATAGTTAGGATTAAATAATCCTAAGTATAGCATATTGTACACAAGGTAGGGAGAGTCAAGGGTGGGAATGAACAGATCATACTCAGACTGTCTCTCCCTATACATAGGGTAAGATATCCCTAAGTATAGACAAGAAGAGGAGACAATGGAGAGGATCAAATAATGAAAGAACTCAGGGTAAACACCCCCTATACTTAGGAAAAAGTCCGTCCTAAGTATAGAAGGCTGACAAAAAGGGGCGACACCCTTTTCAGTAGAAAAGAAACATGAAAAGGAAAAGAAGAAAAGAAGAAAAGAGAGATGAAGATGGAAGAAGATAGAAGAGAATGTGCGCATCGCCCCCCTATACTTAGGATAAAAGAGCCCTAAGTATAGGCAACAACAAGAGTGATGAAACGAAACGAAGAAAGAACACTTGGCTCGTCCACACCCCCATACTTAGGATAAAGTACGTCCTAAGCAAGGCACACATGAGAAGGGGGTAGATGAGCAGTTTTGTAGATGACCAGAAGAAAACGAAAGCGAATATACAAGAGAGTGGATGTACACATGTCAAGAAGGTTAAAAGCGAACCTTCTTGCTGGATCGCTGAGGAATGGATCTGACAAGGTGGAGGTTGATATTGGGGTCCATAGTGGACGGAAGCTGATCATGATTGACCTGGTGAAGATCCTTAGTAGTCGTAGAGTGAGAAGGCACAGACGGGTCAGTGGAAGTAGTGTCTCTAGGTCTGGCCTTGGGTGTCTCACACATGTCATAGTGAAAAGGGACGGACTCATCATCGAAAGAAGTAGAGTCAAGTTCGTCCTGTGAGGTCTCTCCTAGGTCAAAACTAAAAGGACCGAACTCATCTATGGAAGTAGTAGAATTATGTTCGTCCTCTATAGTCTCAACCGGATTATCATTCTCATCAAAAGGCCTGAATTCCTAAATAAAAGCAAACAAGATCAAATTCGGCCTTAGTCTCATCAATATCTGCCTTCTTCTCAATAGTGCCAATCGTATAAATCTTGCGGATGTCATCAACACATCACCAAACACCATAAGAAGGAACTCCGAGGTCCATGCTTTTCGAGTCTTCCTCTATTGGGAGGAATTCTCGGGTCTCAGTGAAATCCAACATACAACAAAATTCTCTAATCGTCTCATCAAGGTCTCGACCCTCGAGGTCAGCTAAGATAGGTGAAGGTGCATCAGGTGCAGGTCTCTGATCGGTAGTGGGTGCAGTGATGATCACCTTGATTTCGTCAACAGGAAGGAAGTGAATCTCTCTAGATCCATAGTCAATAATGACTTTTGCAGAGACAAGAAATGGTCGTCCTAGGATGATTGGAGAGTGCTCCCCAGTTGAGGTCTCCAAGGGCAATACAACAAAATCAATGGCATAGCTCATGCCCTGAATCGAAATGATGGCATTTTCAAGGATACCCTTCGACCTCTTGATAGATCCATCAGTGAATTGAACAACCATCCTGGTCTTCTTGAGAGGCCCTAAGTGAAGAGACTATACCAACAAAAAGGTATGATGTTAATGGAAGCACCATCATCGAGGAGAGTGTGATCACATGTATGGTCAGAGATGGTGCATCGGATGAATGGGGTAGCAGTGTTCCTTTTCCTAGAGATTGGAAGGTGGGTGATGGTGTGGGAAGTGGCCATGTTCAAGATATGATGCTCAGATATGCTCCTCCGCTTTCTCTTCTTAGGTTGAGGAGCAGATAATTGGGTCATGGCCTGCTGAAGTGGGGCTTGAATGATCTCATGAATGGTGGCCACCACTTCGGGTTCAATCAACATTTTCTGAATTTATTGTCCTCCTCCATACAAGGGATAAGATTGAAATCAACATTTACACAAGGAAAGCCAAGAGCATTTAGCACAGTGGCATCCTCGGGGTGAAAGGTGGGACAAGTTGCGAGTGGATGTGTGGTCAAAGGATCTGGCATGTGGTCCCTTCGCTCACAGTCTGAATCAACCATATGTCTCCAAAAATCTTTTTATATTTTTAAAATTTTCTCTTTTTTGTATTTTGGGAGATTGCAAGCTCTCATGGAAATACTCAATCAAGAACAAATCATCAGATCGGGAAGCATCAATAGGGCTCTTATTTAGGCAAGTGAGGTCGTCAATCCTCGAATTCATATGCTCCATGAACTAGGACAAGGTCTCAAGTGTGGACATCATGAGAGGTGACTCCAACAGCTCAGTCTTGGTGAATGTGAAGGTGGAAAATATGGAGGTGGAGGTTGATGTGGATAAAAGTCCGAGGGTTGAAACTGTGGCTAAGGCAGATATGTACAAAAATCAGGAGTAAAGTCCTCCTGGAAAAATGGAGGTGGATCGGCTAGAGGGTACGAGGAATCCATAATGTCTAGATAGAAAGTGATCCAGTCGGCCATTTCGGAACACAAGGAAAATGATAGAGAGAGTACGATGGTCAAGTCAAGAGATATGAGAAAAGGCGTAAATGCGCAGAATCGATCTAGAACGCACACAAATAATCACAAACAAATGCACACAAGACAAAACACACCCCTCAATTCACCTACTCAACTTGGTGAAGATCGTGAAAGTTCGATCTTTTTATCTTGTCTGTTTTAGAGTTGGGTGAGAAGTCCAAAAATTGTACAAACACTTAGGAATGCTGAATAGGATTTGGTCAATAACCTTAGTGTGTACGTGAGCAGTGAAAAATGAAAACAATGCGGGGATTACTCTCCCCAAGACAAATATGTTCTTTTTTGTCTTTTTAGGGTCAAGTAATTTTAGTAGTCCCAATTTTATTTATTATCATTTTTTGGTATTTTTAATAAGAAATGCATGTGCCTATCGAGGGATTCAATTTTACTTAGCACCTAGGTTGTCAAAATCAGAGGTAGAGTCTGGAAAGCAATGGGAGGCGAAAACTGCAATGTATGTTAAAGAGAAATGCTCACCTTATCTCTAGCACACTACATGCAAAGATGCTCAGCAGAATTGAAATGTATCTATATACAATGCAGGTCGATGAAATCGCCCTAGATGACAAATTGTTATTATAGTGAAGAACAAGATGCTGAACATCTAGAAGTGAGATCCAAAAGTTCGTTTTCTGAAGTGCATCAGTGTCTGCCACAACGGGTCCTTCGACCATTGTATAGCACTTCTCTCGGCACTCAATCTCAAATCCAAATAGATAGCAATTTATATTTGACTAAGTCCAAACGCAAACTATAGAAGCATTAAATGGTTATTAGGTGTTTGTACCTAATGTTATCGATAAGAAAGTCCTTCAACTAGGGCTCAAGCACACAAAATAAAGAAAATAAAATTGGAAAACAAATGAAAAAATGCAAAGAAAACATGACAAAACCGACGAGGCCCCCAAGGGAACAATCCCCCGGGCATTGGACCTTGTGAAGAGTGAAGTGTCGCAGAGTCCTATATTATTACAATTTAGGTCTTTCTCTCACTTCAAATTACAACAAGTAAATAAATAAAATAAAAAGTGCAAGTGGAGCTCTGTCTTCAAAATTTCTCTCCGCCTCCTTTGGTGCTAGGTCAGGAGTCTGAACTCGGCTTCATGTGGGTGCATAGGCGCCTTAAGTAAAGTGCCTCCCTCGATACGTGATACCTCGCACAAAGTCAACAAAGAGAGGGGTTAGACAACTCAATAATGATATCAAATAAATAAGGAAATAAATAAAGCACAAAAATATGTACAAATACTCACAATCAAGCAAAGCCCAATCTATGTGGTGTTGCTCCCCGCCAACGTTGCCATTTGATAACTGGGATATTGCGAGGGTCTAAAGTAGTCTACACAAGACGAGAACTACAATGTCGCTGAAGCGACCGCTCACGAAATCCCAATTAATCAACAATTAACCCTCAATGATAATTAAGCAATAAAAAGCAATGTGGAGTTAAACTTTATTTTTTTTAACTCTACAAAATGTGTGTATAGTGTAAGTAGTGTAGAGTGTGGAACACAGGGAGCAAACGAGATAGATCAGGTTGTAAAGCACAATTGTGATTGTGGAATATTTTTCTATGTGTCTTTTTGTGTTTTTTTATTTTTAATTATTTTATTATATTTTATTATTTTATATTTTATTTATTTTGATTTTTAATTTTCCATTTTTATATTTTATTTTTTGTATATATTTTTTATATTTTCTTTTTCTTTTAAAATATATAATAAGGCTATATATATAGTATATATATAAAGTAGGTTAATATAGATAAATACTAATAAAAATAATCAAAATAAGGAAAATAAAATCTTTTTCTGTTTTAATTAATTTTTTAATATTCTTATGATTTTTTGGAATTTCTAGTGATTTTTATATATTTTTAAGTCAAAAGTACCCTAACTCCAGGTTTTATTAAATACTTAAAATTCAAATGGAGATGAAAAATAGGAAACCGAGTCAAAATTTCTCCAATTTAATTTTTATATATAAATAATAATATAGAGAAAAATATAAAATAGAAAACACAATTTTTAGAGTTTTTAATGAATTTTAATATTTTTATAATTGTTTTTTGGATTTTCAAATTTTAGGTATTTTCTTTTGTAATTTGTAGGGAATGTTGATCTCGAGTTGCAAAATAACTAGATGAATATAAAATATTTTTTTGAATTTTTCGAAAAGCTTTTATATTTTTATGTAGTTTCTAGTGTAGACTGGGACAAAAAGACTATTTTCTATTTTTAATAAATATGAAAAAGTCCTAAAATTGCAAACTAAAATAATGGCGTCCATGTGCAATGCAACAAGATCTACACCTATTTTTGAGATTTTTTCGAGCAATATAGCTATTTAAAATAAGTACAAGAAACAAAGAGAAACTACATTACTAACATGAACTTTTACGCAAATAAAATAAAGCTTGAGGTCCTCATTGCAATTTTACCAAAATATTACAATGTGCTATTTAATTTTAAGTACTAAAATTAAATACCAAAATCCGCAGGGTTACACCTGCAGAATCGTCACCTCGCATGGGGGATCACGTGAGGCGACGTTGTGTGGACTTAATAACAAATTTATAAAGTCAGGGGGACTAATAGAGGCTAATATTAAAATTACAAAAATGGAAGGGTACAGTTGCTATTTACCCCCACATAGCGCAGATCAAATGGCCGGAAGCCATTCATTTGACATGTGGCATGTTCTCCAAGCACAATACCCCTTCACGAGAGACGGCTCAGATTAGATCCCCGTGAGGGCGATCAATGGTTGACGTGCAAAGGATCCAACACATGTTACTTTCTTGGATGATCGAGGGAGGATCCGATGGTGTTGGGTTGATCTAGAGGAACGCTCGAAGAACTCAAGCCCAGCGAGATTGAATCGACTAGGGCTCGAGCCTCCGTGCACCTGGGAGTCCCCCGACGGTCGTGACCAGTTCCTGTAGCCTCTTCGCATTGCCCAAGTGCCTCGACGGTGGCTGGAGACCGAGGAATGGTCCCAGGGGGCTCGAGCTTGTTCTGGCAGACCTGGGCAAGCTTTTTGGAAATAACCGAGGCTCAGACACCTCCTTCAGACCCGCAACAGGCAATAGAACATGCGAAAGAACAAGGAGACTGAGATCTGGCCTTTATTTGTAAGAACTCGACGTAGCATGGAATGGGAAGAGGTGGCCGGAGCACAAGAGCTCCGGTGAGGTTTTAGCACCTAAATCTAAGCAAATGCATGTAAAAAGGTGATGAATCTCCATTTCATCACCTTTATTCTATCATTTTGGCCTCAAAAACCCCAGCAAATGCATGTAAACAACAATAATTTGTACATATTAGCATTCATTGTTTCTTGTATTTATTGTACATAAAATAAGGTTTTTAATGCCAAAATTATAGAATAAAGAAAAAAAAAAGGAATAAAATATTGCAAATATTTTATGACCCTAACCCCGAGACCAAGGCCAGCATGGAATTGGTCGACAAGGAATAAAGTAGGGGGAGATAAGGGCCAATAATACAATAAATACCTCATTTATTTATTCATTCATTTATGCATTTTTGACACCTATTTTGTACATGATTATTAATTCATCAAATAAAGAAACTTTGTACATGAAAGTTATAGATAATAATGTAAATAAAAATACAAAATTTAGTTTATATAAAAACAAGACTCAGTGTGCATTTTATACACAAAATAAAAACCAAAAATCTCAACTTCACAGACCCATATCTTGCAAATAAAAACTCCAAATCACCCAAACTCACCTTTAATTGTATATAGCATTTCATAAACTATTTTATAAAATTGGTTTCATAATTTTTGGAGTCCATCTGTGGAAGTTAGGTTTTTGACCCTCATTGTACATAGTGCCCGATTAAAATATTCATTTTGTTCAATAATTATTATTTGTACAAAATTATATTTTTAGAATTTTATTCATAATACATGTACATATTGAAATTAAAAGAAAACCAAAAAGAAATTTCAAAAATAAAATAATCCTAGATAATACCTAGGCAAAATACCTATGCTACCTATGTGTATATAAATAAAGGGGAAAACATTCTTTAATTATTTTATTCATCTATATTTTTCTAAAAATATATATGTTACACATAACTTATTAAAAATACAAATCCAAAATAAAAACAAATAAAATTCATCAAATAAATAAAATGTATATAATATATATAGGTAAAATACCTATAAGTATACATACATACACATACATCTATTTATTTAAAAATATAAATAAACTCATAAAAATAAAATAAAAATATATTTATACTCACAAAAATAAGTTATAAAATTATAAAATAAGAAACTAAAATAAGAAAATAAAATAAATAAACTAAAAATAAAATATACAAAAATACATATAAAATACATACATATACACATTATTTTAATAAAACCATAATAAAATACTTCAAAAAAATAAATAAAAATCATAAATAAATACTACATGAAATAATACACATTTTTTATTTTATAGGAAAAAAATAATAAAATCATTTACTATGCCAAATAATTCAATTTCGCGAAATATTCCCTATTCTGTCTTGTAGCGGGCTGAGGTGGACCAACCCAGTCCCTCCGCGCGTTGACCCCGGTCAACTGGACCTCCAGGCGGCTGACTTCACGCAACCTGTCTTTTCCCCGATTTCCGCCATTTTTCCCGCCTGGCTCAGTGAACCATCGCACTCGCTTCCTTCACAAGATTTGTCCTCTGATCATCCATGATGCCCGCCAAGATCATAGATCAATCTGATACTCACTGGTTTAATCAATAATCGCCGGTCAATAAGGCCACTCGTCAATGTCTATAAATAAAAAGCTCCGCCTTCCTCCGTGAATTTGGCCATTTTCACTCCACCGAAACGCCTTGTTCTTGCTCCTGGTGTGTTCCTCGTGACAGGAGGAGTCGCCCAGCACCTCGACTTGGCCGGAGGTCGGAGAAGTTTTGTCGCGGTGGTGCTCCGGCGACCACCCTGCTCCCTGGCGGCCCCCAGGTATAAGAGCTGTTCTTTCTTGCTTAGTAGTTAGATTTTAGTATTAGCTTTTAATTCCAGTCCTTAGGTTAGCATTTAGATGATTAGCTTAGGCCAAAATCAGAAATTCGAAGTTCGCCGGAGCTGAGCTCCGGCGACTTCCCCACTGTGATCCTATCTGTCTCCGACCGCCTAAATCGCCTCATCTCCATCCCCTTCGAGTTCTCCATCAAATGCACACACTTGTTCAACCCAGGACCCCAGGTCTTGGCGAATCGGAGCTCCTCCTCCGCCCTTCGTTGGAGCTCCTCCGTTCCACCTCATTTTGCTGCACAGCTTCAACCTTTTTGGTCGAGGAGCATCCCCTCGAGCCATGCTATCTTCCTGTGCAGGTCTGGTGCGCAAATAAGCACCCTGAGGCGAAATCAAGTCACGCCGGAGGTTCCTGGAGCCCCACTTCTTCTCCGACCTCGCGAGGGTGCTCCAGTGTACCTCTGGTCGATCCAACACCTCCGGACGACAGAGGAACCTTCCAGGAAGCTTTTGGGACACCGTGGAGCAGTGATGGACGGCGGAGGTGCGAGATCCAGCCGGGAGAAGCTCGCTCAGGCGAGCGTTCTTCCCTGTTCTTCCAGGCGCCCTCTCAGCCGTTGGATGAAGATGAAGGTCCCAGATTAGAAGGGAGCCGTTGGATGGAGCCCCGCAGCAACCGTCAGATCACCTCAAGTGATCTAATCTCAGCCCTCCATCGGCGAAGCGGTATTGGCTCACGTGGAGGCGCCGCGTGGCAAGTGAGCGAGGATCAGCCGTTGGATGAAGCGCCTGAGGGGGTAAACTTCACATACACCCCCCCGCCTTTTTGTAATTAATATTTGATTCCAAAAATAAAATGTCACGTTGTAAATAACTTGTATAATTTGCAGTTTGATCCCTTAGTTTAATTTTATTTGCAGATGGGTCCCTCTGCGCCTCACGTGTAGTCCCACGTGAGGCACAGGAGTTTTTGCACATAACCCCTGCCGGGTTTTGATAATTGTAAAATGGCCTGTAAAATAAAAAGAAATGTTTATTTGTACTGTGATATTTGCATGGACCCCCCGAACAAATGTTATAATTGCAAAAATGCCCCTGCCAGGCCATATATTTTGGGATGCTTTGTCTATTTATTTTGTGCTCTATATTTCTTTGAAAAATTTTGAAAAAATAGGCATATGCTCCTGTTAGGGTACCCTTGCTTGCTATATTTTTAGAGTTGAATTTTGCTGCATTTTGGTATTTATTAAAAATCAAAAATATGCATTTTCTTCACTGTCTAATTTATAAAATACAAAAAAAATTAGAAAATGTTTGTGAAAAATTCCAAAAAAAAGATATATAGTATAATTATATACATATTGAGTCCAGAAAATGAAAAACCCTAAAAAAAAAAGCGAAAAAGAAAAAAAAAAGATAAAAATCATAAAACCCCAAAATCAACATAAAAATTAGAAAAACTCTTTAAAAAACCTAAAAATACATTTCTCTCTTTTATAATTATGTATATATTATTATTAATATGTGAAAATTAATTTGGGCAATTTTGGGTATTATTTGATATTTTTAAAACCCAAATTATATACGGCTATTTATTTAGTCCTATATTGTGGACATTTTTGAATTGGAAAATACATAAAAATTAGAAATAATTAAAAAAATATATAAAAAAAGGGGTTAAAAATATAAGTCTATATATTAAGTCTTTATGTTTATAAATATATATATATATATTCTATATTACTTCTCTCTCTCTTCTTATATATATATATCTCTTTATACATATATATATAGTATATAGATTTATATAATTAATAATATAAAAAGAAAAAGAAAATAAAAAAAAGGGGGTATAAAATATAAAATCAAAATAAAAATTATAAAAACAAAAAAATAAAATACAAAAATATAAAATTAGAAACCCACATAAAAACAAGCTTCACACATGGATGACTTGGTGATACATCTAGGCTACGCATTTTGTATTGCTCTCTGTGGTTCGACCTCTACATGCTTGTCACTATACATTTTGTTGTAGAGTAATAAAAATTAATTCACATTTATTTTTTGGGACTTAATTGATACATTCTTGCTTTGTGGGTTAATTGTTGATTGACTCCAGGATTTGGTTGGTCGACACTACGACTGTGCTCCCGCCTTGTGTGGAGCACACGACCGGTCGGTTCAGGGGCCTCATCAAATGGCGCCGTTGCCGGGGAGCAATGAGCATAGCCAAATTGATTTTTTTGTCATTCCTTGTATAAAAATGTAAATTCATGATTCATTCTTTGTGTGAGCAGCTAGTGTTTTAATGTCATTAATCACCATGCTTTATTTCTTTATTTATTGTGATTATTTTTCTCTGCTCTATTTAATTGACTAAGTATGCTAATGCAATCTTTTTGTGACTTTGATGCAAGGCACCCCCACGCAAGGATGGCTTCCTAGGAGGCCAAGGCAGCCGAGCTTGGAGGAGGATGGTCTTCTCTTCTCCTGACCATCTGGAGAGTGCACCAAGGAAGCAAAGAGAGGGGCATTAGATAGGCTAGACACTTAGGAAATTATTTTTGTAATTCATGGTGAGAGAGAGACTATTTTGGCATGTAATTAAACAGGACTCTACTCTTCACAATGAGGTCCAGTGCCCGGGTGATTGTTCACCCGGGGGCCTCATCGCGGTTTTTCTCGAGTTTTCATCGCCTTCTTTTATTTTGTTTCCCGCTGTTTTGAGCTTTCCGCCTTTCTTTTATTTTGTTTTGTGTGCTTGGAGCCCCTAGATATAGGTTGCTTGACTCGGTAGCTAGGTCCAAACATTAATAAGAATGCATGTTCCTATAGTCTACTTCGATTGGATCTAGTCAAACTCAAACAAGTTGTAAATTCGTCTCTTAGCCCGCCGCGCCGCGAGCCCACACCCGAACAAGCGCTTTCTCCTACTCCAAATGTGTTGGGCAGAGGAGGGGTGAGCCAAGACCGGACTCTCTTGGGCTAGAGACGAATGAGCAACTTATGGTTCTTCACGTTAATAGCAGCTTATGTTTAGGACGATTTTGTGCCTTGCATACCGACATGTAGATAGGTTTAAAAATTCTGTTTTGCATACCACATGGAGAGAGCTGGGATGCACTGTAAGTCTTCTAACTCAGCATGCATCATTCGGTTCAATGGTGAGATTTCCATCATGGAACCACTTGCACGGCTTTTCCGCTATCCCCCTCTGATTTTGAGCACCTAGGACTTAAATGAAAATCTACAAAAACGTTAGGCGCTGATATGAAAACAGATCCAAAAAAAGTGAAAACCAAAAAAATTAAAACAAGGGGACTGCTAAATAAACTTTGACCTTAATTAAAATCTGTAATGAACTATCCTTGTACCGGGTTCATAAAGCCCTCATTGTTTTCAGGTACTTTGGAGGGGGACCAAAACCCTACTCCCTTGAGCGAGTGCGACCCCTAAGGATTAGAGCCCAAAACCCAGTCTGCAACTGCCTTGTGTATCGCCTGGATTTCCGAAGTAATGGCGCTTCTATCGTACGTAGGCGAGTAGGACTTGGTCACCAATGGTGACTCTCTGTTGTGAGAGCATCGACCCTGTCCGAAGTATTGAGCATAGGCCACGCCTTCACGGGGGTGTCTGTCTCATCGTCCTGCGTCCGAGTAGGTTCTTGCACGCTCACGGGTGATTCCGTTGCGAGCGAGAACCGAAGTATTGGTTTCGCCTATCGGCTTCCTCTCTCTTTTCTTTGGCTGAGTAGGGATCCAGGAAGGGTTACAAGGACTCCAAAAAGTACAGACTACAGGTTACACAGGAGGAGGACAAGTACGGGATACTCTTCCGGCAGTACTCTCTCTCCTTTAGGGTAGCGTACTAAGGACTTGTTATAAGAAATGCCTGAAAAATCACAACTCTAAAAATGAAAAGATAATAAATAGCCGAGCTCTCACGGCTTCACATGGCGTGAGTTGGTGAACCCGATTTTGTCTTGTGTTTGTATGGATCTAGATTAAGGTTCAAAGATCAAAGTCCCGCGCCTTTGCGCCAATTCTGTTATGTCTTCCTTTGACCACCCCGCTCAACCGAGCCTTTCTACTGTTTTGCACTCCTTTTTTTGTTCCTCGTTGACCATCGTATCGTTCTTCCAAAATCCGATATTCTCTTGTGCTCCGCAAAGTTGATCCATGGATGGTTTCGTCGGGGCCATGCCGACACCTACATCCATTCCATGGACTCACCTTCGCCAATAATTTCGAGGCGATTCCCGAGAACTGATCCGGACTTTGCGGATCGACTCCAGACTCCTCGTTTTCTACCTTTCTCTTGGCCCCCCAATAAACTGGGATCACTTTTGTCCCACTATCGCCGTTGTGAATGGGAGTCGAATACAGTCTACATCATTTTTTCCATTCACAACACGCTGGGGTTGACTTGAACTCCAGCCTCATCACGACAGCTGAGTATTCATGGCAAGTGATCTGATTCGGACCGTCTCATTATGCAGATAGAAGCCAGTGCGAGCCCTGGAGACTACTCCGGAGTTCATTTCGTCCGATTCAGACCCTGACATGGCGCCAGGAGGAAAGGGTAAGGGTCAGCAGCCACCCATACCAGAGGGACAGATGCCAGACCAGAACCAAGTGAATGCACAGTTGCTGGCATCCATCCAGGCAATACAGCAGCAGCTGACTGAGCAGGCCCTTACGCAGACGGCTTTCCAGGATATGTTGAATGATATGATGAACGATGGAGGAGGAGGCCGAGGCAGAGGAGGCAGGGGAGGAGGAGGTGAGGGTGGAGGAGGTGGTGACGACCCCACTGATGATCCTGAATTACCACCACAGCCGAAACCGACCCTCAAGGAAACATACAATCCGGGAGACAGCCAGATGACCGAGTGGATTCTCATTCCACCGGTACACGCTCACTTTGAGCTGAAGCCCCAATTCATAGCCCTCCTCCCTGCATTCCATGGCAACACCAATGAGGAGCCATACATTCACCTGCAGCAATTCTCCCGCATTTGCCGCACCACCCACTATCCGAATGTCCCCCTGGACATTGTAAAGATGACGGCTTTCCCCTTTAGCCTACAGGACAAGGCCCTTTATTGGGTCAATCATATGGGGAAGGTTGTGACGACCTGGGAGGAGCTAAAGTCCGCCTTCTTGCACAAGTATTACCCTCTGGGACGACTCAACCAGATGCGGGCCCGTATCAGTAATTTCTCCCAAGGACCCCATGAGTCGATACATGAAGCATGGGAGAGATTCACTGATCTGCAGGAGAAGTGTCCCCATCATGATATTCCGAAGACCAGCTTGGTTCAGCATTTCTTTGGGGGACTGAACATTGAAAGTCAAAGGCTCGTGGACGCAGCATGTGGGGGCTCCCATTTCAACAAGGATGAAGATGTTGTCTGGCAAATTTTCGAAGAAATGGCCGAGGGAGAGGCCGCACTCTCTTCATCCAAGGCGTACCAAAAGCAGCCCCAGATCCTCCAGAAACAAGTTCACATGGCTGCATCGAAAGAAGCAGAGAGAGATGAGAGCTCCAACCTCAGTATCATTGGGGGCCATCTCTCTAAGGTTGATATTATTGAGAAGCGATCACAGGACCTTGAGAAACTCGCTGTGATCGAGAAGAGGACCCAGAGTTTGGACAAACTGGATCACATCACCAAGCAGCTAGAATTGCTGGTAGGCACCATCAATTCTGTTCAGTCGGCAGCACCGCTCGAAGCTCCAGCTGAGAGAAAAGACGAGCAACCACCGCTACACCAGCCTCAGCCAAGCCAGCAACCACCGACAGTTCAGCACGTGTACTACGTGCAGGCACCTGATCAAAGCCAGCCGCAACAGCAGATGGTTGTGTACCAACCAGAGTTTATCTCAGACACCGATTCAGTGTTCCCGCCACCACCCCTGGTCCAGGAAGTTAATGGGGTTTGGACTAATGATGCACAGCCGACCCGTCCTCAGGGACAACTCCAGGGTCAGCCATTTGCCAACCGGCAGTACCACCAACCTCAGGGTGGTTGTTTTGGGCACCCCTCTCAGCAACACCAGCAGCAGCCTCCTCAGTTCGCACACCAATGGAGGCAGAACTTTCCGTATCAGCAGCAGCCACAGTATCGCCATCCACAGCCGTATCACCAATACGCGGCTGCTCAGCCTCCGTCATACCAGCAGTATCCCTCTCCATCCTACCAACAACTTCAACTTCCTGCTCCACTACAGCAACACCATCAGCAGCCTCCCCATCCATCTAACCAACAGCAGCGTGGTATGCACGCTGCATCTTCTGATGTGCCCCCAGCTAATCCCACCATGGAGTGTCTAGCCCAGCTTGTCCAAGGGCTAGCGGAGATGACCAAGCGGCTTGATGACCTGACCGCCACTCGCACTACCATTCCGGCGCAGGTCGAAGCCAACCCCAACAATTTCAAGAAGAAGGAGCAGGTAGAATGTGATGTCCAGTCCGAGTGTGATAATGATATTACTGCTTTTTCTAATGCTGTTACTCTCAGGAGCGGTAGGGCCTTGCCTCCGCCTGCTACCAGATATGGGGTGAATAAAGAAACAGGTGGATCGTCATCTTCCGCATCAGCCGTGCCAGCTCCAGGGGCGGGTGAGGAGGAAGAGGAAGGAGAAGCCAGTCCAGCCGTCGTGCATTGCCAGAAGCAATTCCAGCTGAAAACACAAAAAAATCAGCAAAAACAAAAACAACAAAAAGAAGCCTGTAGCAGAAGTGAAGCCGCGCCAGCCTTGGAGGAGCCGCCAGCAGCAGCCGATCCTGTGCCAGCCGATGGAGCCAATGCTACTATTTTTGATCGCCCAGCAGCACCAGCAGAGTTAGATCCAGCTTGTACGCCTTTTTGTATTCCGGATGTACAACATTCTGTGGGCGATGATCTTGATGTAAATAAGAACTCTAGTTTTCCTGCCAGTAATATGAATATTCCTTTTCCGCATGCAGTACAAAAATCCAAAAAAATGACAAAAAGAAAAACTGCATTGTCTGATCCTGGTGTTGTAGATATTTTGGATAAATTGACTGTTGAGATTCCCTTGTTAAAGGCCGTGGAATACATGCCAGCTGTGAAGAAAGGATTGAAAGAGGCATGTACTAACAGGCGTCGCCCAGCGCAAGACAACAGACGCCGAGAGGTAGAAAAACACGTTCTGTCCATGGCCACAGTTGCAGCTATCACCAACCTCCCCCAGAAAAAGCAAGACTCAGGAGCACCTCTGATCAGTTGTGTGATCTTCGATCAGGTCTTCGAGCGTACTCTTCTTGACAATGGTTCTTCCATCAACCTTCTGCCCTCGTCCATAATGCAAGAATTCGGGCTGGGACCGCTCAAGCAGACACGAATGATCCTTCAGTTCGCTGACCGATCCGTTAAGCGGCCCCGCGGTTTGTTGGAAGATGTGATAGTTACCGTGCAGGATATGAAATTCCCAGCTGACTTTGTAGTCCTTGATATGGACTCTCCTGCACCACTGCTCCAGACTCCTATCATCCTCGGCAGACCATTTCTCCGTACTTCAGGCGCCGTGGTTGACTACGGGTCTGGAAAGATCACCTTCAGCTCGAAGACCCAGCGAATCACCATCAACATGAACAAGGGGCAGAACGCCACAATTGACGAGAGTCAAGCAGCATCAGAAGCAGACTGTGAGTTTATTGCAGAGATCAGAGATTCAGAGTTATCATTGGACAATCCATGGACCCGAGAAATCCTCACCCTTGAGGAGGACTTGGAAAGCACGGTCAGCATATGCTCCGATGATTTGTGGGAGACAGATTCTCAGATGCAGGCGCATCTTCTTGAGCATTCACTCCGGACCGAACATAATCAGCTCACCGCAGAACCGTTCGGTACATCACTGGGATCTCAACAGGATGTTGAGGATGGTAACAGTCTCAAAATACATTCCACCACCAGCATAGTATCAGAAGTGACCGGTAAAGGGGACAGACCGAAACCAGAACTCAAGCCACTTCCTGCAGGCCTGAAGTATGCTTTCCTTACGGGTGAAGAACACATGTATCCAGTCATCATCAGCAGCAGGCTGAATCTGGATCAAGAATCTCGACTTCTCGAGATTTTAGAAAAGAACCGCAAGGCACTTGGTTGGAGCGTATCAGACCTTCGAGGGATAAATCCAGCTCTGTGCTCACACCATATCTATCTAGAAGACGATGCCAAGCCGTCCCGCGAATTTCAGAGAAGGCTAAACCCTAACCTTCGGGACGTGGTAATGAAAGAAATCACAAAGTGGTGTGATGCAGGCTTCATTTATCCCATCTCCGATTCAAAATGGGTAAGCCCCCTGCATGTAGTTCCCAAGAAATCCGGGCTTACTGTGATCACAAATGAAAAAGGAGAGGAGATTTCAACTCGGGTACCGACATCCTGGCGGGTGTGTGTTGACTACCGCCGCCTTAATGCAGCAACCAAGAAGGACCACTTCCCCTTGCCATTTATTGATCAAGTCTTGGAGAGATTAGCAGGCAAGGAGTTCTTCTGCTTCCTGGACGGGTACTCCGGGTACAACCAAGTGGCGATCGCCCCTGAGGATCAAGAGAAGACTACCTTCACTTGCCCGTTCGGCACCTACGCCTTCAAAAGGATGCCCTTTGGATTATGCAATGCACCCGCAACCTTCCAAAGATGCATGCTAGCGGTCTTCGCCGAAATGGTAGGCAGTTTTCTCGAGGTGTTCATGGATGATTTCTCCGTCTATGGTGATAGTTTCGATTCTTGCCTCGAGCACCTAGACAGAGTACTTCAGAAATGCCGGGAAGTCAATTTAGTGCTCTCATGGGAAAAGAGCCACTTTATGGTCACAGAGGGTATTGTGTTGGGCCATGTCGTTTCCAAACGTGGCATGGAAGTCGACCCAGCCAAGGTGGATGTCATTTCAAACCTTCAGCCACCTCAGTCAGTAAAGAATGTGAGGTCATTCTTGGGGCATGTGGGATTCTACAGACGATTTATCAAGGACTTTAGCCGCATTGCCCGACCTCTGACAGAACTTTTGTGCAAGGAGACAGAGTTTATTGTTGATCAGCCAGTTCTCCTTGCCTTCAATCAATTGAAGGAGCTTATCACTCAAGCTCCAATCTTGCAGCCTCCAGACTGGACTCTTCCCTTTGAAATAATGACCGATGCGTCAGATTTTGCTGTCGGAGCTGTTCTAGGGCAGAGGAAAGATAAGGCGCCCTATGCCATTCACTATGCCAGCAGAACATTAGATGAAGCTCAAAGAAATTATACAGTGACAGAGAAAGAACTGCTGGCTGTGGTTTTCGCCTTAGAGAAGTTCAGATCCTATTTGTTGGGGTCAAAGGTCACAATTTTCACAGACCACTCTGCTATTCGGTACCTACAGCAGAAGAAGGATGCCAAGCCCAGACTGATTCGTTGGATCCTTCTCCTCCAGGAATTCGATCTGGAAATTAAGGACAAACCTGGAGTTCAGAACGTGGTAGCAGATCACCTCTCCAGAATAGAGCAGCATGACTCTCCTCTGAGCAACGCCCCTATCACGGAGACCTTCCCTGACGAAGCTATCTTAGCCGTGGATGCTCTCCCTTGGTATGCTGACATTGTAAATTACCTCGCCTCTGGGGTAATACCTTCGGATTGGACGAAGAATCAGAAGAACAAATTCATGTCGACCATCCGCTTTTACCAGTGGGCAGATCCCCTTCTATTCAGGGAAGGAGCAGATTGTATTTGGCGCAGGTGCATTCCTCAGACGGAGCAATCTAGTGTCCTCGAGCATTGTCATTCACTCGAATCTGGTGGGCACCATTCTGGAGATCGCACGGCAGCGAAAGTATTGCAGTGTGGCCTCTGGTGGCCCACTTTATTTAAGGATACAGCAGAATTTGTTAAAAGATGTCTTGATTGTCAGCGACTGAAAGGAACACTCACTGCCAAAGACTCAATGCCTCTGAAAATCATTCAGATAGCAGATGTTTTCGATGCATGGGGCATTGACTTCATGGGACCTTTCCCTAACAGTCAAGGTTTTGAGCACATCCTTCTTGCCGTTGATTACGTGAGTCGTTGGGTTGAAGCTATCCCCGCCCGAGCCGCCGACAGCAAAACAGTTTGCCAGTTTCTGAAGAAGAACATCATTTCGCGGTTTGGGATACCCAAGATTCTCATATCCGACGGGGGTAGTCATTTCATCAACCAAGAGGTCAAGAAGTTAACGAAGGAGTACGGCATCGATCATCGTGTCGCATCTCCTTATCATCCGCAGACCAATGGCATGGCGGAGTTATCCAATAGAGAAATCAAGACCATATTGCAGAAACTTGTTAGGCCAAACAGGAAAGACTGGTCTCAACTCCTGGACTCAGCTCTTTGGGCTTACCGTACGGCCTACAAGTCTCCCTTGGGCATGTCGCCCTACCGTCTTGTATATGGAAAACCATGCCATCTGCCCGTGGAATTAATTCACAAATCCCTTTGGGCAATTAGTAATTGTAATTTGGACTCACGAAAAGGTGGTCAGAAGAGAAAGGACGATCTGAACAGGCTCTTGGAATTCCGAGACTGCGCATACGATAACACCTTGATGTACAAGGAGAAGGTGAAACGCTGGCATGACCGGCACATCAGACGAAAGACCTTCGATGTTGGGCAGAAAGTGTGGTTGTTTGATGCAAAGTTGCGGATATTCCCAGGCAAGTTAAAAAGTAAGTGGACAGGGCCATTTCGAGTATGTGAAGTGCGTGACAATGGAAGCATTGCTATATCAGAATTGTCCCCTGACGCACAGCCCTTCGTCGTCAACGGCCAACTACTGAAGCCTTACTTGGAACCAGATTCATTCTTGGCCGTCGTTGACTCTATTCAGTTAGTGCACCCCGAGGATATCTCTACACCTCCTGCAGCACCAAAAGATTCAGACGATGTACTCCAACCATTATTGCTCTGATTTTCTTCTTTTCTTCTTTTCTTCTTTTCCTTGTCTATTTTCTTCTTCTATCTAAAACGTGCCGCCTTTGTAGACAGTTTTCTATACTTAGGACGTACTTGGTCCTAAGTATAGGGGGGTGTGCACCTAGGGTTTTTAATTTCGGTTCGATCCTCTCCATTGTCTCCTCTTCTTGTCTATACTTAGGAGTATCTTACCCTAAGTATAGGGGGAGACAATCTGAGTACGATCAGTGTATTCTCACCCTTGACCCTCCCCGCTTTTTGTACACCTACTACACTTCGGATTATTTGATCCTTAGTATAGGGGGGACGGTCAACTTCTCATTCATTCATTTCATTCGTATTTATTCTTTAGATCTGTCTATACGCAGTACGAGTTATGTCTCTGCTTTTTCCTTTCGATCTATGAGGACATAGCTCAAGCTAAGTATAGGGGGGTCGTATATACTGTGTATATACTAAAAGCCATAACTCATACTGAAAAATAAAATATCACTACAACAACAAAATAAAATGTAAAAAGTAGCTTTATAATAATGAAAGATGATTGTGAGTTCCTCAGACTCATTGTAATTATACTGACTAGTAAGTCAGAAAAGTGTTCTACGAAACTTTCTCCTTTGAAAAATCTTGTGAAATTGGTTTGAAGATAGCGTGAACAAGTATTCAACGATTGAAAAAATTAGTTTGTATGTAAAACCTATTTTCTTTGAGTGAAAGCAAAATGTGTGAAAATTAGTGTGCAAATGATTGTGAAAAGCTGATTGTCAAAGGTGTTTTGGAAAATCAATCTATGTTGTGTAAAACATTGGTAAAAGGATTTTCAAATGCGTGTACATATTGCAAAATTATTTTGGACTAGAGTTTTCAAAAACCCTTGTGAAAATGATTCTCGAAGTGAGTATGAGGAATCCACACAAAAATCTTTCATTTGTAAATAAGGAATAAGCCAAATAAAGTTGATAAGAACAGAACCATACTATACGTCAAAGACAATTTTTCTTCTTTTGTACCTACTGATTAATAAATCAGATACCTATACAGTATGATTTGAAAAATAGTGTGACCAGTTTTGGAAAATTTGATGTGAAATGATTTCAAATGCGTGAAACGGTGTTGATTGCAAAATTTTTCCTTGTGTGCATAAAAAGGATTTGAAAAACCTATGTGCAAATGTTTTGAAAAATGCTTGTTAAAAGTATTGTGAAAATTGTATATATCTACATACAGTGTGAAAAATCTTTGCAAAAATAGTTTTCAAATGTGTATAAAGGATTGCAAAAATTATCGTGTACTATAGTTTGCAAAATTATTTTCAAAAAGCTAATAAGAACACCATTGCAGATAATAGTAAATCAGAAACAAGATACATACAATTCTTTCTATACATACCCAAATAAACTCTTTCATTCATATCTGTAAAGTCGCTAAAAATCTTTCAAAATTTTGAAAACAAAGCAGCACGCCTGTGTAAATAAATGTACAGACTCTTTAAACATTTTCAGTTCGTACTTCCTGTGCAGAGATTCTTTTTGTAAAAACATTCTTTGATCCTTCCAAATTTTTGTGAAAAATTGCATCATTCATTGCACATAGCATAAGCATACCATTCATATTCTTTTTGAGTGAAGCTTGATGATTGAATCAGTCTAAGAAAATCTCAAATTGGAGCTCGGTTAGACCTTACCGCACCTAATTGCACTGGAACCTTATGGGAACTAAGTTTAAGGTACTTCAGGTCCAGTCAGACTTAATTCTTTGAGAAAGCAGGGCTGGGTTCAAGGCACCTCAGTGGACTAACTAGAACTTTTCGAAACACACGCATGACTCTTGTCGGCCGTGACCTAACTTGGACACCTGCACCTTTCACATAGCTCTCCGTGGATGAGGTGGTGAGGAGGCAGTTTCCTTTGGCTTGGGGTAGCATATGAGGGTAGTACTTCTAGGCGGAACCTCTCTTCTTCTTATAGTGAAGGAAGTGCACCTCAACTTGGTCTAGTGGTGATGAAGGCTAAAGACAGAAGCCGTGGGTTGCGATAAAGCTTCAAAAGAGGGATAGTCTACTGGCTCAAGAGGAAAATTTCTTGTACATATGCTGCACCATGTAGATATGTTGTACAGATGCAATTGAAAAAAAAAAAAAAGAAGAAGAAAAAGAAAAAAAAAAAAAGAGAGAGAACTCCAAAAAAGTGGTGGGTCGGATTGAAAATTTAATAACCCCACCGGAGTGTATATAGTTCAATAAAGCAAAAGCTTATGGTATCCATGTTACATCTCATGAAGCTTGCAGCGGGAGACTTAGCTACACTGGTTGGGCTCCCAAAAGTCTATACTTCTTCCCCCTCTTCTTGAGCCGGTTGCACTTGAACTTAGAAGGGAATACCCCGCTTCTCGAGGAAAGAGTTGCTAGACCGAGGCATTAGAGTTACCAGGTTGGGGGAGGTTGTTTCTTTGTCACTTCTGAGGTGGGGAGCTACATATCACTTACACTGTACAAGTCAGCTTCATAGTCATAAGGGTTTGCGTATGATGTAGACTAGTTCTGACCCGGCTATTGAGGAGGGTTGAACCGAGTTCTGTGATTACCAAAGGCTGTTGTACTTTAGAGCTGGTTCCCGACTAGGTTCCACACACCTTCACACCAAGGGTCTAACAGGAGCTCCAAATTCAGATTTTGTAAGGACATGCATTGCACTGAAAGCACCCCAATTCACTCTATCTTTCTTGCATTTTACTTTCTCTTTTCTTTATTCATTTTACGCTTATTGCATAAGTGTTTGCTAGGGACTAGCAAAGGCAAGTATAGGGGGGTGATGAATCTCCATTTCATCACCTTTATTCTATCATTTTGGCCTCAAAAACCCCAGCAAATGCATGTAAACAACAATAATTTGTACATATTAGCATTCATTGTTTCTTGTATTTATTGTACATAAAATAAGGTTTTTAATGCCAAAATTATAGAATAAAGAAAAAAAAAAAGGAATAAAATATTGCAAATATTTTATGACCCTAACCCCGAGACCAAGGCCAGCATGGAATTGGTCGACAAGGAATAAAGTAGGGGGAGATAAGGGCCAATAATACAATAAATACCTCATTTATTTATTCATTCATTTATGCATTTTTGACACCTATTTTGTACATGATTATTAATTCATCAAATAAAGAAACTTTGTACATGAAAGTTATAGATAATAATGTAAATAAAAATACAAAATTTAGTTTATATAAAAACAAGACTCAGTGTGCATTTTATACACAAAATAAAAACCAAAAATCTCAACTTCACAGACCCATATCTTGCAAATAAAAACTCCAAATCACCCAAACTCACCTTTAATTGTATATAGCATTTCATAAACTATTTTATAAAATTGGTTTCATAATTTTTGGAGTCCATCTGTGGAAGTTAGGTTTTTGACCCTCATTGTACATAGTGCCCGATTAAAATATTCATTTTGTTCAATAATTATTATTTGTACAAAATTATATTTTTAGAATTTTATTCATAATACATGTACATATTGAAATTAAAAGAAAACCAAAAAGAAATTTCAAAAATAAAATAAGCCTAGATAATACCTAGGCAAAATACCTATGCTACCTATGTGTATATAAATAAAGGGGAAAACATTCTTTAATTATTTTATTCATCTATATTTTTCTAAAAATATATATGTTACACATAACTTATTAAAAATACAAATCCAAAATAAAAACAAATAAAATTCATCAAATAAATAAAATGTATATAATATATATAGGTAAAATACCTATAAGTATACATACATACACATACATCTATTTATTTAAAAATATAAATAAACTCATAAAAATAAAATAAAAATATATTTATACTCACAAAAATAAGTTATAAAATTATAAAATAAGAAACTAAAATAAGAAAATAAAATAAATAAACTAAAAATAAAATATACAAAAATACATATAAAATACATACATATACACATTATTTTAATAAAACCATAATAAAATACTTCAAAAAAATAAATAAAAATCATAAATAAATACTACATGAAATAATACACATTTTTTATTTTATAGGAAAAAAATAATAAAATCATTTACTATGCCAAATAATTCAATTTCGCGAAATATTCCCTATTCTGTCTTGTAGCGGGCTGAGGTGGACCAACCCAGTCCCTCCGCGCGTTGACCCCGGTCAACTGGACCTCCAGGCGGCTGACTTCACGCAACCTGTCTTTTCCCCGATTTCCGCCATTTTTCCCGCCTGGCTCAGTGAACCATCGCACTCGTTTCCTTCACAAGATTTGTCCTCTGATCATCCATGATGCCCGCCAAGATCATAGATCAATCTGATACTCACTGGTTTAATCAATAATCGCCGGTCAATAAGGCCACTCGTCAATGTCTATAAATAAAAAGCTCCGCCTTCCTCCGCGAATTTGGCCATTTTCACTCCACCGAAACGCCTTGTTCTTGCTCCTGGTGTGTTCCTCGTGACAGGAGGAGTCGCCCAGCACCTCGACTTGGCCGGAGGTCGGAGAAGTTTTGTCGCGGTGGTGCTCCGGCGACCACCCTGCTCCCTGGCGGCCCCCAGGTATAAGAGCTGTTCTTTCTTGCTTAGTAGTTAGATTTTAGTATTAGCTTTTAATTCCAGTCCTTAGGTTAGCATTTAGATGATTAGCTTAGGCCAAAATCAGAAATTCGAAGTTCGCCGGAGCTGAGCTCCGGCGACTTC
Source organism: Ottelia alismoides (assembly GCA_037367405.1). Lineage (NCBI taxonomy): Eukaryota > Viridiplantae > Streptophyta > Magnoliopsida > Alismatales > Hydrocharitaceae > Ottelia > Ottelia alismoides. Next base: position 834,126 of record JAZKJV010007200.1, read on the forward strand.
CCCACTGTGATCCTATCTGTCTCCGACCGCCTAAATCGCCTCATCTCCATCCCCTTCGAGTTCTCCATCAAATGCACACACTTGTTCAACCCAGGACCCCAGGTCTTGGCGAATCGGAGCTCCTCCTCCGCCCTTCGTTGGAGCTCCTCCGTTCCACCTCATTTTGCTGCACAGCTTCAACCTTTTTGGTCGAGGAGCATCCCCTCGAGCCATGCTATCTTCCTGTGCAGGTCTGGTGCGCAAATAAGCACCCTGAGGCGAAATCAAGTCACGCCGGAGGTTCCTGGAGCCCCACTTCTTCTCCGACCTCGCGAGGGTGCTCCAGTGTACCTCTGGTCGATCCAACACCTCCGGACGACAGAGGAACCTTCCAGGAAGCTTTTGGGACACCGTGGAGCAGTGATGGACGGCGGAGGTGCGAGATCCAGCCGGGAGAAGCTCGCTCAGGCGAGCGTTCTTCCCTGTTCTTCCAGGCGCCCTCTCAGCCGTTGGATGAAGATGAAGGTCCCAGATTAGAAGGGAGCCGTTGGATGGAGCCCCGCAGCAACCGTCAGATCACCTCAAGTGATCTAATCTCAGCCCTCCATCGGCGAAGCGGTATTGGCTCACGTGGAGGCGCCGCGTGGCAAGTGAGCGAGGATCAGCCGTTGGATGAAGCGCCTGAGGGGGTAAACTTCACATACACCCCCCCGCCTTTTTGTAATTAATATTTGATTCCAAAAATAAAATGTCACGTTGTAAATAACTTGTATAATTTGCAGTTTGATCCCTTAGTTTAATTTTATTTGCAGATGGGTCCCTCTGCGCCTCACGTGTAGTCCCACGTGAGGCACGGGAGTTTTTGCACATAACCCCTGCCGGGTTTTGATAATTGTAAAATGGCCTGTAAAATAAAAAGAAATGTTTATTTGTACTGTGATATTTGCATGGACCCCCCGAACAAATGTTATAATTGCAAAAATGCCCCTGCCAGGCCATATATTTTGGGATGCTTTGTCTATTTATTTTGTGCTCTATATTTCTTTGAAAAATTTTGAAAAAATAGGCATATGCTCCTGTTAGGGTACCCTTGCTTGCTATATTTTTAGAGTTGAATTTTGCTGCATTTTGGTATTTATTAAAAATCAAAAATATGCATTTTCTTCACTGTCTAATTTATAAAATACAAAAAAAATTAGAAAATGTTTGTGAAAAATTCCAAAAAAAAGATATATAGTATAATTATATACATATTGAGTCCAGAAAATGAAAAACCCTAAAAAAAAAAAGCGAAAAAGAAAAAAAAAAGATAAAAATCATAAAACCCCAAAATCAACATAAAAATTAGAAAAACTCTTTAAAAAACCTAAAAATACATTTCTCTCTTTTATAATTATGTATATATTATTATTAATATGTGAAAATTAATTTGGGCAATTTTGGGTATTATTTGATATTTTTAAAACCCAAATTATATACGGCTATTTATTTAGTCCTATATTGTGGACATTTTTGAATTGGAAAATACATAAAAATTAGAAATAATTAAAAAATATATAAAAAAAGGGGTTAAAAATATAAGTCTATATATTAAGTCTTTATGTTTATAAATATATATATATATTCTATATTACTTCTCTCTCTCTTCTTATATATATATATCTCTTTATACATATATATATAGTATATAGATTTATATAATTAATAATATAAAAAGAAAAAGAAAATAAAAAAAAGGGGGTATAAAATATAAAATCAAAATAAAAATTATAAAAACAAAAAAATAAAATACAAAAATATAAAATTAGAAACCCACATAAAAACAAGCTTCACACATGGATGACTTGGTGATACATCTAGGCTACGCATTTTGTATTGCTCTCTGTGGTTCGACCTCTACATGCTTGTCACTATACATTTTGTTGTAGAGTAATAAAAATTAATTCACATTTATTTTTTGGGACTTAATTGATACATTCTTGCTTTGTGGGTTAATTGTTGATTGACTCCAGGATTTGGTTGGTCGACACTACGACTGTGCTCCCGCCTTGTGTGGAGCACACGACCGGTCGGTTCAGGGGCCTCATCAGTAGCATGGAATGGGAAGAGGTGGCCGGAGCACAAGAGCTCCGGTGAGGTTTTAGCACCTAAATCTAAGCTACAGACGTAATTAAAAGACAATAAAAGTGGGAAATAAAACCTCATACTACAACTACTAAAGAAGCGAGAAAATGGACCTCGAGCGGTCAACGATCGCGAGATGGAACCTTCTCATCGGCGGCCAGCGGAGGTAGCTGGGCAAAGCTCCTCCTCTCTCCTTCCTCGCTGTGAAGAACGGCCAAGCACCTCCTGTCACGAGGGCTCGACCTAGGGCTCTCAGATGGGTCAAAGACAAGGGAAAACTCAGCCCAAAAAATGAAAAAGGGCCATGGAGCAGTATATGCAGGTGACGATGGGGAACATTCGAAGGAGAATTACGGGCGAGACAAAGGTGGCTTGCTCAAGGAAAAGAATCTTCATGGATCTCTGATGTACCAAGAAGATTTCTTATGAATGGTTCTCGAGCAATGGATCAAACACGAAAATTCAAGAAGGATGGGAAAAATGCAGGACTGTCAGAGCTACATGACTAGGGTCGGATAGTTGATCGAAGTCAACTATCCGAGCAACCTGGTTGGTCCACATGAACCAACCAGGCAAAACCCTCCTAAAAATCATTTGTAAAATAGATATTAAATAATAAATGATTTTCTTAAATTTAAGTTATGAAATAAAATATATTTATTATTTTATAAATTATTTAGTATTATTTTCATTTATTTTTTAGAGGTCTATAATTACAAGTTGCTTTTTAGTGTTCATTATAGGTATATTTATCTATGCTTTTGAGTCTTATATTTTTTGTATATTTTATTTTATTAATTTATTTTATTATTTTATATAATTAGAACTTATTTTTAGATACTTAAATATATTTTTATTATATTTTTCAGATATATTATATACATTTAAATAAATAGGTGTATTATTTATATAGGTATAGTTATAGGTATTTTAACTAGGTATTATTGTATTTTATTCTATTCTAATGTTTACTTTAGTGTTTTCTTTTGGTTTTAATATGTGCTTATATTATAAATAATATTTTCAATTTTATAAAAAATAAAAAATTATAATAAATAATAAATAATATATAAATTAATTATTCTAATCCGGTAAATTATACAATAGGGGTCCAAAACCTAACTTTCACACCTTAACTCCAAAAAATATGAAACTACCTTCATTAAATAGCTTATTAAAAGTTATATACATTTAAAGGTGATTTTGATATATTTTGAGTATTTTTTAGAGATATGGGTCTGGGATGTTGGGATTTTGGAATTTTATTAAGACTGTAACTTTTACATTGTATATTATTTTTGTGTAAACTCAATTTTATTTTTTTCTATAATTTATTACCTACAATTTCATGCACAAAGTTTATTTATTTAAGGTATATAGAGTAGACAATAAAATAGGACCCAAAATGAATAATAAAAAGGGGTATTATTGTATTTTGACTCTTATCTCCCCCTACTTTATTCTCTGTTGATCTAGTCATCAAGATGCCTAGATCTCGGGGTTTAGGGACATAAAATATCATTGATATTTTATTCTTTTTCTTTTCTTTTCTTTATTCCATAATTTTATCATTAAACAATATTTTATACACAATATGTACAACAAAGGATAAATGTTAATTTACTCAAATTAAGGGCATTTATATGCATTTACTAGGGGTTTTAAGGCCAAAATGATAGAATAAAGGTGATGAAATGTAGATTCATCAACGCCCACATGGATCTGCTGGTGCACTGGGGGAAGCTCGATCTACCGAGCCTCATAGTAGGGGCAGAGCAACATGGCATCATATGGGTCGTTGGATGGCCACCGAGGAATGGCCATCCAACGGTATCTGCTCTTCTTGGTGCTTCTCCTTATGCATCTTCGATGGTGGCACAATTGGATCACTGATGGAAGGGGTACTACTTCGTGCTCCTCCTATGCCAGTAAAGCTTCAGAAAGCTTCTTGGGGGCTCAGCGATGATGATCGTGATGAGAGTAGGCGAGGAGGTAGTCATGGTGGAGCAACCATGTTTACTTGCCAGAGAAGAAGTCATACAATAGAGCCCTTCATTGGAGTCCAGCCATTGACGATTCAACCTGCAAGAGAAGTTAGGGGATAGGAGAATCTTGCGATGTGAGTGAAGTGAGGGTCCAAAGGGCGGAGAAGGTAGGGACTCGGCGAGTTATTCTCCGATGAAGTAGAGAGAAAAGGGACAGAGGTGGTCATGGTTTTAACAGAGAGGGGATCTGGTCTGGGCCCCCCACGAAGGTCAGGGATGTCCAGCAAATTTTGGGTGTGCTGATTCGATGGTGGAGCTGTATGTGTGAGAGGAATTACAATGGAGAAAACACGAAGAAAATGCGGAGGAAGATTACCTCATCGGAGGTGAGTAGCTGATGTAGGATGTGGCTTGGGCTGGGCTTCGGGTGAAGCCCTGGTCCTCTCTCAGATCTGCTCAGCCGATCCTAGGAGTTCAGCAGGCTGGAGACACCTCAACATGGTCAGATACCATGGGTCAACACCTGGGCATCGAGGTCGTTCATTTTCGTGCTAATTCGGTCCCCCGTTGTCACCAGAGGAGCGAGGGAGGTTGGGCCTCATCCTGTGAATTGGAGGACGAGGATGAATGGAAGCGGTGGAAGAGTATTTAAGGTTGGGGTAGGCATTACTAGTGAGGTGTGGCATGGTTTTAGGCAGCTTAATGGTAGCCCTAAAATGTCAGGTGGGGTTGTTTGAATGGCCCGCGAAGATGATGGGCGTTAGGTCTCTATGGTGGCGTGATTAGGACATGGAGAGGAGGTCAGAGGCAAACGATAGGAGCTGAAGGGGGTGTACCCTTGGAGAGATGAAATGGTTGATGCGGAGTTTGCAGGAGGAAGATGACGAGGCTCCACCGTTGGATCAGGTGATCTAACGGCTGAGATAAAGGTGTGAACGGATGCTCCATATTAGATCTAAAGATCTGATCGAGTGTCTATGAGTCGAGCGGGTGTGGATGGTGATGGGTCGTAGGATGAAAGGTCATTGTGCGGCTGTAATTGGCACGTAGAGGAACAAGTTAGATCAGATCGATGGATCTGATAAACGGTGGTGGGTTGAGCAAGGGTGTGTGGTCTAGATGCACCACAGGGTATTGATCTAACAACGGGTAGGCGAGAGGATACATGGAGGTTCCAGAGTTATTGGATGAGAGATCATCCAATGGCTCTGATGAAGGCAGAAATGCAAGGCTAAGATCTGATCTAGAATTAGATCTGATGGATGAGAGAGAGTGTATGTGATGAGCGGCTGAGATTGAGGTGGGGAGAGGGGATCTAGGGGAGGAGGAAGGTGGCAGGTGGCTGAAGGGGATGTGGCCATGTTGGAGGCTAGAGGATGCCACGTGGTCGCTCCAAAAAATTCAAAAAATAAAGAAAATTAAGAAAGAAATAGTAGGAGGGACGAATAAACTTAAAATCAAAACATGAAAGTTGTAGATCTCGATGAGTTTTACAAGTTTCATGTTGACAAAAAAGTTAAAGGAGGTCATTTGCACAAAGAATAATTTTTGCAAGCATTTTTAAAGACTTAATAACACTTATTTTAAGGGTTTTATATTTTCTTCATTTTTTAAATTCTTTTTAAAGACAAAATAAATATATACAATAATTAACCTAATTATTAGGGAATTTTATTCAAATAGAAAATAAAGAAAATGTTAGTAACATTAGAGTTAGATATTTAGTGTCAATTATACACAGATTATTTACATTATAATACAAGTTCATATTAGTGAACTATCGATGGTTTTTATTGAATTGTTTAAGATAGGAAAATAAGGGATGGATTTTATAATGATGTATCTGGGATACATTGCCCACGTGCCTCCAGCTGTTACATGTGCTCCCCAGCACGGCTACGCAACCGTCGCCTCATCCCATACTTCTCCACAACCACGCACCGCCTCTTCTCTCTGCCTTTCCGCCCCTCCACGCAGAACAACTCACCTGATGCGGTTGCGCATGACCCACCGCTAAGGATATGGAGTGATCCTCAAGCGCATCACAGAAGCGTGAGGATCGCATCGAATGCGATCGGGAGTGACTAGTCACACAAGTTCCTCGATGTAGCGGAATTTAAAAATTTTAAATGTGATGAAACCACATGATCCAAGAACCTTTCTTGGATCGTTCCATCTAAACCACAATTGGTATAAGGTTTACCTCTTAAAGCGTGGTTGAGATCAAATCTCTAAACTAAGAGACCTCTTGTCTTAAGTCCGATCCGATGGACGAGACGCTTACGAGCGCGTTGATGAGACGCGTCCTTCTCGCCAAGCGGTGAATCTCCTGATCTCGTCATACGAGATAGGACGTCTTCTTCTTGAATGAGGCACATCAAAGGAGATGGAGATCCATCAGCAAATACTCCGGCAGTATAACGACTATGCTGCAATGATGGAGACTCTCTCTAAGGCTCCATGATGGACGACCAAAAGAGAGAGAGTGAGAGGAAGAGAGTCTTGGCAAGTAGACAAAGAGAGGGAGAGTGCCTCTTCTTACATAGGGTTTTTGGAGTCCATGGATCCCAATCCATGGACAACACACAATCAATGGATGAGATTGATTTGTGTTTCTTTCAATGGCTAAGATGTTGTTGTAAAAACACAACATCAAATGATTTAATTTAAATTAATTACATTGATAAATTGACATAACTAATTTCAAATTAAACCATATTTGACTATAGATGGGATAATGAGGAGACTTAACTTCTTTCCCTAAAAAGGGGGTACGGCTACTCTTCTCCGCATGGAGAGTAGTGGCAGTCCACTCCTCTAGAGTGGAATGGGTCAATCTCCTATAATTATCATGAGATCTCATTATCTTATGATATCTCCTTAATTTACAAAAACTCTTGTTGTAAATATTTTCCACAAAAATAATTCACAATTATTTTGTGAAAAAACTTCAATCAAGCCATTGAAATTATGTGATTCTCATTCGCAACCCAAAACAAAATGTAATTATATTTTCAATTAATCATTCAATGTGAATCCAATTCACATTAGCAATTAATTAACAAATATAAATAAAAAATATGCTCTCTCTAATATATTATAAATCACATTTATAATATATATGATTAATATGGAAAGTGTTATCCACATTATTCATATCCAGGATAATTAAATCACACTTAATTATCTTGGATCTCTTTTCTCATGTGCCCCAATAACGTGAATCGCATTCACATTATTCACATCTTTGATAATTAAATCACATTTAATTATCTCAGATAACTCTCCTAATAATATGAATCAAATTCATATTATTCATGATAATTAAATCACATTTAATTATCCACTTTCTCAATGCTTGGATATATATATCAACAATGAAATTATCCATGAACTCTTTCAAGGATAATGCGCTTTCTCCACGGATACTTGGAGATAAAGACAGGGCGATTGTGTTGTTCCACATATTGTTACTTGGATATTGAGATCACATCTCAAATCCAAATCTTGCGGACCTCCTATATGCTTGATTAAATCAAGACCACAAATCTAATCTTCTCATTACATTTGAATCACATTCAGATCAATGTTCAACATTTGGACTAAGATCAGATTACTTCTCTATGAGAGGAGTCACTAAAATCCAGACCTGTTTCATCACTCCCTCAGAATGGAAGCATCATGGTTATACAATCATTTATGGTCACATCACCCTCAAGTATTCCTAATACATGTACATCCTACAAACTGGAAGTCCCAGAATAAACCCAAAGTTTTAGATCTCTTTTAGACTGTCTCCTTCAGGATTTTATCATTAAGTTTCTCATTTGACTATTGGGAGTTGGTATCGATCATATACTTTCCAAAAGCATATATCATACCGAGGTGTTGATCATATACTTTCTAAAAGTAAATATCAAACTTAGAAATTCAGTCAAGCTTCCAAAGCGAGATGACCGAGCATGGAATTTGATTCTTCCAAATATCAAATGAGTGAGCTCATGCCTTCCGGTTCAGTAAATGAACCTGTATGATCCCTTTGAGAGATCGTATTACTCATATGCCTTTATAAGCACACCAGCACATTGTTGTATAGACCTTGATTAGGCCATCAACCTATTGGTCTGCCAAATGTACATACTCAGACATATAGTAACACATCTGTCTCCAGTCAGAGGATGCATGCCTATATCATGACAGCATACAACATAGTACTTTGGTTATCTCGATCTTGTTAAGTCAACTCTTTGACCTAACTTATCCAACACCTTCGAATCTCTATTCCAATGTAGAGGACCTACATCAAGAGATCGGTCAGATATCAGCCAAGTGAGAAAAGATTACCATCTCCTACTCAGGCTGGAGACCATCTCTTATCAATCATTTGACGGTACTTGATGAGTCCTCAGTCTAACTCTTTAGATATTCATCCAAGCACCAGTCTCAATGATTCAATAATTGAATCAACAACTGTATGATCATTATGATGGCCATGGTACATAACCATAATTGTACTACGGGGCCTATTATGGAAGTTAGTTATTCTTCATTTCAGATTAGGAAATGATATTTGCAATAACATTTAATGCATAATGGCTCGCCATGGGCTCGCATGTCCAACACACCACCCTCAGCCAACACGTGCACGACGTGTGGTCGCTCGCTGCCTTGCTACACTATGCCCTAGTCCATGTTCTCAATGGAAGAGGAGGCTTAATTTTTTTGGACAAATTGCAAAAAAAATCTTTGAAGGTACAAGAATTTAAAGAAGTGCCCTTAGGCCCAACTTTATTTGGATAAACTTTTCATTTTATATTGTAAAGAGAATCATATCTTTGAGAATTTTTTAGACAATTATCTATTAACATATTTTAATTATAAAAATTGCATATTATCCCTCTATTAATTCTGCATCTCATGATTATTTATTTCCAATTTTTGAGTTTTGAATGATTTACTAAAATCAGAGTTTGAAATTCGATGATATTTTACCCATTTATGCTCTGAAATTCACACACATGTATTCCTTGCTCTATATATTCTTAAAAAATCAGATATAATACTTTTTTAATTGTGCTTTAACTTATATCCAAATTTCATTGAAATTAGAGGTTTCTTCTTCCCAAAATAATTAGTTGAGTGATTTTTGTAATGGATTTTTAATTCGATCCACATATATTATTTTTTTCATAAACTTAAGTCGCTTGTTGCATATGAAAAGAACTTTTTGAGATAATTTTGGTTTGGCGTAAGTTTACATTGTTGATTTATTAGGAATTAATTGCTCAAATCCACTCAATTTCAATAAAAATTTCATAAAAAATCAAATATTGCCAGAATATTCTAAAAAATTAGTGTAAGCTCAATTAATTATATTTGAGTTTCTGACCAAATTTCATAGTTTTGGCACACTATTTGCACGAGAAATTGCATAAAAGCCAATAAAAATCCTTCATTTTTTATTATTGCATTATAACCCTAGATATTCCAGAAAAATACGTTCCATGCATATCATTGAACTAGGTTCATAAGAAAAATATCATTTGCCTAATTTTATTTGATTTTGAAATAAAACTTAATTAGGTTAAGTTGCATATTTTGCTTAAGAATCAAGTTCATTCGCATTTTGCATTTGCATTCTTATTGCACAAAAAAATTCCTCTCTTAAAATTGTGTATTAATTCATCTAATTTGATCCCTGAGTTGTTCCTTTTCCTCCTTGAGTAGACCATGGGGATTGTCCATGTTAAATAAACACAAAACTGCACTTAATTCACTCAAGTGATTTATTAATTTATTTATTTGTGAGGTTATTTTTTATCTATCCCAATGGCCTGAATACAACCTAAAAACGGCCATTAATTAGGGCATTCACGGGTCCTTCAAATGGTGTCATTACCGGAGATGCATGGCTTAGGTTGATTTTTAGAAAATTTAGTTTTTAATTCCACTCCCTGGTAGTCTGACCCCCAGTTTTTCTTGCAATTATTTCTACATTTATTTTCTTGCATTTATTTATTTATTTATTTTGTTTGCTTTATTTTATTATATTATGTCTATCTCTCTGACCACCATCTTATTTTTTATATGAGGTACATGATGCTACGGAGCGGCCGCTTAGGTGGCCAAACATCTTAGGAGCATTGGAGGTTGGTTTTTCTGGTGATAAGCTGACTGAAAGATCCGCATTAAATTTATGATCGAGTCAAGTTGTGAGAGAGTGTAGAGTCCTTAGGAATTTATTTTCTGCAATTATTTTATTTTTGTAAATAATTTGTAATAAATTAGGTAACTGCATATTTCCAATGGATTACATTTGGGATCTCGCGTGTATACCTAGACTTTGAACATTTACTTTTGTGGTGTGTTGAGACATGTTTTACACTCTGGTAATGGTGGGGCTCGAATTGAGTGCCTAGTAGGTTAGACATGCACTTGCAGCTATTAGAGCTTTACTAGGTCAAATGTTTGCTTGTGCTCGTAAAATCTAGGACCATAGTTTCACACTTAATAATATGCATTGTAGATCGTTCTACTTAGTCAAACTGAAATCCATTCTTTCTCGCTAATAAAACTTTATGCTAGGTGTGGTTTTCTCTGACTCGCATTACAAAATTTTCAATTTTGTATTGCATTCTGCATGTAGAGTGCGACGATCACTCTAAGTCTTCTGAATTGGACATGCATCATTAATTTCTATCACTGCATCCGCTTTCTTGACTCCCTTCCCCTTGTTTTTTACAACTTAGGATTAAAGGAAATCAGGACTGTTTGTTAGGCATGCCTTGTGTGGTGGATTAAATTCAGTAAAAATCAAACTTAAAATCGGGACTGCTAATACAATTTTGACCAAAAAATTGACTAAAACTAACACTTTTTTTTCGGGAGAGCAACCCCATCATTGTACATATTATATTTTACTTGATGAGAGGTGAGGATGCATCCCTACGAGAGTGCACAAAACCCACATTTTAATCTTGCGTAAATAAACCAATTTCTTGTTTTGCCACTTAACTAAAATTGAAAAGATAAACGGTCGGACTTTTTGCGACCATCATCATGTTGAGTAGGTGAAATCATAGTTTTCTCTTGTGTTTGTCTATTTATGTATTATTCTATGCACTTGCACGATTTCTACCTCGATCCGCTTACATTCATCCATTCCTCTTCAAGATGTCGGGATATTGGTCATCATATCTAGGCCACTCCTTATGACCATTCTGATCATCTTAACCTTCTTATTCCTCCTTATACCCCCATACAGACCGCGAAGTCAGAACTCTAACTGACTTCTCCACATCTTCGTACTTCTCACCTACACCCACATTCTTACACCCCTGACCCACTTCCAACCTGGGCTGACTCGTCGTATTATCGATTGCTTACTGGAATCAAGGAACAATTCGAAGAGCAAGCCACTGCTGAGGTAAATGATTGCCAGAATTATGTGCCCCCACATACCTCATTCTCACCTCAAGTTGTGACTGGACAATAATTCACATATACACATCCTGACTTGACCTTAGGGTATAACATGGTCGACCTAACAAACCAAATGGGGAGGCCTGCACCATATGATCTTCCTGACTTGATTGACCTTAGTGATCAAGCCTACATCGACCAGCCGTTCGACAAGCCTACACATGCAGGGAACTAGACCCATGAGCTCAATCAACAAGCCCAAATTTTGATCAAATGAACTCCAAACTCAATGAAATTTAACTAAAATGTGTATGGACGAAAAATTAAACTACTTTATTTTGTTGGAATTTTCTGGTACAATAAGAATTAATTATGAATTAAATATGAATGAAGGATGATTTTTAGAAAATTATTTTAATAAATATAAAATACTAATATTTTATAAGGATTAAATTATCCTAGATTTGTATATATGAGAGGTATCCAGGAAAACTTTTATTTCCTTAAAATACTAAGTATGGAATTAAATTAAATCAATTACTCAAATCACCAACTATCTTATTGCAACCTCGATATGCATGCAAACAAGATGATTTTTGGGCACAATTAAAACAATCTAAAATCTACCTATTATGTATTTTTTAGAATATTTGGAGCAACAATTGATTTATCACAAAATAAAGTTCTCGCAATGGGCAAAATATGCAATTTTCCATAATAATAATTAATTTAAATAAACCATAGATCACAAAAATCAAACCAAGCATCCACAATGTTAAGCATAAGTTATTCTCCAATGCACAATTTTTATAATAATAAAATGATGCGAAGGTTCAAATTAATACCCAAAGATAGGGGCCTAAATGCAAAATAGAATAAAAAAATAAAAATAATGCGAGTAATTTTGTAATTACTAAAACATTGAGGGGCATTTACGTAATTTTCCAGAGAGGACATCGTGCTGGGGTGGGGACCTCTTCGTGAATACTGGAATATGCAGAAAGTGCCTTGCAATTTGACCATGGGGGCACATGTTGAAGAAGGGCGGTTGCGGTATATGTTGCAAGCGTGGGGGTACTGGCAAAAATCCCCCGCTCCTCTTGTGCCCTACACGTGAGGTGGGGATGAGGATAAGGGAGGCTGAAGGTGAAGAGGGAGATCGTCGAGGCCGAGCTGGAGAGGGAGATGGCCGACGAAGTGAAGTTTCGACCGACACACATCCGAGATGTTGTAGGCTGCCAACGAGCGATGCACCAAGATCGAGGTAGTGCTGAGTGAACAGTGGCATCCTGTTGTGTGACGATGGTAACTGAGGAATTCCGATAGCTTGATGCAAAGCTTTGGTTGAAGGATCTCTCTATTGGTCAGTCTTCATCGTGAGGAGGTTGAGATGCTCCAGGAGACACACGCCTTGGAACTCTAGCAGCACAAGGAGAGGGTGGTTGACGATGTAGTGCTTCTGCCCGATATAGAGTATCTCAATGGCAAAGGGACTCGAGAGTAGGAGTGGGGGAGCTCCTCTACAGAGGAGGAGCTGCTTTGGCTGAAGAGGTCGGTCGACACATTACCAGGGCTCGAAGTGATAGCCAACTACAATTGTGGAGCGTGTTTGGGGCGAGGCCGATCATAGGACGGATCGATGATAATGAAGCAGAACCAGAGCGAGTGGAGGGCTGCTTGCTGGCGAGGCGGACATGGTGTTTAGTGAATTTACGAATCAAGGAAGAAGTCGATGGCGACGAGTGTGGTTTATGAATCTGCAAGGGAGACTGACACCTCCTATGTGTGTAGGGGATAAGGAGGTTTCTTCTCTAGTGACGATGGAGTCGAGGGTGATAGATAGAGAAGAGTGGCGAAGGGGGTTCAAAGATGGTGATGCAGAGCATGGGGAAGCCTTACAGATCAGGCGAGGCATAGCGAAAGGGATTTGAAGTGAAGGTCGGTGCTAAGTAGGAGTGGGGTTGTGGCTGATCGAAGAAGATGGAATTAATTTTGGGGGAGATGAAGAAAAGGTTGCAGAGAGAATATCAAGATGGAAAGAAGGAGAAAGAATGAAGATTACTTGTAGCGGATGAATCAAGAATCGTCTGGGAAGGAGAAGCGAAGCTTCTCTGATCATCGCTCAAAGCTCTAGCAAGAGCCAAGCTCAAGCAGCAGTGAAACACGACTGCGACGGTGGATGGAAGGCCACCAGATCTTGCATGGCACGAATCATGTTGTCACTCAACGACGAGCTCTTTCTCTCTCTGTCTCTCTTTCGCTATCACCATGGTTGGGTCGGAACTCAAGGTCCTAGCGCTCGAAAATGGCGGATGGAAGTGGGTGAGAAGAGTACGGATGGTGGCATGAGAACTCAAGGGGAGTGCACGACCAGACTTAGGAGGTGAGGAGGGGCTAGTACAGATGTGCTTAGTGGGTGTTCGACAAGCTGAAGATCGAACCCTCAGCTAGTTGTGTGTGTACGTGTGTAAGGAGGGTAGCAACTATGGGTCATGTGTGTACCTAGTGAATGAAGGTGGGTGTCGAGGTCATGGATAAGAAGGAATGGGTGAGGAAAGAATAGAGGGGGAATAAGAAGGGAGGAGAGAGATGCTGTGAAGTGGAGAGGAAGAAACACGGGATGTTCCCCTGTGAACAGGGGAACTGACTTTATATGTTTTGCTGGAGTCAATTTTTGATTAATTTGTTCAAGAAAGTTCGTCAAAAAAATCAATAAAAATCACCATTACATTCGTAATTAGTGATTTATCCTTGAAAGTGCAAATATTGTTGCGATTTATAGCATGGATGAAGGTGGATTTAGGAGAGAGAAAGTATTTCTAGAGAAGAAGGTAATGAAGAATGTAGAGAAAAAAATAAAGGAAGAAGAAGGGTCTTTACCTGGAGTTGCTGATAGACGGGATGGTGCCTGGGGAGGAGAACTGGGAGGCACATGGTTCTTGCTCAAAGCAGTGATGAGGTGTTGAGCCCGAGCAGCTCGAAGGGGGAGCTGTAACACGACGGAAGCTCATCATGGATCATGCTAGAGGAAACCATGTCGTCACTCGATTCACAAGTGAATCTCAGTCATTGATCAAAAGATTAGAGCTCACGGCTCTCTCGCGTAAAGGCGAATGGAGAAAAAATTAGGGGAAGAGAAGAGAATAAAAGGAAGAAGAAGAAGGGGAAGTTAGAAAAGGAGTGGGGGAAATAGAGAAGGATGGAAGTTGATGTAGAGAATTGGTAAAAGGAAAATAATAAAAGAAAATAAAATAAAAGTAGGCTACTAAAAGTGAAAATATCAATAAAGAGAAAATAAAAGAGAATGGAGAAATTACTAAATAAAGTAAAGAAAATAAAACAAACAATATGTACACAAATTTTTTGACTTTTTAATTTTAATTTTTTATATTTTTAATAAAAACTATTTAAAAATAAAAATAAAATAAAATATTAGAAATAAAATAAAACATGAAAATATTTTTTTTGATTTTTTTTGTAATTGAGAAAAAGTAAATAAAAAGAGAAAAGAACAATATTTACATTATATACAATATATAACTAGGTCCCAAAACTCACATTTTGCAAACGAGCTCTGATTTTAATGAAACCACTTTCATTGGATAGATAATTTTCTAACTTGAATTAAAATGGGAGTTTGGTGAATTTGGAGTTTATACAAAGAGGGAATGTGGCCGAGAAGTTGGACTTTACAGTCTTTTCTCTTTGAGATCTAGGAGTATTTATTGACGATGAATTTTATTTTATAATTTTGTATTTTATATATAGTTTATATACAATATAGAGAAAGAATTCTGTTATTTTACAGATTTTTTATGATTACTTTTTCTTACAACATAATATATAATAATTAATGTATTTATTTATAAGGATCATTTTATTAATTTATTGATTTTATGGACATTTATTTGAGATTATCTCATGGATTTTGCTATTATTGATATATTGAGACGATGAATCATGGATTCATCAGAGGACATCACTCGGGGAGAAGGACATCATAAAAGGTTCTCCAATCCATACTTTGGTGGCCAACACTCTTCAAGGATTCAGATGAATTCGTGATAGGCGTACTGACTGTCAGAGGATGAGTAGTTGTCGTCATAGAGACATTTTGTCAATGCATCCCATTCACTTCTATGAGGTTTTTGATGCATGGGGCATTGATTTTATGTGATCATTCCAGAAAAATCAGGGTTTTGAGAACATTTTGTTGGTCGTAGATTATGTGAGTCGTTGGGTTGAGGCCATCCTTGCCTGAGCCGCTGATGCGAGGAATGTTTGCAGATTTCTGAGGAAAAATATCATATCACAGTTCAGCGTCCCTAGAGTTTAGATTTCTGATAGGGGTACTCATTCATCAACAACATGGTAAGGGCCCTTGCTAACGAGTTCATCATAGACCATATAGTTGCCACTCCATATCATCCGCAGACGAATGGTCTTGGTGAGGTTTCGAACCGGGAGATCTAGATGGTATTACAGAAGGTTGTCCGCACAAACCAAAAGGATCGGTCGTAGCTTTTAGACTCGGTCTTGTGGGCCAATAGGACATACTTCAAGACTCCTTTGGTACATCTCCATTTAACTCAATTATGGCAAGCCATGCCACTTACCTGTTGAGATCAAGCACAAATCATTTTAGGCAGTATTAGAGATACCTTTAGATCCAGAGAGTGTAGGAGATCAGAGGAGAGCAGAGTTGGTAGCCCTGGAGGAGCTTAGAGATACTGCCTTTTCGAGTAGCCTACAACATAAGGACAGAGTGAAGATAAGCATGATTCACACATCAGCCATAAGTAGTTTGAGCTGAATCAGAGAGTATGACTATTTAAAGCTAGATTGAGATTATTTCTATGGAAATTACAGAGCAAGTGGAAGGGACCATATTTAGTCAGAAAGGTGCACGACAATGGGAGTATTGACATATCCAAGATGTCTTATGAGACCACCTTTTGGGTCAACGGTCAATGCCTGAAGCATTTTCTTGATCATCACCCATTGCCGTTGATATTGCCCCTATTCATTTTGTATGAGATATGTTCTTTTTATTCTCATCTTCTACGTCTCATACCTGATTTAGACTTTTGTTCTGTCTCTTTGTAATATGTGTTGTCTTTCATCCATTTTTGTTTAGCACCCCAAGTCTCACTTAGGATTTCTGCTATACTTAGGATGTACATTATCCTAAATATAGGGGGTACTGAACATGTGTTTTTCATATATCTGTTTATTCTATTACCTTTGTTTTTGTTATATGTACTTAGGGACATCCGAACCTAGGTATAGGGGAGGTAATGTTTGTTTCTCCCAATGTTGAGTGCCACCTCACTTGTCCCTCAATTGTTGATATTCTTTTCTATACTAAGGGATATTTTACCCTAAGTATAGGGGGGACAAGTCATTGATTTCATGTACATTCTCCTCCTCGGTCTTCCGCGTTTGTAGAATCTCATATACTTAGGATGATTTGATCCTAAATATGGGGGGGATTACTGACTTCTACTCATTTCATTCGTTATTCTTTGAGTCATTGTAGTATAGGACTCGTTTCACTTTTCTATACTTAGCATGAGTTATGTCTTCCTTTATCGTTCTTTGATCACTATGAGGACATAGTTCGAGCTAAGTATAAGGGGTGTCGTATATATTATATATATATTTTAGCCATAAATCATACTTTGATGTTAATAATATGACTAGTACTTATAAAATTAGAACAAAAATGATTTGAATTTTTTTTGCAAAAGTGCTTGTAAACTCTTTTCTAGAATTTTTGTAACTTTTTTGTAAAATGCTTTGTAAAATTCTTTGTAAAAACCTTTGTAAATTTATTTTTGTAAAAATGTTTGTAAAATGTTTGTAAATTATTGTTATATCAAAATTATGTATATTGTAAAAATGTTTGTAAAATGTGCAGAAATAAAAATGTTTGCAAAAATAGCTCGTAAAGTATTTGTAAAAAGTTTGAAAAATGATTTGTAAAATGATTTCCATTTGTAAAATGTTGTGTAAATGTTTGAAAAATGATTTGTAAAGTTTTTTGTAAAATATTTTGACATATGGGATATAAATTGTGGGTATATAAATTATTTGTATATATGTGTTGTAAAATCTTTGTAAATAAAGCCTATACTTATTTGTAAACTTTGTATACAAGATCCTTGTATAAAATTGTAAAAAAATATTTAAAAACTTGTAAATAAAAGTCTTGTAAATATGTACATATTTTTGTAAATGTTTGTAAATTCCCTCATTTCTTTCTTATTATAAATACCTAAAAATTATAAAATTATCAAAACCCGTAAAATTTTTTATAGTTTTAAAAATCCCCACAAAAAGAATTGCAAATATTCTTGTATGTTGTTTTTTTGGATGTGCATTCTTCAGAATTGTGTTGATATTTAAACTAATATGGAATAAATATGAAGAATGGAGATTTGTTAAAACCTTAATCCACTTAACTTCAAAGGAACCTTATAGGATTTGGAGTTGAGATTTTTCAGGTCTATCGAGTTATTCTTTGAGTCCACAAGGCTATGTTCACATGGCATCTTGGTTGGTCTAAGTATAATATTTTGAGGTACGCATGACCCTTGCAGATAGTGGCTTGACATGGACACACACTTTGCACCTATCTCAACACATATGATGTGGTGAGGTGGCA
Source organism: Ottelia alismoides (assembly GCA_037367405.1). Classification (NCBI taxonomy): domain Eukaryota; kingdom Viridiplantae; phylum Streptophyta; class Magnoliopsida; order Alismatales; family Hydrocharitaceae; genus Ottelia; species Ottelia alismoides. The sequence continues at coordinate 852,303 of JAZKJV010007200.1, forward strand.
GAATACTTTGGCTTGAAGTAGCACACATGTGTGTAACAATTAGTGGAAATACTCATACTCGTCTAGGAAAGGTAGTGCATCTTAAACTAGTTTAGTAGCAACGAGGTCTAACAACATGAGGTTGTGGGTTGCAATAATGCTTCGAAAGAGGGATAGTCTCGTGGCTCAAGAAGAAAAACTCCTTATGTACATGCTGCGCACATTGTATATATGTCTAAAAAACAAAACTCCGAAAAAGGGAATAGTCCATATTGAAAATAGAATGCCTGTCGGAGTGTATATAGAAAAATAAGCAAAGCGTATGTGATACAAAGTCTCATCTCTTGGAAACTTGCAGTTGGAGACTTGGCTACACTAGTCAAGCTCCATGGGATATGTGGCTACACTGGACATGATCATTTCTCTTCTTGAGTTGGTTGTACTTGAACTTAGAAGGAAATGTCCCACTCCTCGAGGAAAGAATTACTAGACCAGGGGACTAGAGTTACATTGTTGAGGGAGGTTGTATCCTTTCCATTTTTGAGGTGTGGAGCTATATTCCACATACACCATACAAGTATAGATCATAGTCACAAGAGTTAGTGTATATATACTTCTTCAGACTTGACTGTTGAGGCGACCTGACCATAGAATTGTGGAACTTAAGGGCAGTTGAGTCTTAAATATGTTTCACAATAAGGTTCCACCAAACTAATCATCCAAAGGTCTGACTAAGCTCCATACTTTAATTTTATGAAGATAAGTTTAGTAATTGACATTAATTCTCCTTTCTTACTTTTTCTTTTATTTATTTCTGTTTTCACTTCTTTTTCAAATAAGTGTTTGCTATGATACTAGTAAAGGTAAAGTATAGGGGAATAATGAATCCCTCATCATCTTTATTCTTTTATTTTAGCCAAATTCATTAGCAAAACATATGTAAATATGTGTTAAAATCAATAAATTGTCATTCACCATGAGTTTGTTAATAATGTATAATTAACATTTATTTATCTAAAAATAATAATAAAGAAGAAAAGGAAAAGAAAGGAAATAAAAAAGAAGGATATAATAATGTAATAAGTACAGATCGACCTGGACCCTGAGATCATGTCAATGATTGACTTCATTGACAAGGAATAAAGTAGGGAGAGATAGGGTCCTCATTTATCGAAAATTCCCATTATACATATCATCTACTATTTCTTCTATATTTAATTTGTAAATACTCTTCACTATTCTCTTGTAGATATCTTTGTACTATTTACTAATAAAATGATCTCAAAGTAAGTTATTTTCTTAATAAAACTTGTAAATAATAAGTTGTTGTAAATAATAAAATTAATTGTAAAATCAATGTGTAAATAAAATAAAAGAAAACTAATTAGTTATTGTGTAAATATGTCAAAAGTATGTATAATGTGTATAATACTATATTTATTTAACATATATAAATAAGTTATAAAAATCAAATAAAAATATTTTTATATACCTTAAATTTATTTGAAAAATAAAAATATAAAAAATAATGTACTTTTGTAAAAATGCTAAAATAAAAATATGTAAATATTATATATTGGTATATTATACGTGTACATATTAATGTATAGTATATATAGTATTGTATATATATTATTTAAAGTATTAAAAATAAGAAAAAAATAGTTTGTAAAACAAATAACGTTTTTCATTTTGATCATTTGCTATTTAAAGGCCATTTACTATTTTAATTTGTTTTTACATTTCTTTTTGAAAATCAAATTTTCCTATTGTTCAGTCCAGGTCCGTTGACCCGGATCAACATCCTCCCTTCTCCAGATCCGAACCGGTTGGACCTCGTCAGATCTCCCTTCTCCATTTTCTCCAGCTCGGGTCTGATCGCCATTTACCTCGAAACGTTTGCCGGATTCTTCACCAAGCATCTGCGATCTTCGCGGATACCTAGGTTTCGTCGAATCCTCCTCAGTTTGCGTGAATCCTCTCGAATCTTCCAGAGAAATAGGAGTCCTATTTAATTCCTTCGTTAGCCCCACTGCCCAGGAGTTCTCTCATCGCGCCTCTTTTTCTCCATCGGAACATGTAGGGTAGTGACAGTGCTCAATTGGAGCTTCTTGGAGCTCGGATTGGTGCCGAGTTGAGTCAAACCGCTTCGTGGCTAGAGCTCTCCTCCACGATAAGCCTCGTTGGCCTTTCATATTCGATTTGAGACCACAACCCCGCCGACCATTTCGTCGTTATTCACCTTCCATTTCTGATAATCAGGTAGCCTTCATTCCTTTTCTTTGCATTGTTCCTTCCGATTATTTCATCACCTCCATTATCCTCCTTCATTACTCTAACCAGCAAGTCGGAGGCCCGTCTCAGTCATCCAACTGCTTTGCCATCTCATCGCTCACCCTCCTACGCAATCTGACCCCTTTAGGCTCGATCAACAAATCGAGACTAAAGACGGAATTCCTTCCATGGCTGACACCGGAAGTCATCTCCATCTCCATGTCGCATCTTTGCTTGTTTAGCCAAATAACCAACAGCGGAGCTTCATCACCGAACTACGAGTGTATGTGTAGTTGCATGAGAGGGGCTCGACTCGAGTACCTATAAAAGTGGTGGAGGAGCTCTAGGCAACACGAGCTTCAGATCTTGATCGAGCTTCCCTTCGAGCCATCGCAGCTCTTCATTCGACGCGGAACTTCTTTAGCAAGGTGTTGGACCCTTTGGCTGTCCGATCGAGACTTCGTAGCTCCGGATTTCACCAATCGATAGGAAGCTGGTGGAGTCTTCAAGTTGTTCTTCCAGAGCCATCTAGCATCGTCGGATGGAGAGGCACGCACCTAGATCTGATCTAAGCTGCATGACCGTGCCCAAATAGTAGTGCTCAGATTAGACCTAGGTCGGATCCACGTCGCGTCACCGACTTTTTGTCCTACACCATCAGATCTGCACCAGCATCGTATCAGAGCCATCAGATCCACCTCACGTGCGCTACAAGCCTGCAGGGGTATATTCCGCTTTACCCCCTTTGTTTTTGTCATTTACTTTTCATGGCAATAAATGTAAAAAGTAGTTATAAACTTTTTGCAATAGAGACCTCATAGTTTTTCATAATTGCATTTTAGTTTAGCTTAACTGAACTCACGTGTTGTTTGTGGCATATTTGTTTGTTTTCTCTTGGTCTTTCATGCGTTAATGAAATCGAGGAAACTTTTGAAATTTGCATTTACATCCTTGTGAGTCCTAAGTCATGTGTGATGCACGTTGTTAATGGATTTTTTGTGCTTTGGCCCATGTGCTTCTACTGTGTTATTAATTGACCCTAAAACATAAAGTAATTGTTGTAATGTCCTTCTATATCAAGTAATAAATACTAAATGGGCTCCAAAAATTCCATAAAAATTCTCTGTAGCTTCTACTAATATATTTTATACGTGGTAATTTTTGTTGGTCGAATTTCTTTTATTTAGTATTATTAAAAATTCAAAAATCAACTAAAAATGCCCATTTTCTTTCATAAAATCATAAAAATTCGAAATGCCTAAAAAATTCCAAAAAAATAATTGCATTCGTATTTTGACTTATTTTAACTACTATGTACACTTTGCTTGAAAATCTTTTATAAAACTCTAACAATTAACAAATCCCTAAAAACAGCATAAAAATCATATAAAATCTTTTAAAAAGCCAAAAATTGTGTTTCTTGTCTCTGTTTCTAGGTATTTAAATATAGTTTTTATTAAAATTGATTTCCATGAGTTTTTAACCTATTTTCCATTTTAAATTTGAAAACAATCCTGGTTATGCATTGTTTATTGGATTTCTCGGTTTTTTATTTTTATAAAATACTAAAAAATATAAAAATCCTTGAAAAATTGTAAAAATACTATAAAATTGTTAAAACACAAAAATATTTTTACTGAAATTTTCTAGACATTTCTACTATATTAAAAAATAAAAAAAAGTAGTCGGGTGTCCTTTATTCATTATATTTATTTGTTTTACCTTGAAAATTCAAAATATGTAAATTTGCAAAATTAAAAATCATTAGAAATTCAAAATTAAAAACATAAAAAAATATAAAAAAATCATAAAAAATTATAAAAATTTGAAAAGATAAAAAATCATAAAAATTCAAGAGTAGTTTACATTGAGTTTCCTCTTTCATTTCTTTAATTTTTCATTGATTAAATAACACTTTCTTAGTAATTGTTGCCTCCTTGAGTTCGACCATGGGATCTATGCTAGGTTAATAATTAAAATAGCGAAAATCCATTTTCATCTTAGATTTTATTTGATTTGGATTAAATAAAAAGTGTTTGATTGTTCGGGTTTTCATTTTGGATACAATGACACATTCACATTCACATCACTTCTTCATTAGTAATTTCTTAAACCCAAGTGTGAAATCTCGAACATCAATTTATATCACTCCCTGTATGAGATTAAATGAATGAATGCATGATAAGGTCCCTTAGTACAATTAGGGTTATGTACCGTGGCCATCTTAATGTCATACAATTGTTGATTCAATTGTCGAATCATAGAGGTTGGTGCTTGGATGAATATCTAAAGAGTTAGATTGAGGACTCATCAAGTACCTTCAAATGATTATTAAGAGCCTGAGAAAGAGAAGGCAATCCTTCTCTATAGTCTTATATCTGACCGACCACTTGATGTAGGTCCTCTGCATAGGAATACATATTCAGAGGTGTTAGATAAGTTAGATCAAAGAGTTGACTTAATGAGATTGAGATAACCAAGTCGTATGTCATATACTTTCACGATATAGGAATGCATCATTTGGCCAGGATAGATGTATTGCTATATGTCTGAGTATGTACATTTGCAGACCGATAGGTTGATGGCCTAATAAAGGTCTATACACCTTCGAGCTAATGTGCATACAAGGGCATATGAGTAATACGATCTCTCAAAGGGATCATACATATTCACTTATGAATCGGAAGATATGAACTCACTCATGAGCTATTGGGGCCAATCAAATTCCATGTATGATAGTCTTTCTTTGGAAGCATGACAAGAATTTGTAGGTATGATATACTTTCGGAAAGTATATGATCAATACCAACTCCCAATGACTTAATGAGAAACTTAATGATAAAACCATGAAGAGATAGTCTAAATAAGATCTAAAACTTCAGGTTTATTTCAGGTCTTCCAACATGCAAGATGTACGGGTATTAGGAATACTCGAGGGTTATGTGATCATAAACAATTGTATAAGCATGATGTTTCCATTCCGAGGGAGTGATGAAAGAGGTATGGATTTTATTGACTCCTCTTAGTAGAGAAGTAACCTAATCTTAGTCCAAATGTTGTACATTGATCTTAATATGATTCAGATGCAATGAGAAGATTAGATTCACAGCTTTGATTTAATCAAGCATCTATGAGAGGCTTCGAGATCTAGATTTGGGATATGATCTCAATATCCAAGTCATTATACGTGACGTACAATCTCCATGTCCTTATCTCCAAGTATTCGTGAAGAAAGTGCATTATTCCTGAAACAGTTCAATAATAATTCCATTAATAAATGTGTATCCAAGCATTGAGAAATGGATAATGAATGTGATTTAATTATTATGAATAATGTGAATGTGATTCATATATTTAGATGCATAAGAATGATGATCCAAGATAATTAAATATTATTTAATTATCATGGATATGAAAAATATGGATAGTACTATCCATAATAATTATATGTATTATAAATGTGACTTATAATATATAAGAGAGAGCTATTTGTAAATATCATTTACAATTTAAACGTTCTTGTGAATTGGACTCACATTGGATAATTAAATGAAAATAAAATTTACATTTATTTTGGGTTGTGAATATGATTCATAAATTTCCAATGGCATGATTGAAATTTCAAAAAATAATATGGAATTATTTTTGTGAAATATTATACAATAAAAGTCAATGTATACAATGAAGGTATGAGATATGAGATCTCATATAATAGGAAGAAGGAAGCCCCCATTCCATTATAAGAGGGTGGACGGATACTCTTGATTTAGGAGTCAAGGTGGCCGTCCCCCCTTATTGGAATGAGGCTTGCCTCCTTCCTAATCCTTCATTGTATATTGATTTGATTGAATTAATTTATATTGATGATTTATTCAATATATATTTATTTAATTTAAATTAATTGTTGTTGTGTTTTTATGACAAAATCATGGCCATTGAAAGAAATACAAATCAATCTCAACCATTGGATTTGTGTTATCCATGGATTGAGATCCATGGACCCCCAAAATATTATAAAAGAAGAGGCAACCCTAGATATTCTTTTACAAGATGTAATTCACAAGCTCTCATTCTCATCATCCTACATGCCTTCTCTCTCTAAAGTGGTTGTCCACTTTGTGACCAAGAGAGAATCATCGTCATCATCGTCGTCACTATGTCACTGTGTTGTTGCTTTGACCGCTCGTGGATATTCATCTCCTCGGTGCTTTTGGTATGCGAAGAAGATCTCGGATTTTGTGTGACAAAATCAAGAGATCTATTGCTTAGATCAACATCTTGGATTGTGAGAAGGATGTGTTTCATCAATGCGCTCGCAAGTGTCTCCTTCATCTTGTCAGACTTGAGACAAGTGCCTCTTGCTTTAGAGGCTTCAATCGCAACCATGCTTCAAGACGCAATTTGATATCTACTTTATGGTTTAGATGAAATGATTTGATAAGTGTTCTCAGATCATGTGGTTTCATCACTTTAAAAATTTTAAATTCTGCTACCCCGAGCAACTAATACGACTAGTTGCTCCCGATCGCATATGATGTGATCTTCACGCTTCTGTGATGTAGTTAAGGTTCTTTCCATAACCTTCATATGTTTGCTTCTTAAGAGGTTACTCTAGATACAACCAAATCACCGTCATACCTGAAGATCATGAGAATACTACCTTCACCTATCCGTTTGGGACATAAGCCTTCAAAATAATGCCCTTTGGATTGTGCAATGCACTCGCTACATTCCAAAGATGCATGTTGGCAGTTTTTATAGATATGGTTGGTAGCTACTTAAGCTACTCATGGATGATTTTTCGATCTACGGGATAATTGTAATCATTGTTTGGGACACCTAGATCGAGTTCTGAAGATGCGCAGTGAATTCAATCTTCTGCTCTTGTTGGAGAAGTGTCACTTTATGGTGATAGAAGGAATTATGTCGAGTCACATCATCTCGAAGCGTGGCATGGAGGTTGACCCAGCCAAGGCGAACGTGATTTCAGAAATTGATACACAACTAATTTGAAGCAAGTTCGATCATTTATGGGGTACGTGGGATTTTATAGAAGATTCATTAAAGGCTTCAACAAGATTTCCTGACCATTGACTAAGTTTTCGGAAAGGAGATCGATTTTGTCGTTGATGATCGGGTTCTCCAATCTTTCAATCTGCTCAAGTACCTTACCACACATGTTCCTATACTCCAGCTACCTAATTGGTCTCTTCCTTTTGAGATCATGACGGACGCCTTTCATTATGCAATCAATGTTGTTCTTGGACAAAGACAGGATGGACTTACATTTGCTATTCATTACGATAGCATAACACTTGATGAGACCAAGAAAAATTACAGTGTCACTTAGAAAGATCTACTAGCCATAGTTTTTACGTTAGAGAAGTTCAGGTCACACTTACTAGGATCCAAGGTTATAGTATACACATATCACTCTGTCATCCGATACCTGCAAAGCAAGAAGGATGCCAAGTCTCGTCTGATTCGATGGATCCTTCTACTCTGGGAATTTGATTTAGAAATCCGAGATAATCCCAGAGTTAAGAATGTGGTGGTATACCATTTTTTCAGAATCATTGAGATTGAGACTCATAAAAAGAATACAACTCTGATTACATAGACCTTTCCAGATGAGGCAATTCTATCGGTTGCCTCATTCCCTTGATATGCTGATATAGTGAATTACATTGTATTTAAGAAGACCCCGCCTGATTGGTAAAAGCTCAAAGTTGATAAATTCTTGTCAGACATACATTTCTACCAGTGTGAGGATCCTCATCTATTCCATGAGGGAGCGGATTGCATCTAGAGGAGGTGTATACCTCAGGAGGAATTTACATATGTCCTAGAACATTGTCATAAACTTAATATTTATAGACACCACTCTGGAAAGAAAATGGCAGCTAAAGTGATTCAATATAGCCTCTGGTGGCCAACACTCTTTCATGATGTAGTTGAATATGTAAAAAGATGCACTGATTATCGAATAATGGGCGGCACAATCAGTTCAATAGATATAATGCCTCTAAAATACATTCAGATATTAGACGTGTTTAATGCATTGGGTTTTGACTTTATGGGCCCATTCCCTAACAGCCAGGGTTTTGAGTACATCCTGCTAGTCGTTGATTACGTGAGTCGTTGGGTAGAGGGTATCCCCTCTTCGAGCCGCAGACAGTCAGACCGTCTATCGATTCCTTAAAGACAATATCATTTCATGGTTTGGGATACCAAAAATTCTGATATCAGATGGGGGAGTCCGGTTCACAAACAAATAGGTTAAGAAACTGACCAAAGAATACAACATCGAACATCGTGTTGTAATGTCATACCACCCATAGTCTAATGGCTTAGCCGATTGTTCAAACAGGGATATAAAAACAATTCTACAGAAACTTGTATGACCTTATAGGAAGAACTGGTCATAGTCGCTCGTTTCAATTCTTTGGGCTTACTGCACTATGTACATGTCTCCACTAGGCATGCCTCCATATCGCCTCGTCTATGGAAAGCCATGTCATCTACCTGTGGAACTTATTCATAAATCATTATGTGCACTAAATATGTTTAGATACTATATGTACGACAACGACCTAATGTACAAGGAGAAAGTCAAGAAATGGCATGATAAGAACATATGTAGGAAGACTTTTGAGCCTGGGCTGAAGGTGTGGTTGTTTGACACAAAGTTAAAAATATTTTCAGGTAAGTTGAAGAGCAAGTGGACAGGGTCGTTCTTAGCGAGAACTGTACATGACAATGGAAGGCTATCGATATCTGAATTGTCACTTAATTCACAACCTTTAGTGGTAAACATGCATCTATTGAAACCATATCTAGAACATGACACGTTTCTTTTTATGGTAGATTTGATTCAAATGGTATTTCAAGAAGAGGTTACATATACATATGGATCAGATACTTAAGATAAAAAATCAGATAAAATTTTATTTATTCTTTTCTTCTTTTCCTCTTTTCATTCCTAGTTCTTCTTAAATGCATTCTTTTATTATTTAGTCGTTGTAATATTGACTTTCCTATACTTAGCACGAGGTATGTCTTCCTTTTTTTCTCCGACCTATGAGGACAAGCTCAAGCTATATAAAGGGTCATATATACGTTGTATATACCTTGTCCATAACTCTACTTTCATATTTTCAATAATATGGCTAATTTTAACACATAATTTCTTCTTTGTAATTACGGTTCATAAATCGGTTAAAAATGTTTTACAAAATGATTTGAAAAATGTCTTGAATATTCTTCTGAAAAACATGTGGAAAACTTTTGCAAAATGTTTTCAAACCTTCGTAGAAACTTTTTGTTTGTAAAAATCTTTTTCATTTATTTAAATAAAATTATTAAAAATTGGTTTGCAAATGATTTGAAAAATGGTTGCGAAAATGTTTTGAAAATTTTATACATGCTGTTTAAAAAATCCTTACAAAATGATTTTCAAATTTTGTAAATATTTGCCAAATTATATGTAAAAATTATATTTACAAAAATAAGTTTTTAAAATGTTTGCAAAAATATTTTTAAATGTTTTAAGAACCTTGTGAAATTAACAACTAACTTATTCATGTATAATTTTCTAGTGTGAATTCTTCAATAATTCTTGTAAATATGGATGCACTCTCGTGTAAATTTTGCACATACTTCTTTCACTAACCTTATTTAAAATCCCTAAAAATTTCAAGAATTCCAAAACCCATAAAAATTTGCAAAATATTTTCAAAAACTACATAAAAATTTGCTAACTTTTTTAAAAATACATAAAAAGTTTGAAATCAGACAAATTTCTTCACAAAAAGATTTTTTCATTACGCCCCAGGTCAAAATTTCATAGTTGTCCTAATATATTTGAGAGTAGGATAATGTTAATAGTTTGTACATTGCATTTACATTTTTAGACTGATAATGACAATTGAACTAGACTAAATAAAATCCGAAGATGGGATCTTGGTCGGACCTTAATCCACTTAATCATAGGAACCTTCGAGGAACTAGAATTGAGGTGCTTCAGTCTACTAGACTTAATTTTTTGATACCACAAGACTAGGTTCAGATGTCATCTTCACTACATAAGTAGAATATTTCAAAACATATGGATGACTCTTGTGGACAATGACCTACTTGTGCACATGCAACTTATACTTTGCTTAACTCAGTTGAAGTGGTAGAGGGCTAGATTTGTCAGCATGAGACACAAGCTAATGGAAACATACGAAGTCACAAATCTATGGCATTTTGCCCCAACTCGATCCTACAGTGACAAGGTTCAAGGATAGAGGGGTGTGGGTTGCAGTAATGCTTCAAAAGAGGGATAGTCTACTGGCTCAAGTGGAAAAAATCCTTATGTAAATGGTGTTGTAAATAGTATTAAAAATACAAAATCAAAAACTTCAAAAAGAATAGACGGGCAAAATCTAAGAAAAATCAATTCTTGTTGAAGTATGTATATTTATAAGCAAGCTTGAGCTTCAAAGTCAAAGATACATGTGAGCCTGCGGCTGTATGACTTGACAACACTAGTCAAGTACCCTAGGATCAGTAGCTACACTGTCTACCATCCATTCTCTTCTCCACCTCCTCTTCTTGAGTCGGTTGCACTTGAACTTAGAAGGGAATACCTCGCCTCTCGAGGAAAGAGTTGTTGTATTGTGGAAGTAGGGTCGCCATGTTGGAGAAGATTATCTCTTTACCGCTTCAGCCGAGAGGAGCTACTTACCACTAACACTGTAAAAGATAGGCTCATAGACATAGGGGACTACATATGACATCGACTTCTTCTGACCTTACTTTTGAGGAGACCTAGGCAGAGTTTTGTGGTTCTTAGAGGTTGTTGAGTTTCAAGTCCTCTTCCCAATAAGATTTTGACCAAACCTAAGTTCTTGAAGGTCCGACTGAGCTCCAAGCTTTGATTTTATGAAGACAAGTTTAAAAGTTAAAATCGATCCAATTTATTTCTTTCATTCATTATTTTCTTTTTCTGTACTCATTACCTTAAGTGTTTGCTAGGGACTGGTAAAGGCAAGTATAGGAGGGTGATGAGTATCTATTTCATCACCTTTATTCTCTCATTTTGACCTTAAATCTTTAGTTAAATAAATATATATAGCATTAATCTATGAAAAATAACAATCAATACTAGACACATAAATATTGTATAATATTGTAATTAATGCCAAAATAAAAGAATAAAGAAAAGAAAAAGAAGGAAGTGTCAAAGATACTGAGTGACCTTAGACCCTGATACCTACTCATCATGATGACTTGGTCGATAAGGAATAAAGTAGGGGGAGATAAGGGCCAATAATTGCATAAAACTCCTAATTTTATATCTCAATAATAAGCCTTTTGGGACCTATTTTATTTTCTTATTTTTATCCCTTAAATAATAAAACCCTCTATATGAAAATTGTGCACAAAAATATAAAGAAAATTACAAATTAATTTCTCCCAAAAATAATGCACAATGTGATTGGGACACACCGAATAAAAAGCTGCAAAAAAACTTCCTAGACATGTATCTTCTCCATACCTATTAAAAATTGACCGAACTCAACTTTATTGTTCATAAAATTAAATTATTTTATTTAATGAAGTTGTCTCATTGAGTTTGGATTTAAGATGCAAAAGTTATCTTTTGGACCCTCATTGTGTAATATACATGTATAAAATAATTAATATATTTATTATTTATATTTTCACTTCTTATATTTTTATAAATTTGTAAATATTATTTAAAATACATGTACATAATAAAATAAAATAAAACCATCAAAAAATAAAATAACTAATATGATTTAATACATATGTGAAGAATACCTATAATATACCTATATAATACATATACTTAATTATTTAAGTAAATAAATAATGTCTGAAAAATAGAATAAAAATATGTGCATATGTATTTCACTATGTTATAAATATAACAACTATTTATATAAAAGAATAAAATACAAAATACAAAATAAAAATCAAATACCTTATACAAAGGTAAAAATACCTATATTATACATGTAAACATTAACATCTAATAAATTAACTTGTAAAAATAAATAAAATATAGAATAAAATACAAATAAAATAATAAATATTTTTCCATGTTTTGATAAAGAAATAATATATAATTTATTATTTTTAATATATTTAATAATGGCATTATTCCTTATTTTGTCCGCTAGCGGTTGGGGTGGACCAATGGGAGGTGAGTCTTAGTTGACCTTGGTCAACTCCTCACCCCCAAAGGGTATGCGATTGGCAAGAGCTAACCACCTCATTTCTCGTAATTTTCACAACTAAGACAACCATATGTTTGGCTCAATTCCTTCTTGACTTTTCTTCCTCGATAATAGCTCTTACATGCCCTCATGATTCCTCGATCGTAAGACCTCTGAAGCAAGTGTGATCCATGGTCAAACCATTGCCTATACATATACATTCTATCGGATCCATTTGGATTTAATCCTTATTTGAACACTGGAATCCTCGGATCCCTGGTAAAACGAGTAGAGCTCGATAACAGTGAGTCCCTTGTGGATTTGCAACACCCACAAGGTGAAGGAGAAGTGATCCAAGATCTCGTTGGACCTCCTAGTGGAGCTTATGTGCTCCTTGTCTTCGGGCTGAACAGAGCTCATTTTCTTACATTCTAAGTGGATTTATTTTCCAGTAGAGTATTTTAGTTTTCCTTTGATGCATTGTCATCATATTTTAGCGTAAAATCGAATATTTTTGTTTAGGGATTTTTACACCCATAACCCTGAGTAATTCAGCAATAACAATCATAACCCCGCATAATCGTGAATTACATCCAGAACCCTCAATAGTCTTAACTCTTACAGCCATATCCCCCGAGTTAACTTCCATCCGATATTCCGTTAAGTATGACGGTATCTGTCACACAATTTACATTTTCTACCTTTTAAGTTGTATTATTTACAACCAAGTACACTCCCCTCTCCTACCTCCTCCTTCCACCTCCCCCCCCTCCCCTCCTCCTCCCTGTCGATCACATCCTCCTCTCCGTCCACCACCACCTCCTCCCTGTCGCTGCCGACCTCCTCCTCCTCAAGCCAAGGAAGCCCCTGTCGAAGTCGCCGGTCCCCTTTACTGTCCTTGATAGTCCCCTCGCCACTGTCATAACACCCTTGACCCAACCCCATTGCACTCATCCTCACATGGTGATGGAGAGCTCGCACGTGGACTTCGAGGACCTCCTTCCCACCATGGAAGAGAAGATCGACGACCAAACACTCTCTGCAATAGGTTCCGGCTATTGATGTACCCTGACTGGGAGACCGCAAGCCCACCCCCATCTGGGCAGCCACACCCATCTCCCCCGCGCCCCCCTTCCTGGGCAGCCGCACCCATCTCCCCTGCCCCCTCCTTCCTGGGCAGCTGCATCCATCTCCCCCGTGCCCCCCCTCCTTCCTGGGTAGCCGCACCCATCTCTGTCCCCCCCACCCCGAGCCCACCCCCTCCTGGGCAGCCGCACCCATACACCCTCCCACCTCCTTCTAGGGCAACCCAACCTCCCTGGACCTCCCGCCCTCCGCGGTCGAGCCCCCCACCCCAAACCCCTGTGTGTGTGCCTGCAACCCCAAGGGCCCTAAAATCCCGCCCATCCTCTCCGCGCCTTCAAACCTCACCCCACCGCCTCACTAGAGGCCACCCCACCCCACGGAGGGGCCCATCGACGTCGCTTGCTTGGAAGTGCACACCCCCACCCCTCCCGCGCGCCTGCAAGCCCCTCCCATCCCAAGCTCTGCCCCAACTGCGCCCCGCCACCACCACCTCGTGCCTCAATGCTGTTAATTTTTTTTTAAAAAAAGTAACTGGATATATATCACGGGTTAAATTAACCCAATGATATGGTTAGGTTAACAAAAAAACTAACGGAGGGTTATGAGTGTGAGAGGGAGTAACTACTTAGGGTTTATTGTGTAATTCATGATTATATCGGGTTATAATTGTAATTGCAGAATTACTCAGGGTTATGGGTGTAAAATCCCTTTTGTATATTAGAGCACTAGGCTCTGGCAACTGTTCTCTGATATTTTCACGCTTGTTCTGACCCACCTAATCACCCCATTAGCTTTTCCCTTCTCTCCTCTACCTCTAGAACCCATCCATACACCCGGACCTTACATAGGTCTGGAGATCAGGCCCTCCTTCTCTGTCTTATGTTGGAGGGCTCCGCCTCGACACGCCAACCCCTCATTTCACCCTATAATGGGTTGAGGCAGTTTGCCCTCAAACCCTTGTTTTTTCTGTGCAGATTTCTGCCTAAAGGAGCTCGTCAGGGCTCAATTTGACCTGGCACATGAGCTCTAGGTCCAGCATTTCTTCACCGACCCCCAGGACCCCATCATTGGGTCCTGGAACACATTTGGACCCTTAACAGCTCCGACCACTTCCTAAGGACCTATTCCAACCATCAACAAGGCGGGTGGAGGACGGAGTTTCCCAGGAGCGAAGATCGTAGTCCGCCGAAGCCGAGTTCTTCCCTTGTTCTTCCGAGCCATCTCCCCATTGTTGGATGAAGAACACCGCTCCAAGAGGAGCAGTTGTCGTTGGATTGGAGCGTCATCAACCATCGAATCTCAGTTGAGATCTAACCTCAGCCATCCAAGCGAACCATCATCGTGCATCCGAAGTGTGATGTGTGGCAAGTGGATTGATCCCCGTCGTCTGGTAGTGCTTTTGAAGGGTATTTTGTACCCTTAGCTCCTCACTTTTCATAAATTATATTTTTAGCCCTTAAACTTTTATCTATAGTTTAAAAATTTTTGTAATATTTTCACTTTGTCCCTGTATTTCTGCTTTATTGCACTTTGGTCCTCCGCCATGTCACCTCACGTGCACATACACGTGAGGCAGCTGGGCATTTTATAGAGGAAACCCTCCGGGTTTATATATCTTTTTGTACTATAATTTTAATATTAAGATTAATATTTTATGGAAAATTGTATCTAGGACTTGGAAATATTGTATTATTACAGAAACACCCCTGCTGGTATTGAAATTTCTTTTTATTGCTTTTATTTTTATTAAATACCTCTTATGCTCTAGAAATTCTCAGAAAATTATGATAGAGTCTTGATTTTAACTCTATCATATACGTGGAGGCTTTTTATTCTATTTTTCTATTTATTAAAAATAAAAAATTAAGCATGCGTTCCATGTTTGCTTTTAAATATACAAAAAGATTATAAAATCTTTTCTAAAAATTCAAAAAAAGTATGGTATCTTTATTACTATATTTTGTAACTCCAGTCCAAAAATTACTAAAAATTGGAAAAGAATGATATAAAAATTAAAAAATCTCAGAAATATTATAAATCGGTAAAATTATACAAAATTCCAAAAATATTTATTTCTATTTCTAATTATCGTCTTTATTATATATTATATACTAAAAATATTTTTGGAAATTTTTAAAATATCTATCTATTTCAAATTCCAAAACAATCCAGCTTATTATTATAAGCCATTATTTTCAAATTTTAATCAATTGAAAATACATAAAAATTAGCAAAAAATGAAAAAATTCACAAAAATAGAGAAAATATTAAAAACGCAAAAACATTTGCTTTTTTAACTTATAACTATATATATTTATATTTATAAATATAAAACCTTATTTATAGCTTATATATTATTACTATATATCACATATAACTATTATTAATATTTATAAATACCTTAAATATATTTTAGAATCCTAAAAAAAGATTGTGCTTAATGGTATTTTCCTAATTTTGTGTGTGTATATAAATATATATATATATATATATATATATATATTATTTATAGCATATAGTATTTATTCTATACTTAGTATTATATATCTACGCTTATTTCAAATTAAAAAGAAAAAGAAATTAAAAATCAAAAATATAAAAAGAAGATAAAAAATTAAAATATAAAAATATAAAAAATTATAAAACATTAAAAATCTATATGAAAATTAAATATAATTTAAAATACACAAAAAAATTAGAAAAAAACTATAAATACAAACAAAAACATTTGCTATTTTTTTTAATTGTCAATTTTTGTAGCTCTCCTCATTGCTCCTTTCTGGTTCGACCCCTACACTTGCGTACTATACATACTTATTTGTAGGGTATAATAAATTTTACCTCACTTATATTTATTGCATAATCATAATTCTTAGTTAATTGTTGATTGACACACTTGAGTTGGGTTTTGAGAGTCGAGAGAGGTGACAATATAACGATTGTCGAATACGACTTGTCAGACACCGCAGGTCCTTCAAGACCGGACATTTGAGACCTTGCTCTTAAGCGACTCATCAAGTACCAAGCTAAATAGTAGAACCAAATGATCGGGAGGTAGCAAACCAAGTAGTAGAACCAAATGATCTATGCCACTATCTTTCTCTACTCTGTCAACTTAAAATATCAACTCAGAACATCTAGATCAAATTGGTGGGTGTATCTTTATTTATATTAAGCATACAGACATGTGTTTGAAAAGAAGATTATTAGTTATGAGAGGAAACTCTAACTTAATTCAAATCGTAGCCAAAGCGGTCTTTGTCATCATCATGATTGGCATTGTTGGACAAACAACTGTAATCTATTCGTCTTAACTTATCATCGATGATAAACTCTTAAACCCTCCACATCTTTCGTGGCACCTAATTGTATAAGGATTTCCTCAATCTTAACTTTCCCCAAAACAAAATTTACGTTGCGATTAAATTTTTAGATCTTAAACTTTATCACCATTATTGAGGGAAAATTTGGTCTAGGACTTGGTGTTAAATGCATATGCCATGTCCAAATACTTAATATGTACTTTCAACATGCATGTACGGAGTATATACAAAGAGACTCCGTGAAGCACCCAACTTTTGGATATGATACCAATTTATTAGAAAAGAATCCACATGAAGAACCATCCTAGGCAAAGAAGGCTACGTATGGTATGGCAATGATCTAAGCTCCTTAGTTGCGGCAGATCTTGCAATCCTCCCTGCGTCATTATAAATCCGGTTCTTATGATTGGAAAAGGCTTCACGGTCAGATTAGGCTCCCTGTCTTGTATCTGATCCAATTAATTTTTCTTGATTTCTCAAGGAATAGGAATATCGACTAAACAAAAATATAAGAGTTCAATCTCATATCTGAACAGGAGAATTTCCGGGATGTTCATGGATGATTTCAGGCTTCCTGGTTTGTATCTAATCTAGCAAAAACAACTGATATTAATTTCTCGGGCAATTGGAATGTCAACTAGAGATAAAGAGAGTACAGCAAACTCATACCTGATCTGTAAGATTTCCTTGAATGATTTCAGACTCCGCTGCTTGTATCTAATCTCGCAAAATATATGGATATTCTTGGGGAATAGAAATATCAACTACAGAAGTGCAAACTCATACCTGGTCTGTAGGATTTTCTGAATGTTCTTGGATGATTCCATGCTCCAGCTAGTATCTGATCTCGCAAAATTTCATGATATTCCGAGGGAATAGGAACGTCAACTAGAGATAATGAGAGACAGTACGAGCTCATATATACCTAATCTGCAGGATTTCCTTGATGTTCTGGGATGATCCAGCAAAATTTCTTAGATTTTCTTGGGCAATAGGAACAACAACTACCTGAACTGCAAGATTTTCCTCATGTTCATGGACGATATGATGCTCCTCGGCTTGTTCCAGATTTTTTGCAAAACTTCTTGATTTCCTTGGGCAATTAGAATCATGGAATCTGGTTGACCACATTGATTCTCTTGGTCGACTTGAGGCGCTTCAGGGTTTACCTGATCTGGTGGTGGATTCCCTTGGATGAGAGGAAGCACCGTAACATGAATGAACCATTAAGATAATACTTGTGTCTCAATACCTCATGAGTGAGATGAACAACAACAGGAGTAGCAATTGAAAAGATGAGGAAAACAACAGAGAACTGACCTTGTTCTTGTCTCTGGGTTTCAAAAATAAAAAGGTAGATCCAAACGCATATCACCATAAAATAGAAAGGAAATGCACGCATAACACCATCAAAATACATACAATATTGTCCATGGTTGAAGAGGGAGTTTTTGTATGAGTGCGATTTTTTTATATTGGACTGAGTTCTACTAGGTATTCCTTCTCTTTTGTATATCTGAGTGAAATTGTGTATGGGCATGCCTTCTACATATGTGGGTGTAAAATGGTATGAATCTTTCCTCTTGTGTATACACGATGGAGAAGGGGGTGTTTGTTTAGAAATGAACATTTTTGTACATTGGAGTAAGTTATTGCATGGTTTCCTCCTCTGTCGTATATTTGAGATAAGTTTGGTATTAAATGGCATTCCTTTGTATTGGATGTAATATTGTTTGCAAGTGAATGATTTTGTATTATAAGGTCGAATTTTTGTATAGATGTGCCTTCTTCTGCATATCTGAGTGCATATTGGTATGAATTTTTCATCTTGTATATATAGTGAAGAAGGGGGTGTTTGTATGGAATGAAGATTTTTGTATAATGGAGAGTTTCGGTATGAATGTCTTCTCTATTGTATACATGTGAGAGTTTTTGTATGTTCCTTCTCATGAATGTGCATAAATATCCTTTTGTAGGGAAACGGTGACTTTTTGTATAATAAAGTACGTTCTGCTATGAATGTCTTCCTTTGCGTATATGAGAGAGTTTTTGTATGTTACTTCTCATGAATGCGCACAAGTACCTTTTGGTAGGAAAACGAATATTTTGTATAATGGAGTCAGTTCTGGTATGAATATCTTTTCTATTGCATTTCTGAGAGAGCTTTTGTATGCTTCTTCTCATGAATGTGCATAAGTACCCTTTTATTAGAAAACGTAGATTTTTGTATAATGGAGTGAATTCTGGTATGAATGTCTTCTCTTTTGCATATGAAAGTTTTTTATGTTCCTTCTCATGAATGCGCGCAAATACCATTTTGTAGGAAAATGGTAATTTTTTATAATGGAGTGAGTTCGAGTATGAGTGTCTTTGCATTTAAGAGAGAGTTTTTGTATGAATCTTTCTTTTTTTTTGTAAACAAGGAAGAAGGGGATTTTTGCAAGGAAGTGAATGTTTTTTGAATATTAAAGTGAGTTCTTGTAGGTATTCCTCCGTTGCAGATTTGATATGGAATCTGTATTAAGTATGCTTCCTTTATATTAGAGTAATTTTTTCACCCAAATGAAATAAATGCTTCAACTCGTTAAAAAAACAATGACAATTGACCATAGTTTGCATGAAATAGACATACGAAAGTATTAAAATAATATTCGACCTTGTCTCAAATAAGGAAAATAATACTTTTCTGAGATGACACAAGTGACATTCACTTTACAATCTCAGAACCAAACTCTACAAGAAGCAAGTGACAATCATTTGATCCTTTCACATTGTCCAAATACATCATTTTATTTCCTTTCATTCATTGTTACATCACTATCACCATACCTATCATAACATAATTAACAACTTACTATGTGATAGAATCATTAATTCTACTACTGGAAAATTAGATCTCTCCAAATGCTCCAGATGATTAGAGATGCTCTGATCAAATCTTCGTAAGAGTTGTTTGCTCCTAGATGGTCGCCAATGGCAAACAATCTCATGTGGGCTTGATCTCCAGGTGTTGATCGATGAAGCTTCAATAGGTAATCTTGATCTCCATATGTAGGAGTTTTCATTCTTCATATAAAGTCAACTCAGATCTCAAGCGCTCATATGAAGATTAGATCAAGGTGCTAATGCTATGATGATATGGGGGCTTGAAGATGTAGTCTACATGCGATGAGATTCAGATGTTCGATTTTATCCCTAACAATTATTTTGCTTGTCTATAAGTGCTGGTGTTGAATAGCCTCCAGATGGTTTTACCAGGAGCAATTTCCCAGAGAACAAAAAAATCCCAGCTTCCATCTTTCCTCACTCAACGAGAGCATTGGCTTGGGCTGGAGGAGTTATGCGCGAGGGAGTGTGGCGCTGCGGCTCGACCTGGGATGGAGGAGGTGGGGGCGGCGCTCGACCTGGGATGGAGGTGGGCTTCCAGGTGACGGGTTGTTGGGTGGAGGAGGTGCGTGGAGGGGAGGAGGTTGGCGGAAGGGGCCTGGGTTGGAGGGAGGCGGTGGTGCGGGGGTGCCAGGGAGGGGGGCTTCCAGCTCGCGTCACGCGGAGGGGGATGCGGGGAGGCTTCCAGCGCGCGTCGCGCGGAGGGGTGTGCAGGGAGGCTTCCAGCACGCGCGGAGGGGGATGCGCGGAGGGATTTATTTATTTATTTATTTGATAAATAAAATGGGTGTAATATAAAAGAAGATAACAGAATCTGGTTAGTTTTAATGGTTAAATGGATGGGGGTTAACCATAGGGTCTATAGGGTAAAGGTTAATAAAGTTTACGGGGGTGAGGGAGGAATTACGATGTTTCAAAGGTTGTAGAGGTAATTGACAATGATTATAGGGTCTGCCGAGTAAAAATCCCTATTATATTTTTCATAATGCCACGGGCACCACTTCCATCCTTGTCAGGTTTTTATCAAGAGAAGTGGCATAAATGCTTAGATCTTGCAACTGAACCACTAAAATCTTCCTAAATCCACCATTGTTATTAATGTTGCATGTACGTACGATATATCTTACACTTTTCACGGTAATTTTGCAAATCAAATTAATATTCAAATGCATGCATTCGTTTGTACGATGAATTTATAATTTAAGGATGTAACATGAATATGCAAATTATCACCATGTTTAGAATTCAACAAACTTACTCCTTGCTGGGGATGCACACCAGAGTAGGGTTCTACGACCTTAGGGGATGTACGGTGGAGGGGGTGAATGAAAATGCATATGCATGTTGAGGGGTGTGTGTGCCGAGGGGGGTGCACATTGAGGGTAGCCAAAGGGGGAGTGCAGTTGGAGGAGCGGGATCCACGACCTCAAGGCATGTGCGTGACAAGGGAGGAGGGATTCGGGACCTCAAGGTTTGTGATAGAGGGGGCTGAATGACAAAGAGGATGCGCACTGGGAAGGTGCGCAAAAGAAGGTCGCCAAAGGGTAAGCGTGATTGGGGTGATGCACGTCAAGGGAGATGCGTGGTGAGGGGGTGTATGCATAGGAGTCAGCTCACTGGGGTGAGGTGGGTTTCAGGAAGGGAGCATCGGAGGAAGAGGAAGGGTTTCGGGTTGGCGGGTGGGGGATGGTTCCAATCCGGGGTGTCTCAACCGTTGGATGGGCTATTTCCATGTGGCGTGCATCCCACGTAATTACAACAGTCTCTGTTGGAATTCACCTATAGCAGATGATCGGATTCAAATTTGTACATTGTATCGTAAGAGGATCCTTTACTGTAAATAGGGTTACAATAGAGGTGTTGTAATCATCTCTAATTTTTTTGTGATTTTGATTTCAAAATCTAATCTTGTAGATTGAATCATAGATTAATGCTCTGCATATCCTCCAAATTTTGCTCAAATCCGAGCTAATTTGATATTATCTTAATAGTCAACTTTCAGTTAAGATCTAAACAACTTAAATTCCATTTAAAAAGGATATGAATCTTTACATAAGAGGATCTCTTTGATTTGTATCACATGTGTGTATGCACCCGCATGTACTGCTACAATAAAAAAGGAGAGCCGGCGTGCGACCGTAGAGCTCTAGGGAGCCGGCGTGCGACCGTAGAGCTCTAGGGAAAGAGGTGCAGCTGCAAACCACCATGCTTATTGCTATCTCTCTCTTTCTCCCTCTCCTCAACTTCTGATTACCCATTATTGTCACAGTCGATCTGTCTCTCTCTCTCTCTTAATTTGAATATGTAAAATTATCGGTGATTTTTGGATTTGGAACTGAAAGTAAATGTTATGCACTGCAACATAAATGATCTAATGTACCAAATAATCTGAATATCATCCTTATATCTTTCAATGTTAGATATCTAAACAACAAATATATTCATAGCAAGGAATTTTGTATTCATTGCGCAAAGTTTCATATATCGGCGATTCATCGACTATTTTGTTGAAAAGAAAGTAATAAATATGTGCTAATTTAATGACGGTTAAACCAATCAACAAATAATTATTGTTATATTATTTCTTGCTAGAAATATAGCAATGGTTATGATATTGATGATTAATTTAAAGAATCAAGGAATTAATAATATCGTTGCTGTGCATTTAACAAAGGAAAATATCACAATGTGTATTGAGTATTCGGTGTCAGGACAATTTTGGTGTTGTAAAAGTCGTTGATGTGTTGAGGGCAACTAATTTGGTAGTTGTTTACTTGTTCAAGAATTGTTCAGAGATCGTTGCTTGATTAGCAACAATTAATATAAATTCTGGGTAAAAAGTCAACGTAATTGTCCTTAAATATTATTTTAGCTATAAATATTACATACGGTGTCAAGGAAAAAAAAACTGTAACAGTAATATCTATTGTTGTATGTTGAACATCGGAATAGCAATGAATCATCATTACTTGTTTCTATATAGCTCCATTTAAGATGGGAAAATATATGCACTGCCTCCCACAAAAATAATTCCTTGTATTTAGGTCCTCCGCCACTAAAAAATGTAAATCAAGATAATTTCTATTGCATCTAGGTCCTTACTAAACCAAATGGATTTAGTCCCATCGATTTAAGCTCGAAAACAATCAAGCTACATTGGAGAAAAGCAACCATAATACACGTTGAATACATTCGAACCAGGAGTTTTTTATTTGTGTTCTCAAATCAACCCCCATAGCTCTCTTGGGAAAGGAGTTTTTTGAGCAGCTTTATTCTACATTTTTCATTAGTATGATGCTCAGATTCCTTTAGCCAATAGATTCCAACACGCTGACTAATTAGCTTTTATATTGTATTTGTAGATTTGATGTTAGCACTAAATTCCATATCTCATTCCATACTTGTGAAAGTTATCGGTTGATTTTTTTAAAAGTAAGTAGAAGATGAATTCTGATGAGTTAAGTACTTGGATAATTCTTATATTGAATGTTTGTAAACCATAAGTAGATCAAGCTTAACTACTTGACACACTATGATAAAAGGGACATGTGGTAATAATTAGTTGAGATATTTACACATGTAATCCTGAGAAGTTTCATAATTATGTACGTAACCATTGAATTACACCCAGTACTCTGAATAGTAACCCTGAATAGTTTAGTCCATGTTGACGCAGGAAATCTTCGAGGATTGGTTATTAATGATACGAAGTCGTTGTTATCCCCAAATAATCTTGCGACAAACAAACAAATTTTTTTCTTCTCTCACTGCAAAATAATTATAGAAAATAATGTGGAGCAAGAGAAATATTTTGCTACTTATTTACCTGTATAGCGGACATGATCGAACTCAGGGAGGCTACAATTCCCGAGGGTTATTCAAATAATCGACGGAAAATCAACTAAGACAAAAGCAGGAATCTCAAAGGCAAACTATCCTTCGTTTTTTTCGAATTTTTCTCTTTTTCAATTTTTAAATTTTTTATTTCTATTTTTTGTTTTCTAATTTTCAAATTTTTAGTGATTTGAATTTTGCAGTTTTTTTTTAAATTTTAAATGAGGAACAATATGCAAAAGATAAGAACTACGCACACCAAACTCTTTTTGTATTTTTCAATTATATCAAAAATGCTCAGAAAAATCCAGAGAAAATATTTTTGGTCTTTGTAGGCTTTGCAATGTTTTTAAGAATTTCTGTAGATTTTCAGATGTTTTTGTATTTTTTTTAAAATCAAACAGTGACAAAAATGAGAAACAGTGCACACCCTGGAGTAATTTGCAAATTAAAGATACTTTAAATGTCTAAAACTCTAGAAATTGTTTTTATGATAAAACATATTCAAATATCTACAAATAAGAACTGAAATCACATTTGTTGGATTTTTGTAGAAACTTCTGTGATTTTTATAAGATTTTTGATTTTTTTAATTGTTTTGGTTTTATAAAGAGTTATTGCACAAAATTTGCAAAGAAATTAAAAGACAATGAAATGACATAAATCTAATTCTTTTGGAATTTATAGAGAAATATTCAGATTTTTATGAATTTTTGAATTTTAGAAAGAGAAAATGACACTATTTTTTATTTTTTATGATACTAAATAATGACAAAATGCAATGAAAAATTTATGCTAGAAAGATAAGCACATTAGGAGCATAGCATAATTTTTGAGAATTTTATTGACTAAAGAAAACATTTATTTAAATAAGAAAAGCAAGCAAAATAAAGGCTGTTAAACAAGGACAGAATTGCAATTAGTTAATGTTTTTGTACTGAATAAATAATAGAAATAAAACAGAGGGAGACGTTTGCAATATACCCAGCAAAAGGTGTACCAAGCACGTGCTTGAGTTGGTGCAGGGACTCTTTGGAAATTTCAGAGACCTTCAAGGGTAGAGTTGTATTTTTCCAATATTTTAATTCAATGCCCTAGGGTTCTCTTTTGCTTCTTCGTTCATTCTTCACAGATGGGAGCCAAGAGGTACGCCACCACCGCCCCTGATCTTCTCCTCTAGGCGGTGCGGCGGAACGGCAGATGGCAGCGGTAGAGATGATTCTGATGGGCGACGACGTCGGCGGACTTCGGTGATGCGCGACGACACTTGGTGAAGCGGTGTCGGTCGCGGTGGGGTGATGATAGGTGGCAACGTCGATCGATAGGCGGAGCGGATTCGTCGCATCACTCGACTGGCGGGAGGACGTGGACAGGAGGTGGCGGTCTACGGCGCACTCGCACGCGGGCGGTGCTGGATGAAAGGCGGAGGTCGCGCAATGGGTCACTGATGAATACTCATTCATCACTCTTTATTCTTATATTTTAGCTACAAAAACCTTAGCAAATGCATGTGTATATTTGTAAATATAAATAATTACCAAAAGCATGCATGGTGTAAAAAGTAATAATTAGCATGTTTTTGTGCAAAAATAAAAGAATAAAGATTAAAAAGAAAAAGAGGAAATATTTAGAATTAATATTGAGCAACCTAATCCAAAGGGAGGGCTCAGCATGGGCCTGACCGCATAAAAGCCAAAGTAGAGGGAGATAGGGGCTCATGTGTGTAAATAGATCTGTAAATGAATAAATATATTTTCCTCTAAAAAAATAGAATAAAATGGCTTGTATATATTGTGTATATTTTTATATTTATAAAATCCAAATAAAAATTGAAAAATAAAAAAATAAAGATAAAAACATTCACATGTAGATATTCATCATGTACATAGCCACATCTATATTTATTTAGCCTTATAAATAAATATAATTAATTTTTATAAAATTTGTATATATTCTACTTTTTATATTGTAAATAAATAAAATAAAAACTATTAAAACAAAAACAAAATAAAAAGCACAAAATTAAAAATCAAAAATAATATTGTAAATATGCCATGTACATAGATGTATATACCTATTTATTTCACTATTGTATATAAATAATAAGAATAAAATAAAAATACCCTTTTATTCCTTATTTTATGCTATAAATAAATAAAATATAAAATGGGAATAAAAATGCACAAAAATAACAAATTAAAAATCAAAAATAAAAATTCAATATTGTATATATACCTATATATAGCTATATAGTGTAAATACCCTATTTTTATTTTGAAATATTAATTAAAAATCACCAAAAAATAGAAAAAATTAAAACAAAAATATTTCATGTTTTGACTTTTTAATAAATCGGCCATTTACTATTTTTTATTAATTTTTCAAATCTTTTTCAAATGGCCGTTCCCCATTGGTCCACGGGGGTTGTTGACCGCCCGGTCAACTCCCCCCCCAGGACCACCTCTCACGGGTATTAGGCGGGCGACCCGACTTCTCTTCATTTTAGCGCCTAAACCCGATCCTCATTCCACCAAACCCAGGGTCCTAATGACACTCCTATGGTCCGGGAACCTCGCCCGATCTCCAGCCTAGGGATCCGTGCTCCATCAAGCCGGACCCGAGCCTTTCTTCCCGGACCTGCACCCATATAAGTTCCCAGCTCCGCCACCCTATTGCGCATCTTTGGCTCATTTGTTCACCACCCAGTGACCTCCACCGTCTTGTCGAGAGTGACAACTCGCTCCAGAGGGTGTTGCAACGAAGAGGGAGCAAAGCGACATTGATCCGGCGAGCTTCCGCCGCCGAGAGCCACCAGGAGGTAGCGCCAGAGCCTCGGGCCACGACGTCCCGTGAGGCAAGGACCCAGAGCTGCCTAAGCTCATCCCTAGTCGACTCGACCACCTAGGTACCTCTAATTTCCTTTCCTTTGCGCTAATTTCTAGTTTTCCCCAATTTTCGTCGTCGCCGTCCACCTCCGATTCCGGCCACATCCATCTTCGTATCGATCATCGGACCATTCCATCACGATCGCCTATCCCTCGCGCACGTTCTATGCCCTTCCATTCAACCCAGCTCGTACAGGAGCTGGGGTTTCGAGCTTCACCGTCCTCCCCTCGCCGGAGCTCGACCGCACCGCCTCACCAGTCACCTTCACCCCCTCTCACAGGGTCGAGGCACTTTGCCCTCGACCCGCGAGCGTGTTGCTATGATTTGCAGGTCCTGTCGAGCCCATTTGAGGGTCCGACCATCCAGGAGCAGGCGCTCGACCTCCGCCGACCTCGTCGGAGCTCTCCAGAGCTCCGTCGAGTCATCGGAGGCCACCATTCGATGCGGAGGGTCCATAGCTATCTTCTCCGATCTTCAGTGGGTCGCGAGGAGGAATACATAGCACGCACGGCCCTGGCGAAGTTCGCCGGCATCTAGTTCTTCCTCGACCTCCAGACACCGTCAGATCGTCTCCCCGCTCCAGTTCGCATCACGGCCGTCCATCCGAGGAGCCACCAACATCGTCAGATCTATCTGAGGAGCGATCTGGACCGTTCGATGCCCGAGGTTTCGCCACAGTAACTCTCCTTCGTTGGATCTTCCACGTGGCGGAGTGTGGGCCGTCGATCAGAGCCGAGGAGTCCAGCGTTGGGCGCCACCAGTCCCGCACCGTTCGATCCACCATGTGGCATCCATCCATCCCTCTGATATAATAATGGGGTAATTGTCCTTAGGCCCCCATGCTTTTAGTTGTTATTATTTAGCCCTGTAAATATATAGTTTAGTTGTTTTATTTCTGGTTTATTTGCACTTTGGACCTGAGGTTTATTTTATTTGCATGTATACCCCTGCCTATAGTGTGTCACGTGCATCGACACGTGTGTTCTTGGGATATTTGCATACTTAGTCCTGTAGTTCCTAGATGTTATGAAATGAATGAATATTTTTGGATATTTGCAGATATGCCCATGTGAGTAGTTTTTATGCGCATGTGCGTTATATTAGTGGGTAATTTACAATCAAGTCCTCGGACTTTTGGTACATGTTACCAATTAGTCCATAACTTCGTTTTGTTTGCAATTAGGTCCATGTGTGCCCCGGACACGCGCGACACGCGTGATTTCTTGGGAATTTTGCACCGGACCCCTGGAGCTTTGGATATTTACGTACAGGTCCCTATGCACTTTACCTAGGTTTTATTTTTGAATAAAATATCAAACTTACTCCAAATTCCATGAAAATTGGATACATGGCTCCTGTCATGTTGTAAAATTTTCTAGAATTTTTGGAGACATTTTTGTTTTGATTTGATATTTTTGAAAAATTCAAAAACACCCTATTTCTTTACTGTCTAACTTGAAAAATCACAAAAAAATAGTAAAATTCGTCTAAAAATTATTAAAAAAATTAGCTACTGTTTTCTTTTGTTTGTGTTTGATTTTCTGACCAATTTTGGTCATTTTTCATAACATAAAACTCTTAAAAAACGAAAACACCTAAAAACTCATAAAATTCTAATAATTAATCTAAAAACCCAAAAATAATAATTAAGGTGCCTAAATTTTCCTTGTTTCTTTCTCTTTACAGGAAAATTACCTCCAGGCTTATTGGGGACTTTTAGATATTTTATCTAAGTCCCTCGAGCTCGGCTGGACAGTACCTTCATTTTCTTGCATTGTTTTATTTTTAGAAAATTAAATAAAAATCAGAAAAATACCAAAAATTCAATAAAAACAGTAAAAATTATAAAATACACAAAAACATTTTTATTTGAATTTTTTCTTGATTTTTGATGCATTAAATAATTGCTTGAAGTTGGTTGTTTTTCTAGTTTCTTTATTTTCTTAATTAATTAAAAATCCAAAAAAATTAAAAACAATTAAAAATCCACCAAAACACTTGTCTTTTATTTTTAATTCTTTTTTAGACTACTTCGTAGGCAGCAAGACCATCACGTGCTCCCTGAGTCCAATCCTGGTCGCTATACCAGGCTAATCCAATAGCCAGGACCGCTATCGTTTTTATTTGTTTTTTCTTTTAATTTTGGTGGTCTGATCTTCATTTTCTTGATTGAGCTGAGGTTCTCATTGATCCAGGTCGCAACAACCCGAGTGATATTTTGACCTGATCCGGATTGATCAAATTTTGGGCTCATCAGAATGGCGTCGTTGCCGGGGAGCACGGCTTAGTAGTTTTTCTTCTTATTTTTCATTTTTCTTTTTTATTTTCTTTTTCGCAGCTTTCCGCAGATCTTTCTGAGTCTGCGGCTTTTCGCGGTTTTTTATTTTTCACTTATTTTTGTTTTATTTTCTTTTTCTTTTATTTTTATTTGTGCTTGTTTATTTTACTTGACTTGACATTTCTGCACATATACCCTTGTTGATATTTTCTGCTATTATTTGATTATTTTATTTGGTTTGACACTTTGTCTCTTTCTTGCGAGGGCTCGAGGACCGAGGCGGCAGCTTTCGAGGAGTCGGCGCAACCGCGGGACTTGGAGGCGGCTCCCTTCTGTAGGGAGCCGCAGGAGAGCGTGAGAGAGAGAGCTGAGTGGGCAAGGCTTAGTTTAGTTTTTTATTTCTGTCATTAGAACTGTTGTAATAATACAGGTGCAGACTTGGACTTCGACTTGATTAGCGGGTTTGTTTCGCCGAGCACCGGTGTGCTCAGGGGACCCTTAGGATTTTTCGCAGCTTTTCGTGGTTTTGGTTTTCTTGCTGCCTTTTACGGTTTTCTGTGGTTTTTCTCGAGCCCTTAGATTTAGGATTTTCTGCTTGACTGTGCCATAATTAGTAGGATCCCCACACCTAACTATCTGCCTGTTCCCATAGAGCGTTAATAGGACCTACTAATAAATCACTAATAAAAATAACTAACTCACTCCCTTCGTAGCCTACGTGTTGTTCTGATAACCGAAACTGACCACTCGGGTATAAGTTGCTAAATGGTCGTTGCGACCCAAGCGATCATGATCGATCAATCAAGAATAAATAGACCACCAATCAAAGATAAAATCAAATCGAAATCAATAGCGGTCTTGCTATTAGTTTAACCTGGTATAGCGACCAGGGTCGAGCACAAGGAGTACGAATTGGCCTTGCGGCCTATGAAGTAGTCAAAAAGGAAAGAAAAGGAAATAAAAAGGTGTTCTTGGTGGTTTTTAAGTCTTTTTATATTTTTTTGGATTTTTAATTAATTAAGAAACTAAAGAAAACAAGGAAAGCAAGCAATTCAAATATTTATTTAATGCACTAAAAATCAACCAAAAATTCAAATAAAAATATTTTTGTGTGTTTTATAATTTTTACTGTTTTTATTGAATTTTTTGGATTTTTCTGATGTTTATTTAATTTTCAAAAAATCAAACAGGGTCAGCAATTGTAGGTACTGTCCAGCCGAGCTTAAGGGACTTAGATAAAATATCTAAGAACCCCAACAAGCCTGGAGGTACTTTTCCTGTATAGAGAAGAAAAACAAGGAATATTTGAGCACATAAATTATTATTTTTGTGTTTTTAATTTATTTATTAGAATTTTTATAAGATTTTAAGTGTTTTTCAATTTTTAGGTGTTTTAAGTAATGAAAAATAGCCAAAATTGGCTAAAAAATCAAGCACAACAAAACAAACAGTAGAGATTTTTTTTGTAATTTTTAGATGAATTTAATATTTTTTTTGTGATTTTTCAAATCAAACAGTAAAGAAAATGGATGTTTTTGAATTTTTAAAAATATCAAATCAAAATAAAAATGTCTCCAAAAATCCCAGAAAATTTTACAAAATGGTAGGAGCCATGTGTCCAATTTTCATTGGATTTGGAGTATGTTTGCTATTTTATTCAAAAATAGAAAGAAGGTACTGTGCATAGGGACCTAAGTGCAAATACCAAGAGTCCTGGGGGGTCTGGTGCAAAATACCCAGGAGATCACGCGCGTGGTGCGTGCCTGGGGCACTCAAGGACCCAAATGTAAGGAAAACAAGTTCCGAGGGCTATTTAGTAACATGTACCAAAAGCCCAAGGGCTTGTCTGCAAAATACCCAATAAAAAGCGCACATGCACAATTACTCTACGCACAGGGGTATAAAAGCAATATTCCAAAATTATTCATTCATTCCATAACATCTCAGAACTACAAGGTATAAAATGCAAATATCCCAGAAACCCACGCGTCGAAGCACGTGCTACACCATACACAGGGGCATAAATGCAAAAAAAGTAAAGTGCAGGGTCCACAATGCAATTGTACCAAAACTAAATAACTACACTAAATATTTACAAGACTAAACGCTAAATAAGATAAAAAGGAGGGCCTAAGGGTAAATTACCCTTTATTAAGTCGAGCCGCTGGATGGATGCCATGTGGTAGATGGACGGTCAGGATCAGATGGCTCTCCAAAGCTAGGCTCCTCGGGCGAATCCGACGGCGGAGGCGTAGCCACGTGGGGGATCGAACGGTGGAGGGCATCGGTGGCTAACCCTTGCGCATCGGGCGGTCCAAATCGCCTCTCCAAGGATCTGACGGTGATGGGACCTCCTCAAGTGGACGGCCGAGATGCTAACTGGAGGTCGAAGGCGATCGGACGGTCGGGGAAGATGGTGGAAGAACAGTTGGCCGGCGAGCTTCGCCGGCCCGATACACGCGCTGGGATCCTCCCCTGCTGCTCCTGAAGATCGGAAAAGCTCCGCGATGAAGCTCCGCAGCTGATGGTGCCCTCCAATGACTCAACCGAGCTCTGGAGAGCTCCGGCGAGGTCGGCGGAGGTGGAGCTACTGGACCTGAGTCAAAGGACCTCAGATGGCCCTCGATGTACCTGCAAAATGGGTCCAGAAGACCTGCGGGTCGAGGGCAAACTGCCTCGACCCGGTTAGGCGAGGTGAAGGTGGTTGGGGGGTCGATGTGGGCGAGCTCCGGCGAAGGTGTGGACGGAGGAGCTCGAACCCCAGCTCCTGTGCGAGCTGGGTTTAGTGGATGGGTGCAGAACGTGCGCGGGAGGAAGGCGGAGGCGAAGGTGGATTCCGATGATCGAACGGAGAAGTGGGATGGTTGGAATCAGCTAGAGACGACGGCGACGCGAATTGGGGAGAATCGAAAATTAAAGAAAAAGAAAGGGAGATGGGTCTACCTGGGTGGACGAAGCGACTGTGGGCGAGCTTGTGCAGCTCCTGGTCCTTGCCTCAAGGAGCGTTGGTCTCTGAGGCTCGAGCTCCGGCTCTGGGCGGAGCACGGCGGTGTATCTCGCTGGATCAGTGGGCCACTGCTCCTCTCCTCGCTGCGACAGCACCTGGAGCGAGCTGTCACTCTCACTCACGCACTGGAAGTCACTAGGGGTGGAGCGAATAAGCCAAAGATGCGAATGAAGGTGGCGGATCTCGAGCTATATACGTTGCAGGGTCCGGGAAGATGAGCGCGGGTAGGGCAATCTGGAGCGCGGATCTCGAGGCGGATACCCAAGCGAGGGTCTCAGATGTATCATGAATGAATCGGATTCGGGGTTTAGGCGAGAGGGGATCGGGTTTAGGTGCGAAATTAGGGAGAAGTCGGGTCGGGCATCTAACCCGTGGGAAGTGGTCCTTGGGGGGGGGGGGGGGGCAGTTGACCTGGCGGTCAACAATCCCCTGGACCAATGGGTGAAAGCCACGTGGAAAAGATTTAAAAATTCAATTAAAAATGACAAATGGTCGAATTATGGAAAAGTCAAAACATGAAATATTTTTGTTTTAATTTTCTATTTTTTAGTGATTTTTAATTAATTTTTCAAAGTAAAAATAGTGTATTTACATAGTAGGGTTATATATAGGTATATATATAATATATAGGATTTTAATTTTGATTTTTAATTTGTTATTTTTATACAATTTTATTCCCATTTTATATTTTATTTATTTATATCATAAAATGAGGAATAAAAAGATATTTTTATTTTATTTTTATTATTTATATATATGGGAGAAATAAATACATATGTACATATATATACATGGTATATTTACAATAGTATTTTTTATTTTTAATTTTGTTCTTTTTATTTTTTTTGTTTTAATTTATTTTATTTATTTACACTATATCATATAGAATATTTATAAAATTTTTAGAAATTAATTTTATTTATTTATAAGGCTAAATAAATAGGGATGATTGGACTATATACAAAGGGACTATGTACATGAGTGAGGTTTTTTGTTTTCTTTTTAATTTTTCTATTTTTATCTTGTTTTTATATTTATAAATATATATTTACAAACCTATTTTAATCTATTTTTGGGAGGGAAATTTTTTTATTTTATTTACATAAATATTTACACACATGAGCCCCTATCTCCCTCTACTTTGGCTTTTATGCGGTCAGGCCCATGCTGAGCCCTCCCTTGGGTTAGGTTTCTCAATATTTATTCTAAATATTTCCCTCTTTTTCTTTTTAATCTTTATTCTTTTATTTTTGCACAAAAACATGCTAATTATAGGTTTTTACACAATGCAAGCTTTTGGTAATTATTTCTATTTACAACTATATACATGCATTTGCAAAGGTTTTTGTAGCTAAAATATAAGAATAAAGAGTGATGAATGAGTATTCATCACCCCCTATACTTAACTTTACTAGTCCCTTAGCAAACACTTTTTTGAAAAAGAAGTGAAAAAGAAAGAAAGAAAAAGAAAAAGAGAATGTACATGGACCAATGCTGATTATTAAACTTGCCTTCATTAAATTAAGGTATGGAGCTCGATCAGATCTTTGGATTATTAATGTGTCGGAACCTTATTTGGACTTAAGCCTAAAACTCAACAGCCTCTAAGTTCCACTAATCTATAACCAAGACTCCTCAATGCTCCAGGTCAGAACAAGTCATCAATCACAAACCCTGAAGACCATGAATCTTTTCTTGTCTTGTGAATGTGAGGTCTAAGCTCTCCACCTCAGAAATGGCAACTTGACAACCCTCCCCAACAAGGTAACTCTATGACCTCAATCTGGCCACTCTTTCCTCGAGGAGCGGGGTGGGGTACCCTCTAAGTTCAAGTTCAACCGGCTCAAGAAGAGGAGGAAGAAGAGAATGGGTCAAGGCCAGTGTAGCCATGTACCCTTGGGAGCTCGACCAGTGTAGCCAAGTCTCCCTGCTACAAGCTACATCAGATGGATCATGAAACTCAAGCTTTGCTTATTGCACTCTATATACATACTCCGGTGGGATTATCATTTTCTATCAGACCCACCACTTTTTTGGAGTTATTTTCTTTTTGCATTTTTTTTTCAAGTGCATCTATACAACATATACATGTGCATCATATATACAAGGAGTTTTTCCTCTTGAGCCAGTAGACTATCCCTCTTTTGAAGCTTTATTGCAACCCACAACTCCCGTCGTTAGACCTCATGGTGACCAGACAAAGTTGAGACACACTTCCTTCACTAAAAGAAGAAGAGAGGTTCCGCCCAGAAGTACTACCCTCATATGCTACCCCAAGTCAAGGAAGACTGCCTCCTCACCACCTCATCCGTAGAGAGCTCGGTGCATAGTGCTGGTGTCCAAGTAAAGCCATTGTCTATATGAGTCATGTGTTGTTGTTAAGTGCTCTACTTAGGCTCATTAAGATGACATGTGAACATAGCCTAGTGGACTCAAAGAATTAAGTCACCATGGACCTGAAAAGCCTTAAACCTAAGCCCAATAAGGTTCCTCTTAGAAGATAGGTGGATTAAGATCTTAATCAAGCTCCATTTCTCAATTTGATTCCAGGCTAGTTTAAATGTCAACTATCATCCAGAAAAACTATATACATATGTACAAAAGATGCTAGTTACACAAAGTTTACAAACATGCAAAATTTTTGAAAAATGTTTTGAAATCATGAATGGATGATGCATGAAGTGCAAGTTTTGCAAAAAGATATTTACACACATTTACACGAGATTTTTGCAAACTTTTGATTTTCAAAACATTTTGGAAAAATTTTGTACTATATACATAATTTTGATAAGAAAATATTTACACAAGCTTTACACAAAAGATTTTTGAAAATATTTTTACAAAAATAATTTGTACACTAGCTATTTATGTGCAAATAAAAGAAGGTTTATGTACATGAAAATTTTTTAATTTTTGTGATTTTTAGGGTTTTTAGCCATTTTATTTATTAACATACTCACACAAAGTATGAGTTATGGCTAAAGTATATATCAAATATATACACACCCCCCTATACTTAGCTCGAACGATGTCCTCAGAGTCAAGAGCGATGAAGAAGACATAACTCGTGCTAGGTATAGGGAAGTGAAAAGAGAGGCTATATACAAAGATGAAATAGAAAAGTCAAGAGGGTCTCGGGTCTTCCCCCTATACTTAGGATCAAGTAATCCTAAATATAGCAGGCTGTACACTAAGGGAGAACCGAGCGGAGAATGTACAGGGTTTACCCCCCTATACTTAGGGTAAAATATCCCTAAGTATAGGCAGCAAAACAGGGGTAGAAAGAAACAAAAGAAATACCTGAAGGTCCTACATCCCCCTACACTTAGGGTAATGTGCACCCTAAGTATAACATAATCAACAGATGAAGAAAGGGATGTGGGACTAAAGAATGTAGTGATATAGACATCTGGATCTATACAAGGCAGAAGATTAGTGAAACTCAGGCGTGAGATGCATTAGATGTGAGTCAAAGACCACATCTCACGCAAAAGGGATAGGGGCAAGATCAACGACCCGTGGCTCATGATCTAGAAATGGCTTGAGCCGCTGGCCGTTCACTCGAAAGGTACTCTCAGAAGACAACTCGGATATATCAATGCTACCGTTGTCGTGTACCTTTCTCACCAAGTAGGGTCCCTTCCACTTGCTCTGTAGCTTCCCTGGAAATAAACGAAGCCTCGCATCAAACAGCCATACCCTCTGTCCAGGCTCAAAATGCTTGTGGCTGATATGAGAATCATGCCACTCCTTCACTCTCTCCTTATACTGTAGGCTGTTTGAGAAGGCGGTATCTCTCAACTCCTCCAGGGCTGCTAACTCTGCCCTCCTCTGGTCTCCTACACCATCTGGATCCATGAGTATATCAGTAACTGCCCATAGTGACCTGTGCCTCAGCTCAACAGGTAAATGGCACGGCTTGCCATATACGAGGCGAAAGGGAGATGTGCCCAATGGTGTCTTGAAAGACGTCCTATATACCCACAAGACCGAGTCCAAAAGCTGTGACCAATCCTTTCGGTCAGGGCGGACGACTTTCTTCAATATAGTCTTGATCTCCCTATTCGACACCTCGGCTAGACCGTTCGTCTGTGGATGGTAAGGTGTAGCAACAGGATGGTCTATACCGAACTCGCTAGCAAGGGCCTTCACCTGGTCGTTGATGAAGTGAGACCCCCCATCTGAAATCAAAACTCGAGGGACCCTGAACCGCGTGATGATGTGCTTCCTCAAAAATCTGCAAACTGTCCTCGCATCAGCGGCTCGGGCAGGGATAGCCTCAACCCAACGACTAACATAATCAACGGCCAACAGAATGTACTCAAATCCCTGACTCTTAGGGAATGGACCCATGAAATCGATGCCCCATGCGTCAAAAACCTCACAGAAGTGAATGGGCTGCATCGGCATCATATCACGCTGTCCACAAGTGCCCATCCTCTGACAGTCAGTACACCTCTTCATGAACTCATCAGAGTCCTTGAAGAGGGTAGGCCACCACAAGCCAGATTGGAGCACTTTCTGTGCCGTTCTCCTCCCAGAATGATGTCCTCCTGCCTCAAGCTTGTGGCAGTAAGTGAGGACGCTATGGTGCTCCTCCTGAGGAATGCACCGACGCCAGACGCTATCCCCTCCTTCGTGGTAAAGGATGGGATCCTCCCAGTGGTAGGACTTGGCCTTCGCAAGGAAGGTCTCAAGCCTCTGCCTGGGCCAATCTTGTGGGACTTTCCCAGCAACGAGAAAGTTCACAATATTGGCATACCACGGGAGTGAGGCAATAGCAAGGATCGCCTCATCTGGGAAGGTCTCACAAATGGGATCAATCTGCTCAGACTCCTCAGGCTGCTCTATAAGGGAGAGGTGATCCGCCACCACATTCTTGACTCCAGGCTTATCCTTGATCTCAATGTCAAACTCCTGGAGTAGAAGGATCCATCTAGTAAGTCTGGCCTTGGCATCCTTCTTTGCCATGAGGTATCGGATGGCAGTATGATCAGTGTACAAGGTCACTCTAGATCCAATGATATAAGATCGAAACTTATCTAGGGCGAACACTACGGCTAGCATCTCCTTCTCTGTGACGGTGTAATTCCGCTGGGCGGAATCCAATGTGCGGCTAGCGTAGTGGATAGCAAAGGGGACTCCATCCCTCCTCTATCCCAGCACGGCCCCTATGGCAAAATCGGAGGCATCCGTCATGATCTCGAATGGGAGAGACCAATCAGGCGGCTGGAGAACAGGAGCCTCAATAACACACTGCTGGAGAGTCGCAAAGGACGAAAGATACTTGTCATCGACAAGGAACTCGGTGTCTTTCGTAAAGAGGTCAGTCAACGGCCGGGCAATCTTGTTGAAATCATGAATAAATCTCCGATAGAAACCAACGTGCCACAGGAATGACCGTAGCTGCCTCAAATTGGACGGCGGTGCGAGTTTTCTAATGACATCAACCTTGGCCAAATCAACCTCCATGCCCCTGTTGGAGATGATATGACCAAGCACCGTCCCTTGAGTCACCATGAAGTGACTCTTCTCCCAAGAAAGCACCAAATGGACCTCCATACATCGCTGGAGTACCCGGTCTAGGCAGTCAAGACAGGAGTCGAATCCATCGCCGTAGACCTAGAAATCATTTATGAAGACCTCCAAACACTCCCCTACCATGTCCAAAAAGATCGATAGCATGCATCTCTGAAAAGTCGCAGGGGCATTTCATAACCCAAATGGCATGCGTCGGAAGGCATATGTGCCGAAGGAACAGGTAAAGGTGGTCTTCTCCTGATCCTCAGGAGCGATGGCCACCTGGTTGTAGCCCGAGTACCCATCCAGGAAACAGTAATGGCTCTTCCCTGCCAGTCTCTCAATGATCTGGTCAATAAAAGGCAGGGGGAAATGGTCCTTCTTGGTGGCCTGGTTGAGTCTCCTGTAGTCAACACAGACCCGCCAAGAGGTGGGTACTCGTGTAGCAATCTCCTCTCCCGACTCACTGATCACAGTCGTGATGCCCGTCTTCTTGGGCACCACATGCAAGGGGTTGACCCACTTGGAGTCGGAAATGGGATAAATAAAATCTGCACTCCACCATTTCGAAATCTCCTTCATGACGACCTCTCTCAGGTTGGGGTTCAGCCGTCGCTGGAACTCACGCGATGGCTTCGCCCCCTCCTCGAGATAAATATGGTGGGAGCACAACGCTGGACTAATCCCATGGAGATCTGCTACGCTCCATCCGATTGCCTTGCAGTTCTTTTCAAGAAGCCCCATCAAACAAGATTCTTGCTCTTCAGTTAGATTGGCGGAGATGATGACTGGGTACATCTCAGGCTCGCCCGCAAGGAATCTATACTTCAGCGAAGTAGGGAGCGGCTTCAGCTCTGGACAGCTGGGTGCTGGCAAATCTGGCTTCGGAAGAAGGTGCGTGTATGCTGCCAAGTCTGCCTCGGAGAATGAAAACGAACTCTCGCAAACTAGATCTGGAGAAGGCTGCTCAACTGAACTGTCTCTGATCTGCTCTGCATCTACCTCCTCCTCAGCTGTAGGCTCTGTAGGACTCAGGTCTGGCATCTGATCCTCGCAATCTGCCCAATCAGACTCTGAATCCGAGGGATCTGCATCAAACAAGGTGGCCTCAGTACCACCATCACTAGAAATCGTGTCGCGGTCGAGAACCGGCTCTGCTGCCTCTGAAGTATCCTGGACCAGGGCTGTGCTCTCCAAGTTCTCCTCTGCTATCAACTCGGCATCAGTGGTGTCTGGAAATGAGAGGATGGCCTGTGTTGTAGGGTCTGCCCATGCTGCCTCATCATCTGTGATCACAAAATCACAGTCCTGGTGGATGTCTAACCCGGCATCTGTCAGTTGCTTTGTATCTGTGCTGGTCTCTGAGCATGCTCTGTCTCTGGCTCTGTAGTCCTCGACCGTCTCTATTTGTACACTCTCGCCCTCGACGCGAAAGTATACCTTCCCTCTATCATGGTCAGTCACCGCCTTGGCTGTGGCTAAGAACGGACGACCGAGAATGATGGGGGTATCGGCCACTAAATCAGGGATCACCATGTCCAACACTACAAAGTCCACGGGGAATTGCAGGCCCTGAATAGTGACGATAACGTCTCGCAACAACCCCTTCGGCCTCTTGACAGATCGATCAGCAAACTGAAGGAATGTCCTGCTCTGTCTAGGAGTGCCCAACTTGAAGCGGTCAAGAAGGGCCGCCAGAAGGAGGTTGATAGACGATCCGCTATCCAATAGAGTCCGGTCGAACCTCTGCTCTCTAATTTGACATCTGACATATGGGGCTCCTGAGTCTGGCCTCTTGGCCGGCAGACGGTTCTGGATCGCGAAGCACGTGGCTTTCGTTAGCACATGTATCTCTGAATGATGGTTCCTCCTCCTCCTGACTGTAGTCCTATCTCTCAACGATCGCTGAAGAAGGGGGATGTGCTGCGAAGCCTCCTGAAGGGTCAGCTGGATATGGAAACGATCAATCATGCTCTGGCTGAACTCCCCCTGCTCTCTCTTTT
Organism: Ottelia alismoides; assembly: GCA_037367405.1. NCBI lineage: Eukaryota > Viridiplantae > Streptophyta > Magnoliopsida > Alismatales > Hydrocharitaceae > Ottelia > Ottelia alismoides. Next base: position 891,608 of record JAZKJV010007200.1, read on the forward strand.
TTGGATCTTTTTCTTTTTTCTTCCCCTTCCCCATCTGAAGGGCTCTAGGGAAGGGGATCACAGGGTCCTTCTCGGATGAAGGACTAGGAATAGGTCTAGACGGATCGACGGCTGGATCCGCACATACATCAAGCACCACAGTGGGACCAGAGTAAACTAAACCCTTTCCATTATTCAAAACATGGTTCCGAGCTACATCAGTGGAAGGAAAAACAACAGCTCTCTCTACATGAACATCGGTGGCCTTAGTACTACCACGGGCTGGCTATGCTGGACGTCTCACGGCCTCAGTACCGCGTGCTTGCTCGGCAACTCGGGTGGCGTCAATACCACCTCCTCGAACTGGTGAAGTGGCGGCCTTAGTACCGCCGGTGGGATCAGTATCCTTGGTGGCATCAGTACCACCGTCATCATCATGAGCGGCCTCAGTACCGCTCTCCTCCTCCTCATCTGGCGCTCTAGGTGCATCCTCGTGCCGTCTCTCAGACGAGGCGCCGTCGTCGGCTGGTGTCCTACCGCTCCTAAGTGTGACAAAATCAGCATCAAATAGATCCGAAGACATATTATCAAATGGATCACTAGGAATGGCATGCTCAGTGTAAGCTACATGCTCAGATTTCCGCTTCAGGCTGTTGGGATTCGGCTCTATCTGGGAAGGAATGGCGGCCTTCCCTCTCACAATGTCCCGCATCTCCTGGCGGAACTCGTCCATCTCCCATCTAAAAGTAGTCTGCTGGTCCGTGAGGAGGCGGGCTATGTCGTCTAAGGCGGGGCTCTCGTATGGAGGACCATGAGAGCCCGACGGGAGCCTCTCTGGTAATGAGGCTGCTGGAACTGGTGCTGCTGCTGCTGAGAGGGGTAAGAGGAAGGGTGTTGCTGCTTGTGTGGCTGGTGAGGCTGCTCTCACCTCCAAGACTGTCCCTGCTGATAGGGATGAGGAACAAAGGATGACTGCTGCTGTGACTGATAGGCTGGGGGCTGCTGCTGGTGGTGATCTCTCTGCTGGCTGAACTGCCCTCCCTGACCGGATGACTGCTGCTGGGGCTGGGTACCTCCACTCCCCCACATGAATCCGGGATGGTCTCGTCGGATCCCAGGCTGAGGACGGTCATACCAAATCCCGTTGACATCCATCAACAGCTCTGCATCGTACTGGGTTGGCGGGAGTATTGCCAGAGGCTGATCCGGCCGGTATACCACCATCTGCATGTCTGGAGATGGTGGTGACTGGTAAGAGGGCTGCGGCTGCTGGTATGGCTCCGCATGTACAAGGTGAACCTGTCTAGGCTGCTGGGTGAGCTGGAGCGCTGGAACGAGCTGCTGCTGCCACCGGTATCGCCTCGCGACTGAAGACGGGGCTGTGAAGCCGTCTGTGCCTCCTGGAGACACATGAGCTGGGTCTTCATGTCGCTCAGAGTCTGTGCCATCTTCTCCATCTGAGTGATGCCCTGGCACTGCTTCTTCTCGATAAGCTCCATCCGATCCAACTTCTCGCTGATAATACCCATATCCGCAGCGCATGACTCTGCCTGTGCTGCTACTGCGGATGAACTGGATGGACCGGCGTCGACCCATGCTATCCTCTGGTACTGCACGGGTCCTGACTGCTGTTGGGGTCTGCCCTGAGTGTATAACCTGGTCTGGGACATCACCATTTAGTTCTCGGCCATCTCCTCGTAGATGGCCCAAACCTGGTCGTGATCCTTGGCGAAATAAGACCTGCCACAAGAAGCATTCACCAAGCCCTGGAGCTCTGGTGTCAGCCCGCTGAAGAAGCTCTGCACAAGGTTGGGCTTCGAAATATCATAGTGCGGGCATCGGTCAGTCAGCTCATGAAACCTCTCCCATGCCTCATGGAATTGCTCGTTGGGGAGCATGGAGAAGTTGTTGATGAGGGATCTCACTGCATTGGTCCGCCCGAGTGGATAGTATTTGTTCAAGTACTCGGTGCGGAGCTGCTCCCAGGTGTAAACAAACCTCCCCAAGTGTTTCAGCCAGGTGGCTGCTCTGTCGGACAAGGAAAAGGGGAAGGCAATCATCCGAATCGTATCCTGGTCCACCTGACGATCGTGGATAGTACTGCAGATCATGAGAAACTCCTGGAGGTGAAGATGGGGCTCCTCAGTGGCGAGCCCGTGGAAGCGGGGGAGTAACTGTAAGGTGTTCGGGGGGAACTTGAAGTCCCCCACGATGGCTGGAAGTACAACCCAGTGGTGCGTCAGCGTCGATCCGGGGTTGTGCAACTCCCGCATCGGTCTCGGTGGTCCTCCTACCGCGGCTGCGACGGCTGCTGCGGCTGCTGCATCTGCATCCTCTAGGATCCTCGGTCCCTCTCTGCGCTCCTCGCGCTCAGCCCGCATCTGCTCCATCTCTCTCCTCATATCGAGCATGAATGCTCCCTGATCTCTCAGCTGCTGCTGAACGGTCTCTAGTGAGGCGATCAGGGTGGAGTTGATCGCACCCTGGTCCAATACGAAGTGCTGAGGCTGACCTCGGGAACGATCCACAGAACTACCGGCCATGACGTCAACAAAATCAAATGAGCCAAACTCAGGTGCTGTCAAGTCTGCTAATCTCTCCTCTGGCTCATATCTCTCAGAACCGAAAGAAAGGGGGTCGAGGGGGAATAGGGCGGAATCATACTCGGGCTCGGAGAACTGGTCTCGGCTCTCGCGGGCCAACCTAGATGAATGGGTAGACGTGCCCGAAAGCGGTGCAGCCAGAGGCTGCCTAAGAGAGCGTCTACCCATCATCGTGATCTGACGAGTAAGGCGGATGAGATCTGGAGAAACTATGATCGGCAACCAAACCCTTTGTTCACCAAAGCAACACGAGCTGAAGACCGTAAAGGCTCGGTCAAATTATCTTGTCAAATTTTATTAGGTGAACAAACAATCTATCAGAGTGCTTACGTGACCTGTTGGGATACCCGATGCTACCCCAACCGACTGGCCCGCACGGAAGAGTCGGTAGTCAGCTGGAAATAGCACCGGAGGGCTCTACCTAGTGAACGGTCACTCTCTCACGCAATCAAACCAAACAATGAGGGGGTTGCTCTCCCCAAGACAAGTTTTTAAGTCAAGTGTCTTTTAGGGTCAATATCTTAAACAGTCCCAATTTTATGGTTTTTCTTTTTAATATTTTTCAATAAAAACAAAGGCCTAACGAATTTTTCGGTTCTCCTGATTATTTAGTCAAAAACAGGAGGGAGAAGACGAAAAAGCCAATGCGCGAAGAAATCAATGATGCATGCAGAGATAGAAATGCGTACCTTTCCTCCAGCACTCTGCATGCAAGTGATCCGCGCAGAAATGTAAAGACAGAAAATAAACTACCTATATGGTGCAGCGATGAAAATTGAGTCCTAAACAAGCAAGTATACTCGAAGAACCGTCTAACTGGTCACCGATCCTTCAAGCCAAAGGTCCGGTCTCGGTCTACCCCTCCTCTGCGCAACACACATGAGTTTAGGAGAAAGCGCTTTGCGGGGCAGGCTACGACACGTAGGCTACAAAGGGGATGAGTCAGTTATTTTTATTAATCAATTATTAGTAGGTCCAATTAATCGCACTATAGGAATAGGCAAGCAATTAGGTGTGGGGACCGTACTAATTACGGCACAATCAAGTAGAAAATCCTAAGTCTAGGGGCTCGACAAAAACCGCTGAAAACCGGAAAAGGCAGTGAAAAACCAAAACCGCGAAAAAGCCGCAAAAAGTCTAAGGGTCCCCCAAGCACACCGGTTCTCGGCGAAACAGACCCGCTAAGAGTTCAAGTCCAAGAGTCTGAGTGTCTGTCCCTGTATTATTACAAATAATAATCAAATGAAATAAACCTAAGCTAAACCTCTCCCACTCAACCTCTCTCTCACGCTCTCATACGGCTCCGTACAGAAGGGAGCCGCCTCCAAGTTCCTCGGTTGCGTCGGCTTCTCGAAATCAGCCGCCTCAGTCCTCGGGCCCTCGCAAGAAAAGAGACAAGTGGTCAGACCAATAAAAATAATAATAAGAAAAATAAATGAAAATAAAATGAGGGTATATATGCAAAAATGTAAAATAAAATAAACACTCAAAAATCAAACAAAACAAAAATAAAAGAAAAGAAAATAAAACAAAATAAAGCAAAAATAAAATAAAAACAAAAAGCCGCAAAAAGCTGCGGACTCTGAAAGAGCCGCGAAAAGCCGCGAAAAAGAAAACGAAAATAAAACGAAAACTACTAAGCCGTGCTCCCCAGCAACAGTGCCATTCTGATAACTGAAACTGACCACTCGAGTATAAGGTGCTAAATGGTCGTTGCGACCCAAGCGATCAGGATCGATCAATCAAGATAAATAGACCACCAATCAAAGATAAAATCAAATCGAAATCAATAGCGGTCTTGCTATTAGTTTAACCTGGTATAGCGACCAGGGTCGAACACAAGGAGCACGAATTGGCCTTGCGGCCTACGAAGTAGTCAAAAAGGAAAGAAAAGGAAATAAAAAGGGTTTTTGGTGGTTTTTAAGTCTTTTTATATTTTTTTGGATTTTTAATTAATTAAGAAACTAAAGAAAACAAGGAAAGCAAGCAATTCAACTATTTATTTAATGCACTAAAAATCAAATAAAAATATTTTTGTGTGTTTTATAATTTTTACTGTTTTTAGTGAATTTTTGGGATTTGTCTGATGTTTATTTAATTTTCTAAAAATCAAACAGGGTCAGAAATTGTAGGTACTGTCCAGCCGAGCTTAAGGGACTTAGATAAAATATCTAAGAGCCCCCAATAAGCCTGGAGGTATTTTTCCTGTATAGAGAAGAAAACAAGGAAAGATTGAGCACCTAAATTATTATTTTTGGGTTTTTAGTTTATTTATTAAAATTTGTATAAGATTTTAAGTGTTTTCAATTTTTAGGTGTTTTAAGTAATGAAAAATAGCCAAAATTGGCTAGAAAATCAAGCACAACAAAACAAACAGTAGAGAATTTTTTTTGTAATTTTTAGATGAATTTTAATATTTTTTTGTGATTTTTCAAATCAGACAGTAAAGAAAATGGATGTTTTTGAATTTTTAAAAATATCAAATCAAAACAAAAATGTCTCCAAAAATCCCAGAAAATTTTACACAATGGCAGGAGCCATGTATCCAATTTTCATTGGATTTGAAGTATGTTTCCTATTTTATTCAAAAATAGAAAGAAGGTACTGTGCACAGGGACCTAAGTGCAAATACCAAGAGTCCTGGGGGGTCTGGTGCAAAATACCCAGGAGATCACGCACGTGGCGCATGCCTGGGGCACTCAGGGACCCAAATGTAAGGAAAACAAGTTCCGAGGGCTATTTGGTAACAGGTACCAAAAGCCCAAGGGCTTGTCTGCAAAATACCCAATAAAAAGCGCACATGCACAATTACTCTACGCACAGGGGTATAAAAGCAATATTCCAAAACTATTCATTCATTCCATAACTTCTCAGAACTACAAGGTATAAAATGCAAATATCCCAGAAACCCATGTGTCGAAGCACATGCTACACCATACACAGGGGCATAAATGCAAAGAAAGTACAGTGTAGGGTCCACAACGCAATTGTACCAAAACTAAATAACTACACTAAATATTTACAAGACTAAACGCTAAATAAGATAAAAATGAGGGCCTAAGGGTAAATTACCCTTTATTAAGTCAGCCGCTAAGATAAGTCAAGTCAGGATCAGATGGCTCTCCAAAGCTAGGCTCCTCGGGCGAATCCGACGGCGGAGGCGTAGCCACGTGGGGGATCGAACGGTCGAGGGCGTCGGTGGCTAACCCTTGCGCATCGGGTGGTCCAAATCGCCTCTCCAAGGATCTGACGGTGATGGGACCTCCTCAGGTGGACGACCGAGATGCTAACAGGAGGTCGAAGGCGATCGGACGGTCGGAGAAGATGGTGGAAAAACAGTTGGCCAGCGAGCTTCGCCGGCCCGATACACGCACTGGGATCCTCCCCTCCTGCTCCTGAAGATCGGAAAAGCTCCGCGATGAAGCTCCGCAGCTGATGGTGCCCTCCGATGACCCAACCGAGCTCTGGAGAACTCCGGCGAGGTCAGCGGAGGTGGAGCTACTGGACCTGAGTCAAAGGACCTCAGATGGCCCTCGATGTACCTGCAAAATGGGTCCAGAAGACTCGCGGGTTGAGGGCAAACTGCCTCGACCCGGTTAGGCGAGGTGAAGGTGGTCAGGGGGTCGATGTGGGCGAGCTCCGGCGAAGGTGTGGACGGAGGAGCTCGAACCCCAGCTCCTCAGCGAGCTGGGTTGAGTGGATGGGTGCAGAACGTGCGCGGGAGGAAGACGGAGGCGAAGGTGGATTCCGATGATCGAACGGAGAAGTGGGATGGTCGGAATCAGCTAGAGACGACGGCGGCACGAATTGGGGAGAATCAAAAATTAAAGAAAAAGAAAGGGAGATGGGTCTACCTGGGTGGACGAAGCGACTGTGGGTGAGCTTGCGCAGCTCCTGGTCCTTGCCTCAAGGAGCGTCGGTTTCCGAGGCTCGAGCTCCGGCCTTGGGCGGAGCACGGCGGTGTATCTTGCCGGATCAGTGGGCCACTGCCACTCTCCTCGCTGCGACAGCACCTGGAGCGAGCTGTCACTCTCACTCACGCACTGGAAGTCACTGGGGGTGGAGCGAATGAGCCAAAGATGCGAATGAAGGTGGCGGAGCTCGAGCTATATATGTTGGAGGGTCCGGGAAGATGAGCGCGGGTAGGGCAATCTGGAGCGCAGATCTCGAGGCGGATACCCCGGCGAGGGTCTCGGATGTATCATGAATGAATCGGATCCGGGGTTTAGGCGAGAGGGGATCGGGTTTAGGTGAGAAATTAGGGAGAAGTCGGGTCGGGCACCTAACCCGTGGGAAGTGGTCCTGGGGGGGGGGGGGCAGTTGACCTGGCGGTCAACAATCCTCTGGACCAATGGGTGAAAGCCACATGAAAAAGATTTAAAAATTCAATTAAAAATGACAAATGGCCAAATTATGGAAAAGTCAAAACATGAAATATTTTTGTTTTATTTTTTTTCTATTTTTTAGTGATTTTTAATTAATTTTTCAAAGTAAAAATAGTGTATTTACATAGTAGGGTTATATATAGGTATATATATAATATATAGGATTTTAATTTTGATTTTTAATTTGTTATTTTTATACAATTTTATTCCCATTTTATATTTTATTTATTTATATCATAAAATGAGTAATAAAAAGATATTTTTATTTTATTTTTATTATTTATATATATGGGTGAAATAAATACATATGTACATATATATACATGGTATATTTACAATAGTATTTTTGATTTTTAATTTTATTCTTTTTATTTTTGTTTTTATTTTAATTTATTTTATTTATTTACACTATATAATATAGAATATTTATAAAATTTTTGGAAATTAATTTTATTTATTTATAAGGCTAAATAAATAGGGATGATTGGACTATATACAAAGGGACTATGTACATGAGTGAGGTTTTTTGTTTTCTTTTTAATTTTTCTATTTTTATCTTGTTTTTATATTTATAAATATATACAAATATTTACAAACCTATTTTAATCTATTTTTGGGAGGAAAATATTTTTATTTTATTTACATAAATATTTACACACATGAGCCCCTATCTCCCTCTACTTTGGCTTTTATGCGGTCAGGCCCATGCTGAGCCCTCCCTTGGGTTAGGTTGCTCAATATTTATTCTAAATATTTCCCTCTTTTTCTTTTTAATCTTTATTCTTTTATTTTTGCACAAAAACATGATAATTATAGGTTTTTACACAATGCAAGCTTTTGGTAATTATTTCTATTTACAACTATATACATGCATTTGCAAAGGTTTTTGTAGCTAAAATATAAGAATAAAGAGTGATGAATGAGTATTCATCACTGTAGCCTGCCCTGCCAAGCGCTGCTCCTGAACCCGATGTGTCGGGAGGAGGAGGGGTAGACCGAGACCGGACCCTTTGGCTTGAAGGATCGGTGACCAGTTAGACGGTTATTCGAGTAGAATTGCCTGTTTAGGACTCGGTTTTCGCCGCTGCACCATATAGGTAGTTTCTTTCTGTCTTTACATTTCTGCGCGGATCACTTGCATGTAGAGTACCGGAGACAGGTACCCCTTTCTATCTTTGCATGCATCATTGATTTCATCACGCATCGGCTTTTTCATCTTCTCCCCCTGTTTTTGACTTAATAATCAGGAGAACCGAAAAATTCGTTAGGCCTTTTATTTTTATTGAAAAAGATTAAAAAGAAAAACCATAAAATTGGGACTGTTTAAGCTATTGACCCTAAAAGACACCTGATTTAAAAATTTGTCTTGGGGAGAGCAACCCCCTCATTGTTTGGTTTGCTTGTGCGAGAGAGTGACCCGTTCACTAGGTAGAGCCCTCCGGTGCTATTCCCGACTGATTACCGACTCATTCGTGTGGGATAGTCAGTTGGGGTAGCATCGGGTATCCCAGCAGGTCACGTAATCGCTCTGATATTTTGTTTGTTCACCAAAATAAAATTGGACAAGATAATTTGACCGAACTTTCACGTTCTTCAGCTCGCGTACGTTGGTGAACAGAGGGGTTTGTTTGCTGATCATAGTTTCTCCAGATCCCATCCACCTTACTCGCTACATCACGATGATGGGTAGACGATCTCTTAGGCAGCCTCTGGCTGCACCGCTTTTGGGCGCGTCTACCCATTCATCTAGGTTGGCTCACGAGAGCCGAGACCAGCTCTCCGAGCCCGAGTATGATTCTGCCCTGTTCCCCCTCGACCCCCTTTCTTTCGGTTCCGAGAGACCAGTGCCAGAGGAGAGATTGTCAGATTTATCGACACCTGAGTTTGGGTCATTTGGTTTTGCAGACACCATGGCCGGCAGTTCCGAGGATCGCTCCAGAGGTGAGCACTTTGTGTTGGATCAGGGAGCGATCAACTCCACCCTGATTGCCTCCCTCGAGACAGTTCAGCAGCAGTTGAGGGATCAGGGAGCTTTTATGCTAGACATGAGGAGAGAGTTGGAGCAGATGAGAGCAGAGAGAGAGGAGCGGAGAGAAGGACCGAGGATCCCAGATGATGCAGATGCAGCAGCAGCCGCAGCAGCCGCCGCAGCGGCCGCCGCAGCCGCGGCAGGAGGACCACCGAGACCGATGCGGGAGTTGCACAACCCCGGATCGACGCTGATGCACTATTGGGTCGTACTTCCAGCTATCATGGGGGACTTCAAGTTCCCCCCGAACACCTTGCAGTTACTCCCCCACTTCCACGTGCTCGCCACCGAGGAGCCCCATCTCCACCTCCAGGAGTTCCTCATGATTTGCAGCACTGTCCACGACCGCCAGGTGGACCAGGACACTATTCGGATGATTGCCTTCCCCTTCTTTTTAGCAGATAGAGCAGCCACCTGGCTGAAGCATCTGGGGAAGTTTGTTTACACTTGGGAGCAGCTCCGCACCGAGTACTTGCACAAGTACTATCCACTCGGGCGGACCAATGCAGCGAGAGCCCTTATCAGCAACTTCTCCATGCTCCCCAACGAGCAGTTCCATGAGGCATGGGAGAGGTTCTGAGAGCTGACTGATCGATGCCCGCACCACGATATTTCCAAGCCCAACCTTGTACAGAGCTTTTTCAGCGAGCTGACACCAGAGCTCCAGGGCTTGGTGAACGCTTCTTGTGGTGGGTCTTACTTCGCCAAGGATCATGACCAGGTCTGGGCCATCTACGAGGAGATGGACGAGAACTACATGGTGATGTCTCAGACCAGGTTCTATACTCAGGGCAGACCCCAGCAGCCAGGACCTGTGCAGTACTAGAGGATAGAACGGGTCGACGCCGGTCCATCCAGTTCGTCCGCAGTAGCAGCAGCACAGGTAGAGTCGTCAGCTGCGGACATGGGCATCATCAGTGAGAAGTTGGATCGGATGGAGCTGATTGAGAAGAAGCAGTGCCAGGGCATCACTCAGATGGAGCAGATGGCACAAACTCTGAGCGACATGAAGACCCAGCTCATGTGTCTCCAGGACGCACAGACGGCTTCCTAGCCCCGTCTTCAGTCGCGAGGCGATCACGGCAGCAGCAGCAGCTCGTCCCAGCGCTCCAGCTCACACCAGCAGCCTAGACATGTTCACCTCGTACAGGCAGAGCCGTACCAGCAGCCGCAGCCCACCTACCAGTCACCACCATCTCCTGACTTGTAGATGGTGGTATACCAGCCTGATCAGCCTCTGGCAGTACTCCCGCCAGCCCAGTACGATGCAGAGCCGTTGATGGATGTCAACGGGATTTGGTATGACCGCCCTCAGCCTGGAATCCGACGAGACCATCCCGGATTCAGGTGGGGGACCGGAGGTGCCCAGCCCCAGCAGCAGCCATCTGGTCAGGGAGCCCAGTACAGCCAGCAGAGAGAGCACCACCCGCAGCAGCAGCAGCCCCCAGTCTACCCTTCACAGCAGCAGCAGCAGTCGTCCTACGGTCCTCGTCCCTATCAGCAGGGACAGTCTTGGAGGCGCGAGCAGCCTCACCAGCAGCATCCACCTACTTACCCCTCTCAGCAGCAGCAGCACTAGTTCCAGCAGCCTCATCACCAGAGAGGCTACCCGTCGGGCTCCCACCGCCTCCTCACGGACCAGCAGGCTACTTTCAGACGGGAGATGGACGAGTTCCGCCAGGAGATGCGGTACATAGTGAGAGGGAAGGCCGCCATCCCTGCCCAGATCGAGCCGAACCCCAACAGCCTGAAGCGAAAGTCTGAGCGGGTAGCTTCCACTGAGCATGCCACTCCTAGTGATCCATTTGATGATATGTCTGCAGGCCTTTTTGATGCTGATTTTGTCACACTTAGGAGCGGTAGGACACCAACAGGCGGCGCCTCGTCTGAGCGACGTCATGAGGATACACCTAGAGCGCTAGATGAGGAGGAGGAGATCGGTACTGAGGCCGTTCGAGATGATGATGGTGGTACTGATGCCACCAAGGATGCTGACTCCACATGCGGTGGTGAGGCTGCCATTTCACCAGTTCGAGGAGGTTGTACTGATGCCACCCGGGTTGCCGAGCCAGAGCGCGGTACTGAGGCCGCGAGATGTCTAGTTGATCCAGCCACTGGTGGTACTGAGGCCACCAGAGTTCATGTAAAGAGATCTGTTGTTTTTCCCTCACTTGATGTATCTCGGAACCATGTTGTGAATAAAGGAAAAGGTTTGGTTTTTTCTGGTCCCACTGTGATGCGTGATGTATGTGCAGATCCGGCCGTCGAGCCGTCTAGACCTTTTCCTAGTCCTTCATCTGAGAAGGACCCAGTGATCCCCTTCCCTAGAGCCCTTCAGATGGGGAAGGGGAAGAAAACAAAAAATCCCAAAAAGAGAGATCAGGAAGAGTTCAGCCAGCAGATGATAGATCGTTTCCATATCCAGCTGACTCTTCAGGAGGCTTTGCAACACATTCCCCTTCTTCAGCGTTCGTTGAGAGACAGGACTACCGTCAGGAGGAAGAGGAGGAACCACCATTCAGAGATCCATGTGCTGACGAAAGCCACGTGTTTCGTGATTCAGAACCGTCTGACGGCCAAGAGGCCAGATTCAGGAGCCCCTTATGTCAGATGTCACATTAGAGAGCAGAGGTTCGACCAGACTCTATTAAATAGCGGATCGTCTATCAACCTCCATCTGGCAGCCCTTCTCGACCGCTTCGAGTTGGGCACTCTTAGACAGAGCAGGACAGTCCTTCAGTTTGCTGATCGATCTGTCAAGAGGCCGAAGGGGTTGTTGCGAGACGTTGTCGTCACTATTCAGGGCCTACAATTCCCCGTGGACTTCGTAGTGTTGGACATGGAGATCCCTGATTCAGTGACCGATACCCCCATCATCCTCGGTCGTTCGTTCTTGGCCACAGCCAAGGCGGTAACTGACCATGATAGCAGGAAGGTATACTTTCGCGTCGAGGGAGAAAGTGTACAAATAGAGACGGTCGAGGACTACAGAGCCAGAGACAGATCATGCTCAGAGACCACTTCAGATGCAGAGCAGCTGACAGATGTCGGGGTGGACATCCACCAGGACTGCGACTTTTTGATCACAGACGATGAGGCAGTATGGGCAGACCCAGCAGCACAGGCCATCCTCTCATTTTCAAACACCGTTGATGCAGAGATGATAGCAGAGGAGAGCCTGGAGAGCACAGCCCTGGTTCAGGATACTTCAGTAGCAGCAGAGCAGGTTCTTTACCGTGCCACGGATTTTTGTGATGATGGTGGTGCTGATGCCACCTTGTTTGATGCAGATCCCTCGGATTCAGAGTCTGATTGGGCAGATTGCGAGGATTACATACCAGACCTGAGTCCTACTGAGCCTACAGCTGAGGAGGAGGTAGATGCCGAGCAGATCAGAGACAGTTCAGTCGAGTAGCCTTCTTCAGATCCAGTTTGTGAGAGTACGTTCTCATTCTCCCAGACAGATTTGGTAGCATACACGCGGCTTCTTTCGAAGCCAGATTTGCCAACACCCACCTGTACAGAGCTGAAGCCGCTCCCTACTTCGCTGAAGTATCGATTCCTTGCAGGTGAGCCTGAGATGTACCCAGTCATCATCTCCGCCGATCTGACGGGAGAGCAAGAATCCCATTTGATGGGAGTTCTTGAAAAGAACCGCAAGGCAATCGGATGGAGCGTAGCAGATCTCCAGGGGATTAGTCCGGCCCTGTGCTCCCACCATATCTATCTCGAGGATGAGGCGAAGCCGTCGCGTGAGTTCCAGCGGCGGCTGAACCCCAATCTGAGAGAGGTTGTCATGAAGGAAATTTTGAAATGGTGGAGCACCGATTTTATCTATCCTAACTCCGACTCCAAGTGGGTCAGCCCCTTGCATGTGGTGCCCAAGAAGACGAGCATCACGACTGTGATCGGTGAGTCGGGAGAGGAGATTGCTACATGAGTACCCACTTCTTGGCGGGTCTGCGTTGACTACAGGAGACTCAACCAGGCCACCAAGAAGGAACATTTCCCCCTGCCTTTTATTGACCAGATCATTGAGAGACTGGCAGGGAAGAGCCATTATTGTTTTTTGGATGGGTACTCGGGCTACAACCAGGTGGCCATCGCTCATGAGGACCAGGAGAAGACTACCTTTACCTGTCCCTTCGGCACATACGCCTTCCGACGCATGCCATTTGGGCTATGCAGTGCCCCTGCGTCTTTTCAGAGATGCATGTTGTCGATTTTTTCGGACATGGTAGGGGAGTGTTTGGAGGTCTTCATGGACGATTCCTCGGTTTACGGCGACGGATTCGACTCCTGTCTTGACTGCCTAGACCGAGTACTCCAGCGATGTATAGAGGTTCACTTGGTGCTATCTTGGGAGAAGAGTCACTTCATGGTGACTCAAGGGACGGTGCTTGGTCATATCATCTCCAACAGGGGCATGGAGGTTGATCCGGCCAAGGTAGATGTCATTAGAAAACTCACACCGCCATCCAATCTGAGGCAGTTACGATCATTCCTGGGGCACGTCGGTTTGTACCGACGATTCATTCATGATTTCAGCAGACTCGCCCGGCCGTTGACTGACCTACTGATGAAAGACACCGAGTTCCTTGTCGATGACAAGTGTCTTTCGTCCTTTGAGACTCTCAAGCAGTGTGTTATTGAGGCTTCTGTTCTTCAGCCGCCTGATTGGTCTCTCCCATTCGAGATCATGACGGATGCCTCCAATTTTGCCGTGGGGGCCGTGCTGGGACAGAGGAGGGATGGAGTCCCCTTTGCTATCCACTACGCTAGCCGCACATTGGATTCCGCCCAGCAGAATTATACAGTCACAGAGAAGGAGATGCTAGCCGTAGTGTTCGCCCTAGATAAGTTCAGATCTTACATCATTGGATCTAGAGTGACCCTGTATACTAATCACACCGCCATCCGATACCTCATGGCAAAGAAGGATGCCAAAGCCAGACTGACTAGATGGATCCTTCTACTCTAGGAGTTCGACATTGAGATCAAGGATAAGCCTGGAGTCAAGAATGTGGTGACGGATCATCTCTCCCCTTTAGAGCAGCCTGAGGAGTCTGAGCATATTGATCCCATTTGTGAGACCTTCCCAGATGAGGCGATCCTTGCTATCGCCTCACTCCCGTGGTATGCCGATCTTGTGAACTTTCTCGTTGCTGGGAAAGTCCCACAAGATTGGACGAGGCAGAGGCTTGAGACCTTCCTTGCGAAGGCCAAGTCCTACCACTGGGAGGATCCCATCCTTTACCACGAAGGAGGGGATAGCGTCTGGTGTCGGTGCATTCCTCAAGAGGAACACCATAGCGTCCTCACTTACTGCCACAAGCTTGAGGCAGGAGGACATCATTCTGGGAGGAGAACGACACAGAAAGTGCTCCAATCCGGCTTGTGGTGGCCTACCCTCTTCAAGGACTCTGATGAGTTCGTGAAGAGGTGTACTGACTGTCAGAGGATGGGCACTTGTGGACAACGTGATATGATGCCGATGCAGCCCATTCACTTCTGTGAGGTTTTTGAAGCATGGGGCATCAATTTCATGGGTCCATTCCCTAAGAGTCAGGGATTTGAGTACATTCTGTTGGCCGTAGACTATGTTAGTCATTGGGTTGAGGCTATCCCCGCCCGAGTTGCTGATGTGAGGACAGTTTGTAGATTTTTGAGGAAGCACATCATCAAGCGGTCTGGGGTACCTCGAGTATTGATTTCAAATGGGGGGTCTCATTTCATCAACGACCAGGTGAAGGCCCTTGCTAGCGAGTTCGGTATAGACCATCGTGTTGCTACACCTTACCATCCACAGACGAATGGTCTAGTCGAGGTGTCGAATAGGGAGATCGAGACTATATTGCAGAAAGTCGTCCGCCCTGACCGAAAGGATGGGTCACAGCTTTTGGACTCAGTCTTGTAGGCATATAGGATGTCTTTCAAGACACCATTGGGCACATCTCCCTTTCGCCTCGTATATGGCAAGCTGTGCCATTTACCTGTTGAGCTGAGACACAGGTCACTTTGGGCAGTCACTGAGATACTTATGGATCTAGATGGTGTAGGAGACCAGAGGAGGGCAGAGTTAGCAGCCCTAGAGGAGTTGAGAGATACCGCCTTCTCAAACAGCCTACATTATAAGGAAAGAGTGAAGGAGTGACATGATTCTCACATCAGCCACAAGCATTTTGAGCCTGGACAGAGAGTACGGTTGTTTGATGCTAGGCTTCGCCTATTCCCAGGGAAGCTACAGAGCAAGTGGAAGGGACCCTACTTGGTGAGAAAGGTACACGACAACGGTAGCATTGATATATCTGAGTTGTCTTCTGAGAGTACCTTTCGAGTGAACGGCCAGCGGCTCAAGCCATTTCTAGATCATGAGCCGTGGGTCGTTGATGTTGCCCCGATTCATTTTGCGTGAGATGTGGTCTTTTGAATCACATCTATTGCATCTTACGCCTGATTTTCACTGATCTTCCGACCTGTATAGATCCAGTTGTCCATATCATCTCATTCTTTAGTCCCACATCCCTTTATTCATCCTTTGATTATGCTATACTTAGGGTGTACTTTACCCTAAGTATAGGGGGGATGTGGGACCTTTGAGTTTTCTTCTGTTTCTGTCTACCCCTATTTTGCTGCCTATACTTAGGGATATTTTACCCTAAGTATAGGGGGGGTAGACCCTGTACATTCTCCACTCGGTTTTCCCTTAGTGAACAACCTACTATACTTAGGATTACTTGATCCTAAGTATAGGGGGGAAAAGCCGAGAATCTCTTGATCTTCTATTCATTCATTCGTCTTTGTATATAGCCTTCCTTTTAACTTTCCTATACCTAGCACGAGTTATGTCTTCTTCATCGCTCTTGACTCTGAGGACATCGTTCGAGCTAAGTATAGGGGGGTGTGTATATATTTCATATATACTTTAGCCATAACTCGTACTTTGTGTGAGTGTGTTAATAAATAAAATGGCTAAAAACCCTAAAAAATCACAAAAATTAAAAATTTTTCATGTACATAAACATTCTTTTATTTGCACATAAATAGCTAGTATACAAATTATGTTTGTAAAAATGATTTCAAAAATCTTTTGTCTAAAGCTTGTGTAAATATTTTTGTATCAAAAATATGTATATAGTACAAAATTTTTCCAAAATGCTTTGAAAATCAAAAGTTTGCAAAAATCTTGTGTAAATGTGTGTAAATACTTTTGCAAAACTTGCACTTCATGCATTCATCCATTCATGATTTCAAAACATTTTTCAAAAATTTTGCATGTTTGTAAAAATTTATGTAAATAGCATCTTTTGTACATATGTATATAGTTTTTCTGGATGATAGTTGACATTTAAACTAGCCTAGAATTAAATTGGGAAATGGAGCTTGATTAAGATCTTAATCCACCTAATTTATAAGAGGAACCTTATAGGGCTCAGGTTTAAGGCTTTTCAGGTCCATGGTGACTTAATTCTTTAAGTCCATTAGGCTATGATCACATGTCATCTCAATGAGCCTAAGTAGAGCACTTAATAACAACATATGACTCATATAGACAATGGCTTTACTTGGACACCAGCACTTTGCACCGAGCTCTCTACGGATGAGGTGGTGAGGAGGCAGTCTTCCTTGACTTGGGGTAGCATATGAGGGTAGTACTTCTAGGCGGAACCTCTCTTCTTCTTTTAGTGAAGGAAGTGCGTCTCAACTTGGTCTGGTTGCCATGAGGTCTAACGACAGGAGTTGTGGGTTGCAATAAAGCTTCAAAAGAGGGATAGTCTACTGGCTCAAGAGGAAAAACTCCTTGTATATATGCTGCACATGTATATGTTATATAGATGCACTTGAAAAAAAAATGCAAAAAGAAAATAACTCCAAAAAAGTGGTGGGTCTGAGAGAAAATGATAATCCCACCGGAGTATCTATATAGAGTGCAATAAGCAAAGCTTGAGATTCATGATCCACCTTATGTAGCTTGCAGCAGGGAGACTTGGCTACACTGGTCAAGCTCCCAAGGATACATGGCTACACTGGCCATGATCCATTCTCTTCTTCCTCCTCTTCTTGAGCCGGTTGAACTTGAACTTAGAAGGGAATACACCGCTCCTCGAGGAAAGAGTGGCCAGATTGAGGTCATAGAGTTACCTTGTTGGGGAGGGTTGTCAAGTTGCCATTTCTGAGGTGGAGAGCTTATACCTCACATTCACAGGACAAGGAAAGATTCATGGTCTTCAGGGTTTGTGATTGATGACTTGTTCTGATTTGGAGCATTGAGGAGTCTTGATTAGAGATTAGTGGAACTTAGAGGCTGTTGAGTTTTAAGCTTAAGTCCAAATAAGGTTCCGACACATTAATAATCCAAAGATCTAATTAAGCTCCATAAATCATTTAATGAAGGAAAGTTTAATATTCAACCTTGATCCATGTACATTCTTCTCTTTTTCTTTTTCTTTGTTCTTTTTCACTTCTTTTTCAATAAGTGTTTGCTAAGGGGCTAGCAAAGTTAAGTATAGGGGGGTGATGAATACTCATTCATCACTCTTTATTCTTATAGTTTAGCTACAAAAACCTTTGCAAATGCATGTGTATAATTGTAAATATAAATAATTACCAAAAGCATGCATGGTGTAAAAAGTAATAATTAGCATGTTTTTGTGTAAAAATAAAAGAATAAAGATTAAAAAGAAAAAGAAGAAATATTTAGAATAAATATTGAGCAACCTAATCCCAAGGGAGGGCTCAGCATGGGCCTGACCGCATAAAAGCCAAAGTAGAGGGAGATAGGGGCTCATGTGTGTAAATAGACCTGTAAGTGAATAAATATATTTTCCTCTAAAAAAATAGAATAAAATGGCTTGTATATATTGTGTATATATTTATATTTATAAAATCCAAATAAAAATTGAAAAATTAAAAAGAAAGATAAAAACATTCACATGTAGATATTCATCATGTATATAGCCACATCTATATTTATTTAGCCTTATAAATAAATAAAATAATTTTTATAAAATTTGTATATATTCTACTTTTTATATTGTAAATAAATAAAATAAAAACCATTAAAACAAAAACAAAATAAAAAGCACAAAATTAAAAATCAAAATTAATATTGTAAATATGCCATGTACATAGATGTATATACCTATTTATTTCACTATTGTATATAAATAATAAGAATAAAATAAAAATACCCTTTTATTCCTTATTTTATGCTATAAATAAATAAAATATAAAATGGGAATAAAAATGCATAAAAATAACAAATTAAAAATCATAATTAAAAATTCAATATTGTATATATACCTATATATAACTATATAGTGTAAATACCCTATTTTTATTTTGAAAAATTAATTAAAAACCACCAAAAAATAGAAAAAATTAAAACAAAATATTTCATGTTTTGACTTTTTAATAAATCAGCCATTTACCATTTTTTATTAATTTTTCAAATCTTTTCCAAATGGTCGTTCCCCATTGGTCCACGGGGGTTGTTGACCGCCCGGTCAACTCCCCCCCCCCCAGGACCACCTCTCACAGGTATTAGGCAGGCGACCTGACTTCTCTTCATTTTAGCGCCTAAACCCGATCCTCATTCCGCCAAACCCAGGGTCCTAATGACATTCCTATGGTCCGGGAACCTCGCCCGATCTCCAGCCTTGGGATTCGTGCTCCATCGAGCCGGACCCGAGCCTTTCTTCCCGGACCTGCACCCATATAAATTCCCAGCTCCGCCACCCTATTGCACATCTTTGGCTCATTTGTTCACCACCCAGTGACCTCCACCGTCTTTTCGAGAGTGACAGCTCGCTCCAGAGGGTGTTGCAGTGAGGAGGGAGCAAGGAGACATCGATCCGGCGAGCTTCCGCCGCCGACCGCCGCCAGGAGGTAGCGCCAGAGCCTCGGGCCACGACGTCCCGTGAGGCAATGACCCAGAGCTGCCTAAGCTCATCCCCAGTCGACTCGACCATCTAGGTACCTCTAGTTTCCCTTCCTTTGCATTTCTAGTTTTCCCCAATTTTCACCGTCGCCGTCCACCTCCGATTCTGGCCACATCCATCTTCGTATCGATCATCGGACCGTTCCATCACGACCGCCTATCCCTCGCGCACGTTCTACGCCCTTCCATTCAACCCAGCTCGCACAGGAGCTGGGGTTTCGAGCTTCACCATCCTCCCCTCACAGGAGCTCGACCGTACCGCCTCACCAGTCACCTTCACCCCCTCTCACAGGGTCGAGGCAATTTGCCCTCGACCCGCGAGCGTGTTGCTGTGAATTGCAGGTCCTGTCGAGCCCATATGAGGGTCCGACCATCCAGGAGCAAGCGCTCGACCTCCGCCGACCTCGTCAGAGCTCTCCAGAGCTCCGTCGAGTCATCAGAGGCCACCATTCGACGCGGAGGGTCCATAGCTATCTTCTCCGATCTTCAGTGGGCAGCGAGGAGGAAGACATAGCACGCACGACCCTGGCAAAGTTCGCCGGCTTCCAGTTCTTCCTCGACCTCCAGACACCATCAGATCGTCTCCCCGCTCCAGTTCGCATCACGACCGTCCATCTGAGGGGCCACCAGCGGCGTCAGATCTATCTGAGGAGAGATCTGGACCGTTCGATGCCCGAGGTTTCGCCACAGTGACTCTCCTTCGTTGGATCTTCCACGTGGCGGAGTGTGGGCCATCGATCAGAGCCGAGGAGTCCAGCGTTGGGCGCCACCAGTCCCGCACCCTTCGATCCACCACGTGGCATCCATCCATCCCTCGGATATAATAATGGGGTAATTGTCCTTAGGCCCCCCTGCTTTTAGTTGTTATTATTTAGCCATGTAAATATATAGTTTAGTTGTTTTATTTCTAGTTTATTTGCACTTTGGACCTGAGGTTTATTTTATTTGCATGTATACCCCTGCCTATAGTGTGTCACGTGCATCGATACGTGTGTTCTTGGGATATTTGCATACTTAGTCCTGTAGTTCCTGGATGTTTTGAAATGAATGAATATTTTTGGATATTTGTAGATATGCCCCTGTGAGTAGTTTTTATGCGCATGTGCGTTATATTAGTGGGTAATTTACAACCAAGTCCTCGGACTTTTGGTACCTGTTACCAATTAGTCCCAGAACTTTATTTTGTTTGCAAATAGGTCCCCATGTGCCCCGGACACGCGCGGCGTGCGTGATTTCTTGGGAATTTTGCACCGAACCCCCTGGAGCTTTGGATATTTACGTATAGGTCCCTATGCACTGTACCCAGGTTTTATTTTTCAATAAAATATTAAACTTACTCCAAATTCCATGAAAATTGGACACATGGCTCCTGCCATGTTGTAAAATTTTCTAGAATTTTTGGAGACATTTTTGTTTTGATTTGATATTTTTTAAAAAATTCAAAAACACCCTATTTTTTACTGTCTAACTTGAAAAATCACAAAAAAAACATTAAAATTCGTCTAAAAATTATAAAAAATTAGTTACTGTTTCTTTTGTTGTGTTTGATTTTCTGACCAATTTTGGTCATTTTTCATTACATAAAACTCTTAAAAATCGAAAAACACCTAAAACTCATAAAAATTCTAATAATTAATCTAAAAACCCAAAAATACTAATTAAGGTGCCTAAATTTTCCTTGTTTCTTTCTCTTTACAGGAAAATTACTTCCAGGCTTATTGGGGACTTTTAGATATTTTATCTAAGTCCCTCAAGATCGGCTGGACAGTACCTTCATTTTCTTGCATTGTTTTATTTTTAGAAAATTAAATAAAAATAAAAAATACCAAAAATTCACTAAAAACAGTAAAAATCATAAAATACACAAAAACATTTTTATTTGAATTTTTGTTTGATTTTTGATGCATTAAATAATTGCTTGAAGTTGGTTGTTTGTCTAGTTTCTTTATTTTCTTAATTAATTAAAAATACAAAAAAATTAAAAACAATTAAAAATCCATCAAAAACACTTGTCTTTTATTTTTAATTCTTTTTTAGACTACTTCGTAGGCCGCAAGACCATCACGTGC
Source organism: Ottelia alismoides (assembly GCA_037367405.1). Classification (NCBI taxonomy): domain Eukaryota; kingdom Viridiplantae; phylum Streptophyta; class Magnoliopsida; order Alismatales; family Hydrocharitaceae; genus Ottelia; species Ottelia alismoides. The sequence goes on from JAZKJV010007200.1 coordinate 912,613, forward strand.
TCCCTGAGTCCGACACTGGTCGTTGTAACAGGCTAATCCAATAGCCAGGACCGCTATCGTTTTTATTTGATTTTTCTTTTGATTTTGGTGGTCTGATCTTCATTTTCTTGATTGAGTCGAGGTTCTCATTGATCCGGGTCGCAACGACCCGAGTGATATTTTGACCTGATCCGGATTGATCGAATTTTGGGCTCATTAGTCACGCGATGCTGCGCGGGGACAGCGGCTGAAGATGGGTGCTATGGAGAACCGCCGGTGGAGCTTGTGAAGGGCGGCTGGCGTTACTAGTGGGATGAGCAGCGGCGCCTGCAGCGCAGCCCACCCTCTTTTTTTATTTTCAATTGTAAATAGTAATCAGAAAAAAAACTTTTTAATATATTTTTTTTGTAAATCCGAAATAGAGAAAGTAAACTAGAAAATATTTTTTTTATTTTCTACTTACTTATTTATTTTTTAGATAATCCTGCAAAACAAATGTTAGAGAGAAAGAATACAGATATATTTTTTTTGTTTTTTATTATAAACAAATTAGGACGCAAGTATGATGTCTCGATCCCAAAATCAAAATGAAAGACGTGAACAAGAGCGGTTCCACAGAAAATGGCGAATGGAACCGAGTCTCCAGTCACCGTGCGTGGCCGGAGTTGAGAGATCGTGATAGGTAGAAAAGAATGTGGAGAGATCAAGATGATGAGATGAAATATCGGATTGGGCAAATCAATTCATGATGGTGGATTCCAAGATCTAAATAAAAAATTGACGATGAATTAAAATGCGAAAAATTAAACTAAGGTTAATCTAGATGAAAATTAAGAATAAAATGTAGATCTCACTTTAGGAGCGGAAAAGTCTGGGATCACCTCGACAAAGGCCGACTCGCTATCACCGGATGGCTCGGAGGTTAGGCACCCTTCTACGACAAGAAGATTCTCGGAGATTGGACTCCTCTCACCAAAGATTAATCCAATTGAAATGATGGAGAAGGAGCCATATAAATAGAAAAGATAGGAATTGAAATTTGAATTTTAGAATTTTTGGATGAAGATAAGAGATAAGAGAGAAAAAATTTGAAATGAGATAAAGTGTAGAAAAATATTTACAAAAATTAACTTTTTTTATTTTCATCACTTTTTTTATTTGAAAAATAAATGTTCAAATTTTTATTTTTTTGTCGTAGTTCGTTAAGAAACTTAACTATATACAAAAACTATATACATATAGTACATTATTTACATAGTTAAAATAAGGAAAAATTTTGTTTTAAAAATTTTATTTTTTTATTTTTTTCAGTAATTAGTAAAAATTTTTACAAATATTTACAAATACATGGGAAATTTGCATAAACCACACCAGAAAACCAACTTTTCACCTGTAATTCCAAAAATTATGAAATCACAACCATTTCAAAGATAATTTAATTTAGAATACAATGGAAGCGATTTTGGTTCAATTTGAGTTCATATAGAGCCGAAATTGGTCTTTCAATTATCGATTAATGGCTTTTTTCCAAGTGTGGTTGCTTTTTATTTTATACATGATTTGATTGTGCAATTATTTTTATTATTTAGGACACATTTTTATTTACAACTTTTGTTTTGAAAATTATTTTGTTTGAGGTCAATTTATGTACTAATAAAATAGTGTAGTATACAAATATACACAGCACACAACTTTTTTGGATTTTCTGATTAAGGACCATATCTCTCCCTACATTATTCCTGGTCGATCAGGTCTAGACTTGACCTTCTCTCGGGGTTCAAGTCAGCCTGTATCTATTACATATATACAGTCTTCCTTTTTTATTTTATTTTCTTATTTTTCCTTTATGTATTTATTTATTTATTTTAGGTTAAAATGATAAGAAATGTACAATATTTAGACACAGATACAAGTTAGTAAGAATACGGAGTTAGTATTATATACATGTGTTTTATAAGGGATTTTACGCTAAAATAAATGAATAAAGATTATGAAATGCAGATTCATCATCCCTCTATGCTTTACCTTTGCTAGTCCCTTAGCAAACACTTATTTGAAAGAATAAGTCCATAAAAAGAAAAAGAAAAAGAAAGGAAAAATTAATAAATTAGGACAATATTGAATGTTAAACTTATCTTCATAAAATTATAGTATGGAGCTCTGTCAGGCCTTTCGATTATTAGTGTGGCGGAACCTTAATGGGAAATGGATTTAAAACCGAGCAACCTCTAAGTTCCACAAGACTCCTATTTAGGTATCCTCAACAGTCATGTCAGAACAAGTCTACATTCACAACATCTTATGACTATGAATCTTTACTTGTATTGTGTAAGTGAAATATAGCTCCCCATCTCAAAAGTAGCAAAGAAACAGCCTCCCTGAACAAGGTAACTCTAGTTCCCCGATGTAGCAACTCTTTCCTCAAGGAGTGGGGATATTCCCTTCTAAGTTCAAGTACAACCAGCTCAAGAAGAGGAGATGGAGAAAAGAATGGACGGTAACCAGTTTATCTACCTATCCTTGGATGCATGACCAGTGTAGCCAAGTCATCCAGTTGCAAGTTTACAAATATTTGACTTTAAAGCTCTTATTAATTTCTTTTTTTATCCTTGTATATACACTCCCGTAGACATTTTACTTTTCAACCAGGCCTGTTCACTTTTGGAGATTCTATATTTTTCCCCCTTTTCTCCTTTTTTTGAAAATATATACAAGGTGCAACATGTCCATAAGGAGTTTTTCCTATTGAGCTTGTAGACTATCCATCTTTTGAAGTATTATTGCAACCCCACAGCATCCTGTCTTTAGACCTCAACATCGCTAGACCAGGTTGAGATGCACTTCCCTCCCTAGAGGAAGACGAGAGGTTCCTCCTAGATGTACTACCCTCGTATGCTACCCCAAGCCAAAAGATTCTGCCTCCTCGCTACCTCTTCCATGAAGAGCTACGTGTAGAGTGCTTGTCCAAGATAAGTCACGTTCTGAAAGAATCATGCGTGTGTTGTTAAATGTTCTACTTAGACTAATCAAGATGACATGTGACTATAGACTAATAGACTCAAAGAATTAAGTCACCATGACCTGAAAAATACTCCAATTCTTAAAAGGTTCCTCTGAAATTAAGTGGACTAAGGTCCAACTAAGCTCCATTCTTCAATTTTATTCCAGGATTAGTTTAAATGTCAATACTATCCTGCAAAATTCACATGCAAATGCAAGAAAATATGAACAACGCAAAAAATGATTTTTTTTTACAAATGATGCACCATGTGAAAAGAACATTTTTTGAAACAATTTTAATTTTGAACTTTTAATGGATTTTTGGAGAAAAATGCAGATGTGAAAGAAAGGGTATTTTTTTAATTATGCAAATTTTTATAGGCTTTTAGTTTTGTAATTTTTAGGGTTTTTTTAAGGGAATGGGTTAGTAAAATATACACAAGTATATACAAGAAGGAATTTTTCATTTTTTTTATTTTGTTTGTTTGTTTTTTGTTTGTTTTATTTTTTAGTTTTTTTACACACGTGGATTTTACAAAAGTATATACATATCCCTTAAAATAATTATCTTAAAAGTACGAGTTATTCTAAAGTATATATACAATATATACGACACCCCCTATACTTATCTCGAACTATGTCCTCATAGTGATCAGAGAGCGACAAAGGAAGACATAACTCATGCTAAGTATAGAAAAGTGAAAAGACTCCTATACTACAATGACTCAAAGAGAAAATAAAAAGAATAGAAGTCGGTGATCCCCCTATACTTAGGATCAAGTAATCCTAAGTATAGAAGACTGTACAAAAGGGGAAAACCGATGCAGAGAATGTACGAGCTCAAAAATAAAAAGACGATATGAACAACATCACCCCCTTATACTTAGGGTAGAGTATCCCTAAGTATAGGCAACAACGAGAGTGATGAACAGGACGAATATGAACAACACATACCACTCACCCCCCTCATACGTAGGATAAAGCACATCCTAAGTATAACATATATACGCACATGGAAAAGTGGTGAATGATAAAACAAAAGAAGAAAGAGTGAAACGAAAGGATATACAAGAGGAATGGATGCTCATGTATTAGACGTAGAAGATGGAATTAAAAGAATATCGTTTGATACCACAGATATAAAATCAACGACGGACAGGTATGTATCATGATCTAGATATGGCTTCAGCAACTGTCCGTTCACAATAAATGGTTGTGCGTCAGATGACAATCTAGATATGACAATACTCACATTGCCACGCACAGCTCTTACGATGAACGGTCTTGACCACTTGCTTTTCAATTTTCCTAGAAATAACTTCAACTTAGCATCAAATAACCAAACTTTCTGATCAGAGGAGAAAGTCTTCCTTCGAATGTGTTTATCATGTCAGCGCTTGACTTTCTCCTTATACATGAGTGAGTTATCATATTGTTGACAATGGTTTTCTCAGAGGACGGAAATTAATGATACAATATGTCGTTGCTATCCCCAAAAATCATGCGAAAAACAAACAATTTCTTTATTTTTGCTACTTATAAACCTGTATAGCAGATAGGGTCGAACTCAGCGAGGTTACAATTCTCGAGGGTTATTCAATTAATCAGAAATTAATTAAGAAAAAAACAAGAATCTCAAAGGACAACTATCCTAGGTTTTTGTGATTTTTTTATCTTTTATTTTTTAATTTTTTTATTTCTAATTATATTTTTTTCTATTTTCTGATTTTCAAATTTTTAGTAATTTCGATTTTATAATTTTTTTTAATTTTCAGAAATAACGAACAATTTGAACAAGTACAAGAAATATGCACACTGACTTTTTTGTAATTTTTAATTATACCAAAAATGCTCAAAAAAATCAATAGAAAATATTTTGGGAAAATGTGAAATTGTGCACAGCCTGGAGTAATTTACAACTTAAAAATATTTTAAGTACCCAAAACTCCTAGCAATTATTTTTATGACAAACTACAGGCAAATATCTACAATTCACAAACTGAAATCACAATTCTTGGATTTTTGTAGAATTTTTTATGATATTTTTAAGATTTTTAGTATTTTTCAATTTTTTGGGTTTTGTAAAGAGTTGGTGCACAAAAATTGGTCAGAAATTAAAAGACACCAAAAGACACCTTCAGAAATATTTTTGGATTTTTACGTAATTTTTAGAATTTTTATGAATTTTCAAATTTTAGACAAACAAAAAGACATTTTTTATTTTTTAAATATAATAAATAAAATTGAAATTCAATGAAAAATGTATATTAGGAATATACTCACATCAGGAGCATAACATAATTTTTGCAAGATTTTTAGATCACAAATAACATTTATTTCATTTAAAGAGAGCAAGCAAGTTATTGTTCTGTAGTTCATGGATTAAAATATAATTACGCAAAAGTTCTGGACTGATAAAATAACAAGCATTAAATGTAGGAAGAAATGTGAAATTTACCCACTAAACATGTGCCACGCACATGACCTTTTGAGAATAGGGGCATCTTTGCAATATTTGAAAATCTTCATGGGGCTAAGATGCAATTTGTCCCCTTTTTTATTAAATCAAAACCCTAGCAAGGGTTCTTTGGTGTTCGGCCTTTGTTCTTCCACAGATGAGAGGGCTGCCGCCCAAGGGTGCGCCGCCATGGATGGCGGAGCTGGAGGGATCGTACGGCGGCACGGGCTCGTACGTCGAGGCGGCTAGGTGGGGCTGCGCGGTGGAGGAGCAAGATGCGGAGGGAGCAGATGGCGAGGTGGGCACAGCGGGAGCGACGCTCTGGAGGAGGTGGCTGGTCGAACTGCTGGAGGTGTCCAAGCGAGAGGGAGCCGTGCACGGCGGCGCTGGAGTTGGCAGAGGGGGCGCGCCCAGCGGAGGTCCGAGCGGTGGAAGATGGGGGGGGGGGGGGGGCAACACACGCCCCTGCTAGCCTCGCATGGTCGGCGGAGGAGGAGCTCCCCGTGGTGGAGGGACGGGCGGAAGGCGGGGCCGCCGTGTGGGGCGGCTGTAGTTGAGAGGGGTACGATGGGCGGCTCCCCTGCGGTTGGGGCAGAGGGTGGTCATTTTTTTTCTATTTTTTTGTTTTTTATATATGTAAACAGAAATGTTATAAAAAGTTTTTTTTGTTTTTTTCAAAACATGAAATGTAAATAATAGAACAAAATATTTTTTTATTTTTATGTTTATTATTTATTTTTTCCTTTTTAATGGTCCTGCAAAACAAATGTTAGAAATAAAGAAAACGAATGGTTTTTTTTAAATTTTTTCATTTATTTACAACTCGAAAAAATGAATGAGGATCCGACGGAAATGAGAGATTCGAATACGATCTCCGACCACCGTACGCGGTCGGAGTTGAGAGATTGTGGACGATAGAAATAGAATGCGGGGAGATCAAGAACATGAGATGAAAAATCGAGCCATAGACGGATCAAATCGAGATGGATATTTTTTTAAGATCTGGAAAAATAAAATGACGATGGAATTTAAAAAAAAGCGACAAAATAAACTACAATTAAACTAAGATAAAATAAGAAAAAAATATGGATCTCACCTTAGAAGCGGAAATGGACCATGATCGTCTCAACAAGGCCGACTCGCTATCACCGAATGGCTTGGAGACTAGGCAACTTTCTCGACGAAATTTTCTCTCGGAGATCGGACTCCTCTCCCTAAAGATTGATCAAGTTGAAATGAGGGAGAAGGAGCCATATAAATAGAAAGATAGAATGAAATTTGAATTTTTGAACTTTTTGGATAAAGAGATAAGAGAGATGAAAATTGAAATGACTTTTTGAAATTTTTTGGTGGAAAAGATAAGAGAGATGAAATGAGTTAAAGTAAATGAGATAAAACTATTTACAAAATTATCTTTTTTTTTTTAATTTTCATCACTTTATTTATTTGAATTAAAAAGTATTATTTTTATTTTTTTATGGTGGTTAATTAAAAATAGCAAATATATACATATACTATATACATATATAACATTATATACAAGGGTAAATGAGGAAATTAGCCTTTTTGTTTTAAAATTTTTATTTTTTTTATTTTTATTTTTATTTTAAATAATTAGTGAGAATAATTTACAAATATACAAAATACATGGGAAAATTTCACAAACCACCCCAAAAAATCAACTCTTTACTCGTAACTCTAAAAATTATGAAATTACAGCCATTTTAAAGATAATTTAATTTCGAATCCAATGGAATAAGATTGATTCAATTTGGACTCATATGGAGCCGGAATTGGTCTTTCAATTAGTGCTTAGTGGCTTTTTGAAAGTGTGGTTACTTTTATTCTATAGAAGATTTAATCGTGCAATTATTTTTATTAATTAGAACACATTTTTATTTACAACTTTGGTTTTGAAAGTTATTTGATTTGAGTTCAATTAAGATACAAATAAAATAATGTCAGTTTTATACAGATATACACAAAATAAGTGAGAAGTATTTACAACAACATACACATTTTTTTGACTTTCTGCTTAAGGACCCTTATCTCCCCCTACTTTATTCCTGATCGATCAGGTCAAGTCTTGACCCTTCTCGGGGTTCGGGTCAGCCTGTATACAGTCTTCCTTTTTTCTTTTCTTTATTTTTCCTTTATTTCTTTATATATTTATTTTAGGTTAAAATTAGTAAGAAGTGTACAATATTTACACACAGATGCAAGTTAGTAAGAATATGGAGTTAGTGTTGTATGCAGGTGTTTTATAAAGAATTTTAAGCTAAAATAAATGAATAAAGATGACGAATCGAAGAATCATCCTCCCATGCTTTACCTTTGCTAGTCCCTTAGCAAACACTTATTTGAAAGAATAAGTGAAGAAAAAGAAAAAGAAAAAGAAAGGGAAAATAAAGAAAGTAGGACAATATTGAGTATTAAACTTATCTTCATAAAATTGTATTTTGGAGCTCTGTTAGACCTTTGGATTATTGGTGTGTCGGAACTTTTGTGAGACTTAGAATTTTAAAATCGAAAGTCTTCAAGTTCTACACATCATTATCACAGTTTCGGCTCCGAAGTCATCTTAGATCAATCCTCTTCCCAAAGCACACCCTATGAACTTTGAACAATCGACTCATGTGTGTGAAAGGTTTTAGCTCTTCCCATCAAGAATGACGGACTACCATGCAAATCTCATCTCCAGTAACTCGTCCTCTGGGAGTCAAGTATTTCCTTCTAAGGTCTGTCGTGATGTGTTCACAACTGAATTCGGGGAGAAGTTAGAAGAAGGATAAAAGAACTGGAGGGTGGCCAATGTAGTCACCTCTCCTTGTGAAGCTGGCCAGTGTAGCCGAGTCTCCACCAAGATCTGCAAGTTTTCTTGAAGCTTGGACCTTTTTGGTCAGATATTTATTTGGTAGTGGCTTCTTTGTATTTAGATTTTTGGCGGTTCTGCTTGGATCTTGTTGTGCCCCTGCGGATATAAAATCTTTTTGTTTCCGTACATTTTTTGGGGTCTTAGAAACAATTGTGCCCAGTCGTCCATCCCTTTTCCGAAGCTTTATTTCAACATGTACTCTGGTCTTTAGATTTCCCTGCTACCAGAAAAGAAACTCACACAATCTTCCAACATCCCGTCTGAGTTGAGCTAAGTGCATAGTGCAAGATATAAATTAATTCCCTATTCCAGAGTTGTACCCATAATGAAGAGACCAGGTTAGACACTAAGAGTCAAATGGTGCACATTGTCATGTGGAACTCAAAGAATTAAATAAAAGACCTGAAGCTTCTAAAATCCTATTTCTCGGTGAAGTTCCTCTGAAAATTAGGTGGATTAAGGTCCAACTATGCTCCATTCTTCAATTTTATTACAGACATAGTTTAAATGTCAATACTATCCTGAAAAATGCACATACAAAATATGAAAAATGTAAAGAGTTTTTTTTAAAGAAATGATGCACATGTGAAAAGAACATTTTTTATAAACATTTTTTTAATTTTGAACTTTTTATGGATTTTTGGAGGAAAAATGCAGATGTGAAAGAAGATTTTTTTTAATTATGCAAATTTTTATAGATTTTTGGTTTTTTAGTTTTTTTAAAGGAAAAAGGGTTAGTGAATTATATACAAGTATATACAATATTTTTTTTGTTTTTTTGTTTTTGTGTTCTTTTTCTCTCTTTTTTTATTTGATTTTTTTGTTTTTGTTCTTTTTTCTGTTTTGTTTTTGTTTTTCTTTTTTATTTTTTCTACAGACGTGTATTTTACAAAATTATACACAGAACCCCCCAAATAAACATTATTTAAAAGTACGAGTTATGTCTAAAGTATATATACAATATATACGACACCCTCCTATACTTAGCTCGAACTATGTCCTCATAGTGATCAGAGAGCGAAAAAGGAAGACATAACTCATTCTAAATATAGAAAAGTGAAAAGACTCCTATTCTACAACGACTCAAAGAAAGGATAAAAAGAAGAGAAGTTGGTGATCCCCCCTATAATTAGGATTAAGTTATTCTGAGTATAGTAGAGTGTACAAAAGAAGAAAATCGATGAAGAGAATGTACATACTCAAAAATAAAAAGAAACAATATGAATAACATCACCCCTATACTTAGGGTAGAGTATCCCTAAGTATAAGCAACAACAAGAGTGATGAACATGACGAATATGAATAACACAAATCATTCACCCCCCCATACCTAGGATAAAGCACATCCCAAGTATAGCATACACACACACACACACGGAAAAAGAGGTGAATGATAAAACGGGAGAACAAAGAGTGAAACGAAAGGATATACAAGAGGAGTGGATGATCATGTATCAGACACAAAATATGGAACCAAAAGATCATCATCTGATACCACAGATATCGAATCAACGACGGACAAGAATGTATCATGATCTAGATATGGCTTCAGCAATTGTCCATAGTATCAGATGACAACCCAGATATAAAAATACTCCCATTATCACGCACAAATCTAACGATGAACGATCCTGTCCATTTGCTTTTCAATTTTCCTGGAAATAACTTCAACTTAGCATCAAATAACCAAACTTTCTGATCAGAGGAGAAAGTCTTTCTTCGAATGTGTTTATCATGCCAACGCTTGACTTTCTCCTTATACATAAGTGAGTTATCATATGCAAAGTCTCGGAATTCTAGTAATTTATTCAAATCCAACTTCATGTTCTTTCCTGCCTTCTCATAATCTAAATTGCATACACAGAGTGCCCATAAAGATTTGTGAATTAATTCCACTAGTAGGTGGCAAGGCTTTCCATATACCAATCTATAGGGAGACATACCCAAAGGAGATTTGTACGCCGTATGATAAGCCCATAGAACTGAATCAAGCATCTGGGACCAATTCTTCCTATCTGGACATACAAGTTTCTACAATATCATCTTGATCTACCTATTTGAAATTTCTGCCAAGCCATTAGTCTGAGGGTGGTAAGGAGACGCAACTCTATGCTCAATGTTGTACTCCTTCACAAGCTTCTTTACTTCTCTATTAATGAAATGGCTTCCCTCATCTGAAATCAGTATTTTGGGAATACCAAACTGCGCAATAATATGGTCCTTGAGAAAGGAACACACTGTACGACAATCTGCGGCTCAGGTGGGGATAGCCTCCACCCATCGACTAACATAATCCACGGCAAACAGGATGTATTGAAATCCCTGACTGACAGGAAATGGACCCACAAAGTCTATACCCCAAGCATCAAAAACATCAGAAATCTGCATATATCTTAGGGGCATGGTACCTTTGGAACCAACAGTTCCTCCCATTTTCTGACAATCAGTACAACCTCGAACATAGTCTGTAGCATCCTTAAACAATGTGGGCTACCATAGGCCACTCTGTAAAACCTTTGCTGCCGTGCGCTTCCCCGAATGATGCCCACCAGATTCTAGTTTATGACAGTGCTCAAGTACACTGGTGTGTTCCTCCTGAGGAATGCACCTTCTCCAGATAAAATCCGCACCCTCGCGAAATAGGTACGGATCCTCCCACTGGTAATAATGAATCTCTGATAGAAATCTGTCTACCTTGTACTTTGACCAATCTTGTGGAACTTTCTTGGAGACAAGATAGTTCACAATATCAGCAAATCATGGGAATGAGCCCACAGATAAAATGGCCTCATCTGGAGAGGTTTCGGAAATAGGAATCATGTTCTGCTCAGAGGTCTCTATGTCTGTGATATGGGAAAGGTGATCTGCCACAACATTTTCACTCCAAGTTTATCTCTAATCTCTAAATCAAATTCCTTAAGAAGAAGGATCCATCTGATAAGGCGTGGTTTGACATCCTTCTTTGCATGTAAGTATCGTATGGCAATGTGATCCATGTACATAATAACGTGTGAGCCGATGAGGTAAGATCTGAACTACTCTGGCCCAAACACAACTGCTAACATCTCCTTCTCTATCTATAACTGTATAATTTCGTTGTGCTTGATCCAGAGTCTTGCTAGCAAATGGATAGCAAATGGTATCCCATCCCTTATCTGTCCTAAAACCGCTCCAACTGTGAAATCTGATGCATCTGTCATGATCTCAAAGGAAAGAGACCAATCAGGTGGTTGTAAGACAGGAGCACTAGTAACCATTTCTTTCATCTGTTTGAATGCAAGGAGAACTTTCTCATCGACAACAAAATCAGTCTCCTTACACAGAAGCTTAGTCAAAGGTCTAGCGATTTTGCTGATGTCCTTTATGAATTTCCTATAGAATCCTACGTGTCCCAAAAATGACCTCAACTGCTTCAAATTCTACGGTGGCTCTAACTTGGAAATCACATCAATCTTAGCCGGGTCAACCTCCATACAATGTTTGGAGATGACATGGCCCAATACAATCCATTAGTCACCGTAAAGTGACTCTTCTCCCATGAGAGAACTAGGTTTACCTCACAACAACGTTGAAGAACTCAATCTAAATGAGCAAGACAAGTGTCAAAACTATCCCCATAGACCGAGAAATTGTCCATGAAGACTTCAAGAAAATTACCCACCATGTCGGCAAAAATGGCCAACATACACCTTTGAAATGTAGCGGGGGCATTACACAATCTAAAGGGCATCCGTCTAAAGGCGTAAGTGCCAAACGAACAAGTGAAAGTAGTTTTCTCTTGATCCTCGAGAGCGATAGCAACTTGGTTGTATCTCGAGTACCCATCCAAGAAGCAAAAGAACTCTTTCCTGCCAACCTCTCAATAATCTGATCAATAAAGAGCAGTGGAAAGTGATCCTTCTTGGTAGCTGAGTTCAGGCATCAGTAATCTACACAGACACACCATGAAGTAGGTACCCAGGTCGGAATCTCCTCACCGCGGTCATTCTTTACGATCGTAATCCCATAATTCTCCGGGACCACATGTAAAGGGATGACCCATTTGGAATCTGAAATGGGATATATAAAGCCTGCATCACACCATTTATCGATCTCCTTCATGACAACCTCCCTTAGGTTTGGATTTAGACGGCGTTGACATTCAATGGAGGGTTTACAGTCATCCTCTAGGTAGATATGATGCAAGCACAACGCTAGATTGATTCTACAGAGATCCGAAATATTCCATCCTATGGCCTTGCGGTTTCTCTCAAGAACCTCTAGCACATGAGATTCTTATTCAGCGGTCAACTGCAAGCTGGAGGATGACTGGAAACATTTGGGGGGGGGGGACCCGTAAGGAAGGCATATTTCAACGTTGATGGTAAAACATTGAGCTCATGTGGGGTCTGAATCGGCTCTGCGATAACCTCTGCTACTGTACTGGTATACGGTATGTGATATGTGCTCTGTAGACTATCCACCTTGGTTATTGACGGCTCAACAAATAGAATATCTGATAGATCTGTAATGAATGATCTCTGCTCAAAAAGTAATGGCTCATCAGGATGTTCAATATTCTTATCAATGAATGGCTCAGATTTCTCAGCAATAATCTCAGAAAGATGTTTCTCATCTGTGCATAAATCAGGAAATTCAACGAATGGCTCATATATCTAGACCTTAGAACTTTTCTCAAACTGCTCATCGGCAACTGTCTCAATGGACCACCAAGGGAACTCATATCTACTGTGCTTTCCAGGAGAGTCCTTATGGGAAAGGAAGTCCTGGGTATCTATAAAATCTGTGAAAGATCTATCTCTCTGAATTCAGCAAGAAAATCACAGTCATCTGGCTCTGATATAACTTTCTCTGTATCATCTACTGCTGGTGGCGTGATGGTCTAGGATCAGAGATCGTCTCAATTTTCACCTTGTCACTACGAGTGTGAAAGATGATCTCTCCAGTACCATAATCAACTAATGCTTCTGTCGTTCGAAGGAACGGTCGACCTAGATGATCGGGGCATGGAGTAATGTGCAGGTGTGTCCATATCCATAACAACAAAATCAACAAGGAATTTCATTCCCTGCACCATTACAATAACATCCTCTAAAATATCTCTTGGTCTCTTAATTGATCTATCAGCAAACTGAAGGATCATGCTGGTTGTTTTAAGATGCCCTAACTGTAATTCAATTAGTAAAGAGGAAGGCATGAGATTAATGGAGGAACCGCTATCGAGAAGAGTACGATCAAATTCTTGATCAAAGATATGGCAACGGATGTGAGGTGATCCCTTGTCTTTCTTTTTAGACGGAAGGTTACTGATGGCATGAACTGTGGACATGGTCAAAATGTGTTTCTCTGTTTCCTTTCGTCTGTTCTTCCTTGGTTGACGCTTTTGGGTACATGCCTCCTTCATTCCCTTTTTTACTGTAGGCATGTATCCCATAGCCTTAAGGAGTGGCATCTTTAAAAAGATGTTCTGTAAGATCTCAACCACTCTAGGATCAGATAGTGCTGTTTTAATTATTGAATTTTTTTAGCTTTGAGAGCATAAGGAAATGGCACAGAATCAGAATAAACATGCAACATCATTTCTTTATTCAAAGTAGAGTCATCATGTACAATAGGATAACCATAATTAGTCTGTATAATGTTGTCCAATCTAGGTGAAGGAAAAATAGAATCTAACAGAACGGGATACTGCTGCTGGTGAAGAGGAAAATCTGCGACTGGTATATTCTCCCTGTGCTGATGGTGATCTGCAACTGTCTGGTGAAGGTAGTGGTAAAGGCGGTGAAACTCCAGATGTGGGTGCTTCTAATATTGGACCTCTCGAGTGCTAGTGATGGAGATGGATGTAGAAGATGATGCTCTCTCAGTGGATCGATCTCCCAACCCCAACTGCTGCGTAGGCGGCTGCAATCTCCTACCGCTCCTGAGATGAATGGCGTCAGATAAACATGTAAAATCAAGAGACATACCTGTCTCAGGGGTGGGTGGGCCATTGGCTACCTGCTCCTTGCATCTGAAGTTGTTGGGGTTGGCTTCAACCTGTGCTGGAATGAGTGTCTTGGTGGTGGTCAGGTCGTCAATCCGCTGAGTCAGTTCATTCATGTTTTTCATAAGCAGTGTAAGTTGGTCCAGTGCTGGATTGACTGAAGGAGTCTCAAGTTGCTCATTGACTGGTTGTCGCTGAGGCTGATAGTACAGAGGTGTTGGTACCCATACGGATTCTGATAATGAGGAGGAGGGGGAGAATACTTCCCATAATATGCAATCTGCTGCTGGTTTGGATGAGAGAAATACATAGACTGCTGCTGAGGCTGGCCTTGTCTACAGTTTTGGAATTGAGGTGGAGACTGATACTGAGACTGGAACTGTTAGTGCTGGTACTGGTACTCCTGGTGTCTGCCTCCCTGAAACTGGTGGGCGAGTCTCTAACCCTGCTGTGAACCCAACTGGCCTTGCCCTGACGGACGGGGCTGATTTCGCTCACTGTCGAACCAGATACCATTCACTCATGAATACCAGGTGGAGGTGGAGACTGCTGCTCAGGAATGTAGGAAACTTCTTATTGCTACGAACTATCTGATGTGAATGCTGCTGAATCTGATCAGGCGTCTGCACGTAGTAGACATGTTGAACTGTGGATGGTCCTCCGCTACTTTGCTTGGTGGAAGAAGTTCTACTCTCTAGTAGAGGTATTGGCTGATGCACTCGTACTATGGACTGCGCTGATCGAATTTACAAGAAGCTCCTGATGCTTTGTTATCTCATCCAGCTTATCCAGGTTCTTTGTCCTCTGCTCGATCACACGAAGCTTATCAAGTTCCTGGGATTGCTTTTCAATAATGTCTACTTTGGATAGGTGATTTCCAATGATGGACAGGTTAGTGCTATCCACCTTATCCACTCTTTTGTTGCCGTCATATTGACATCCTTGTGGGGTACTGCAGGGGTGGTGACGGGGTGTTTCTGAAAAGCACGTGAAGAAGAAAGAGCTGCTGAACTTTCCGCCATCTCCTCAAAAATTTGGTAAAGGACATCCTCGTCCTTATTGAAGTGACTTCCACCACAAGCAGTATCTACCAGCTTCTGGTTCTCAATGCTTAAACCCCAAAGAAATTTTGTACAAGGCTGGTCTTTGGAATGTCATGATGGAGGCATTTTTCCATCAGATCTTTGAATTGTTCCCATGCCTCGTGAAAAGGCTCTTGGGGCATCTGGGAGAAATTAGCAATCAAGGATCGCATTTGGTTGAGTCGTCCAAGTGGATAATTGATAATCGAGATTTTGTGAGGGTCTAAAGTAGTCCACACAAGGCGGGACCACATGTCGCTGAGCGACCGCACAAAACCTCAATCAATCAATAATTAACCCACAATAGAAATAAAAACAATGAAAATGGTGCGGAGTTAAATTTATTATAACTCCACAACAAAGATGTGTATAGGTGCAAGTATGTGTAGAGGTCGAACAAAGGGAGCAGACAAGTAGAACGGGGCAATAATGCACAAAATGTGACTGTGAATATTTGTCTATTTATGCTATTTTTTGTGGGTTTTAATTTTCTATTTTTTATTTAACTCTTTTTAATTTTATATTTTTATATTTTGATTTTTTAATTTTCTGACTTTCTTTTTTCTTTTATATTTTATATTTTGATTTTTTTTAATTTATAAAATAATATATATACAAGATAAGAAAAGAGAGGGATTAAGTATTTATAAAAATATGTAAAAATTCAGGAAATAAAATATTTTTGGGCTTTTATATTTTTCTAATGTTTTTATGATTTTTCTAGATTTTTCCGAATTTTTTTGGTATTTTTAAAGTAAAAAATACTGAAAACAGTGAATAAACTAAAAGGTTGAATTTAAAATGGAAAATAAAATAGAAAACAGTAACAAAATTCTCCAAATTAATTTTAAATTAAAGATAATAAAATAGAGAAAATTTGGAAACAGAGATTATATTTTTAGGATTTTTAATGAATTTTTAATATTTTTATGAAGATTTTTAGAGTTTTTCTATTTTTATGGGGTTTCTTTTGAATTTTTTAGTGATTTTTGGTCGTAAAGGTAAATATATTAAAAGACACAAAATAGATTTTTTTGGGAATTTTTTAAAGAGTTTTATATTTTTTAGGTATTTTCTAATGCAAACAGTAGAGAAAATGCATGTTTTTTAATTTTTATAAATATTAAAATGCAGTAAAAATGCAAAACAAAAATATGGCATCATAATACGATGTAATACGAACTTATGGTAATTTTTGGGATTTTTACGAGTTTATAGATGCATGAAATAAATAGAGGAAACAAAAAGAATTTTTCATTCCTGATAGGGGCATTTTTGTAAATAAACAAAAGTCCAGGGGCCTCGGTGAAATTTTCCCATAAAATTTGAACATATTAAAAATATTTACTTACGAACCTAAATACTAAAAGCTGCGAGGGCTCTGCTGTAAAAAACCCAGACTCACATGTGTAAGAACGCACGTCTAACACGGATGGATATGCAATTAGTTAAAAGTATGCGGGCCAAAATGTAATTTTCTACAAAATAAACAACACATAAAGAACTTTTTGTACTGAAGATTAATACCCAAAAGACCAGGGTTAGACGTGCAAAATTTCCAGAGCTCACGTGCCACGCACGTGAGCCTAGCAGCGGCCTGGATGCAATATTATAAAAAGCCTTGGGGCGTTATGCATTTTACAAAAATATCAAAAGGTAGAGGAAAGTTTATTGTCTAATATTTAAATACGAAAAGGGGTGAGGGTTAAGTTGCAAAATACCCTCGCAAAGGGCGCGATCAAACGAAGGTACGCCGCTCACATGGACACGTGGCATGATGAGGGCACGCGATACCCCTTCACGAGCGACGGCTCGGATAAGAAGATATGCAAACGATGGACGGCTCGGGCGTGCCTGATCCTACGGCTGCTGCTTCTTTGGAAGATCGGGGAAGATCTGACAAAACTGGATGAACCTGGATGAACGTGCGAAGAACAGGCCGTCGGCGACTTTGAATCGACAAGATCTCGATGCTCCCAGCTATATGTTCCTTTCGAAGGCCCCACAAGCTTCCTGGAAGCTTCTTCTTGGGGACAACGACTTCAAAATGGTGGGTAGACCGCCGGAACACCGCTGCGAAGTAGGCAAAGGAGGATGGCTCCAGGTTGCTCAGGCGTCAGCAAAAACGACCCCCCCAGGAGGGTCTCTTAGCACCTGGTACCTGCAAACAAAGCACACAACGACAGAAGGTGGTTCCTAGGGTGAGCATGGGTGATTGGATAGAGTAGGTGGTGGAAATGGAGCTCGCCGGAGCTTGCTCCTGCAAGGAGGTGATGACGGTAACTACTGAATGGATCGGCAGAAGACACGTGCAAATCGAACCTAAGGCGGATGGTGAGCGAGTAAATGCGAAAAAATGGATAAAAATGACCTCGATAGCTTCACGAGCCAAAGATAGACCTCATGGCGGCACGCTGGAGATGGGGGGTTGGAGACCACTCCACGGTCGCCTAACCGTGCCTCCGAGGAGCTAGAGAGCTTCCTGTCACTACACTCGATCCAGAGCTCGACGAGAGGTGGCTAAGACAGGTCCTATAGGGTTCAAGGGAGGAAGGAGGTGACGGGTGGTTATTTGAATAAGTGATGAACAAGCTCCAAGAACGAAGCGACAACGGGTCGATCAGTGATCCAAAGCCTGAAAAAACACTAGGGCGTGAAAGCTCATTCCACGAGGATCAAAAGTTCTGAATAATCAAAGACGTGCTCCCCGAAATTCAGAGAAAATGCCAGAAAACGCAGTTCTAACAAAGCAGCAGAGGGGCGTCAGATAGTTGACCGGAGGTCAACTGTCCAAGCCTCCTGGTTGGTCTACGTGGACCAACCAGGAAAAACCTCTAGAATAGATTTGTAAATTATTTTAAAAATAGTAAATGATTTACTTAATTTTAGATTATTAAATAAAAAAGTTTATTATTTTATAAATTATTTTATTATGATTTTTATTTATTTTTTTGAGGTATAAAAATACAAGTTACCTTTTTAGGCCTATATAGGTATCTTTACCTATATATTTTAATATTTTATTTTTATTTTGTGAATTTAATTTATTTATTTATGCCTATTATTTTGTAAATTTATAACTTATTTTTATATACCTAAATATATTTTTATTTTATTTTCTGATGTATTTTGTACACTTAATAAAATAGAAGTATATTCTTAGTAGGTATCTTTACACGTATTGTACCAATGTATTCTATTCATGTATTTTATTTTTGTGCTTTCTTTAGGTTTTTATTCATGTTTTAATATATACATATATTATAAATAATAATTACAAAATTATAAAAATATAAAATTATAAAAATAATGAATAAATAATAAAATGAATATTTTAATCTGGACAAGTATACAATAGGGGTCCAAAACTCAACTTTCAAAATGCATCTCTGCCTAACGCAAAACCACCTTCATTAAATAGCTTATTGAAAATTATATACAATTAAAGGTGATTTTATGCATTCGAGTTTTATTTGAGAGATACAGGTCTGGGAAGTTAGGATTTTGGAATTTTATTCAGATCATAACTTTTTATCTGTACATTATTTTTTAGTGAAATCAATTTTGTATTTTTCTATATTTAATTATCTACAACTTTCATGTACAAAGTTTCATTATTTGAGGTAAAAAGGTGGAACCAAAAATAGGTCCCAAAATGAATAGAGAACGAATAAAAATAAAAGGAAATTTTATTAGTTTTTGGCCCTTATCTCCCCCTACTTTATTCCTTGTCAACCTAGTCATCGAGATGCCTAGGTCTCGGGGTTTCGGGTCATAAAATATTTACAATATTTTATTCCTTTTCTTTTCTTTATTCTATAATTTTGGCTTTAAAAACCATATTTTATACAATATTTAAACAAATATGCATGCATGCTAAAATGCCTAAATTAATAGTATTTACACGCATTTATTAGGGTTTTTAAGGCCAAAATGATAGAATAATGGTGATGAAACATAGATTCATCATCCCCCTATACTTGCCTTTGCTAGTCCCTAGCAAACACTTATGTAATAAGTGCAAAAAAGAAAAATAAAGAAAAGAAAAAGAAGAAAGATGGATTAAGTTTAATTATCAAACTTGTCTTCACAAAATCAAAATTTGGAGCTTAAGTCGGACCTTCAGAATTTTAGTGCGAGCGGAACCTTAATGGGAATCAGATTTGAAATCCAACGACCTTCAAGAATCCCAAAACTCAGCTCAAGTATCCTCAATAGCCAAGTCAGAAATATCTCAACTCATACGCAAACCCTTACGACTATGAATATGACTCGTACAGTGTAAGTGATGGTGGCTCTCCCCAACTAGAATGACAAAGTAACTGACTTCTCCAGTATGACAACCCAATGATTCCACAATCCAATGACTCCTTCCTCGAGGAGTGGGGTATTCCCTTCTAAGTTCAAGTGGCAACTGACTCAAGAGGAGGGGGTGAAGAGAAGAATGGACGGTAGCCAGTGTAGCTACCTATCCCAGGATGCAAGACCTGTGTAGTCAAGTCATCTAGTTGCAGGCTCACATAATTTGACTTTGGAACTCAAGCTTGCTTATTTTTTGTACAACATATTCACATACTCCGACAGGCATTTTATTTTTACACAGGCCTGTCCAAAATTTTTTGGAGTTTTTTTGTAATACTATTTACAACAGCATTTACATAGGGAGTTTTTCCTCTTGAGCCAGTAGAGTATCCCTCTTTTAAAGCTTTATTTCAACCCACACTCTCCTGTCTTTAGAATTCCTCATCACTGGACGGGTTGGGGTGCACTTCCCTCCCTAGAGGAGGAGAAGTGTTTCCACTTGTGTGTGTCTCATACCGGCAAATCCAATCCCCTCACCACTCCAACTGAGTTGATCCATGTGAAAGGTGTAGGTGTCCAAGTTAGGTCATTATCAACAAGAGTCGTGCGTGTGTTCCGAAACACTCTACTTAGGCAGTCAAGAATCCATTGAACTAAGTCTCCATGATCCTCAAAGAATTAAGTCAACTTGACCTGAAGTACCTCAATTCCAGTTCCTATGAGGTTCCTGTAATTAGGTAGATTTTAAGGTCCAACCAAGCTCCAATCTTCAGATTTTACTTAGACTTGTTTAACTACCAAACTCAATCCGAAAAAATGCTCATGCTATGAAATGCTATGCAGAATATAGAAAATATTTTTGTGATGCAATTTTCAAGATTTTGAACTTTTTATGGATTTTCGAAAAGATGATACACATGCATTTTTCGTATTTTTCAAAAAGATTTTTCAAATGTTTTTGGATTTTATTTTTGCAAATGCTTTTTGGATTTTTGAAAACAAAAGATTTTAGATAAAACTAGGTTAAAAATATTTATACGGGGATGCTTCTTATATTTACAAGAAGTGGATTTTAAGAATTTACAAGGGTAAGTGGTCAATTTTTTAGGTATATATATAATGAATTTTTATATGATGTACATATTCCTCAAACTTATTTGAAAAGTTTTTTCAAACAATTTTGAAAAACTATAGTCCAAAATATTTTTTACAAACATTTTGCAAACATGCACACACATTTGAAAATAAATTTGCAAAGGTTTTTCATACAGTATATATAGATTTTTTAAATGTTTTTGCAACCATTTTCAAACGATTTGCAAATCATTTTTCAAACATTTTATTTCACACAAAGAAAAATAAAAGTTTCAAACCCAACAATTTTTACAAAGGTTGAAACATGTAACAAAATATTTTCAAAATAGTTTTCAAAATATTTTTCACAAATATTTTCAAACTATTTTTCAAACATTTTGCAAAAAATATTTTCACCTGATTTATTAATCAGTAAGTGATGAATCTACGTTTCATCATCTTTATTCTATCATTTTGGCCTTAAAACCCCTAGTAAATGTGTGTAAATAGGCGTAATTCATGCATTTTAGCATCCATGCATATGTGTGTAAATATTGTATAAAATACTGTTTTTAATGCCAAAATTATAGAATAAAGAAAAGAAAAGAAAAAGAATAAAATATTGTAAATATTTTATGACACGAAACCCCGAGACCTAGGCATCTTGATGAATAGGTCAACAAGGAATAAAGTAGGGGGAGATAAGGGCCAAAAATACCAATAAAATCCCTTTTATTAATTCATTCTTTATTCATTTTGGTACCTATTTTTGGTTCCACTTTTTGTTCATCAAATAAAGAAACTTTGTACATGAAAGTTGTAGATATTTAAATAAAGAAAAATACAAAATTGATTTCACTAAAAAATAATTTACAAATAAAAAGTTATGGTCTGAATAAAAATCCAGAATCCCAACTTCCCAGACCCGTATCTCACAAATGAAAACTCCAAATGCAGCATATTCACCTTTAATTATATATAGAATAAAATAAGTTATTTAATGGCGGTGGTTTTGTATTTGGTGGAGCTACGGTTTGAAAGTTGAGTTTTGGACCCTCCTTGTATACCTGTACTGATTAAAATATTCAATTTATTCTTTATTCATTATTTTTCTAATTTTATATTTTTATTAATGTTGTAAATATTACATATAATAATTTTAAATATTAAAATCAGAATAAAAACATAAATAAAACTCAAATAAAAATACTTGTAGATATCATATACATAGGTATTTCACCTATAAATATCCCTATACTTTTTATACTTATATTTTATTTAATATACAAAACCAATTAGAAAAATAAAATAAAAATATATTTGTGTATATAAAAGTATTTACAATTTTATAAAATAAGAAATAAAAATAATAAAATTAAAATACTTAAAATAAAAATAAAAGAATACAGTATATAGATAATATACCTATATAGGGGTATAAAAGCAACTTGTAAAAATAAATCTCATAAAAATAATTAAAAATCGGAATAAAATACTATATAAAATTATAAATATTTTTTATTTAATAACCTGAAATCAATAAAACCATTTGCTATTTTAAAATGATTTTTTAAATCATTTTTTCAGGCTTTTTTCCTGGTTGGTCCACGTGGACCAACCAGGGGGGCTGGAGAGTTGACCCGCGGTCAACTCTCTGACCCCAGCCTGTTCATTGTCAGACATGCGTTTTTGGCATTTTTCTTTGATTTTTGGAGATCACGCCTTTCATCCTTTGATGTCGAAGTCTTCACGACTTTTGAAGCTCGACCATAGGGCATACTCGCCCAAGTATTTTTTCGACCTCTGGGTCGTTGCTTCTCCCGATACACCTCGTTCAAGGAGCCCCCATCGCCATTCTTCAAAAACCCCCTTTTTTCACTCTTTTGAATTTCGAACTCCCTTAACCCTAGACTTGAGCCCCTAGGCGTCTTGCTCAGGACTGGGAGGGTGACAACCTCCCTCCAGCCGGCGAAGGAAGCTCAGGCGAAGGTTGAGGTGGAGCTTCCACCACCTCCGACCTTGTTAGGCCATCGAGGTTTATCTCGTGGCTCTCCGGCCACGTTGAGGTGTTTTCGTTCTATTTTCTTATTAGTTTCGCTTTCTGCATATGCCGCGTGTAATTTCCTTTGATTTTGGCGCATAGTTTCTTCTCGCTCGTGCTCATTTGGGTTCGCCGGAGCCCCGCACCGGCGACCACCTGCCCCTTGCGATTAACAACCATCCACACCATACAACCACCCACATGAGTGCCTGGAACTCTTTACTGTGAATAGTGGTGCTTCCTTGCAGGTTCCAGGAGCGAAGGACCCCCACCTGGGGTCGTTTTTGACGGGTACCCGAGCAACCTGGAAGGCCGCCCCCTCCTCAACCATTGTGGTGGTGCTCCGGCGGACTTTCCGCCTTTTTGAAGCCGCCAATCGATCGTGGATGCTTACAGGAAGCCCTCGTAGCCATCGGGAAGGAGCTGATCGTGCCGTGCGTGAAGATTTTGCCTTCTCAGAGTCGTCCAGGTCGAGCACGTGCCCGTGTTCTTCCTTCGAGCCTTCACGCCGTTCGATTCGGCCGTGATCTTCCATCAAAGCAGCCGCCGTCTGATCTCGCCACCCCTCCAGCCGTTAGATCGCGGGACAAGATCTAATCCTGGCCGTTATAATTAAAGGGGTATCAGTCGTCCCTGAACTGACACGTGGCGTAGTGACTTCGCCCAGCCCGTTGGATGCGCGTCTAGTGGGGATAATTTGCAAGATTCCCCCGCGTGTTTTAGTATTTATAGTTTAGCATATAAACTTTTAATTGCTGTGTCATGATTTTGTGCTATTTATAGAACAAGCCCTCTGACTTGTTAGAATTACAGAACTGTCCTCCCAGGCGCACGTGGTCACGCACGTGCTCCCTGGAGATTTTGAGGGGATAGCCTCCTCGTTTTTGCTATTATTATTCAGTCCGCGAGTTTTTTTATTGAGTTATAATATTGCTGGAGTTTTGCATAGAGGCCCCCCTAGTTTGTGCCTATTGCAAACAAGCCCTCCCCAGGCGCGTGCTTAGCACGTGCGTGGGTGGTCTTTTTGCAAGAACTTCCTCGTGCCTTTATGATTTCATATGTAGTCCAGTAACTTGTTCGTTTAAGTATAAAGTTTGCTGAACATTGCGTGGAGGCCCCTGTATTCTTGCTAATTACAAAAATGCCCCTGCAAGTGTGCACTTTCCTTTTGCTTCTTGTATTTTATGCATGCATCTATAAAACCCCAAAAAATCCACAAAAATCATATTAAGTCTCTGTTGCATAGTAGTTTATCACCATATTTTTATTTTCCATAATTATTGCATTTTATTATTTATTAAAAATCAAAAACATCCATTTTCAGCACTGTTTGCATCGTAAATTACCAAACAAATATAAAAACTCTCCAGAAAAATCCAAAAAAATATATTTTGTTTCTTGTAGTATGTTTTAACTTCAGTCCAAAAATCATTAAAAAATACAAAACCAAACTCCTAAAAATTGCAAAACCCTAAAAACCTTTATAAAAATATTAAAAATTCTTCAAAAACCCTAAAAATATAATCTTGGTGTCCAAATTTTCCTCATTTTATTATCTTTAAGTGAAAATTAATTTGGAGAATTTTTGTTACTGTTTGCTATTTTATTTCTCCATTTTAGTTTCAACCTTGTATGTTATTCACTGTTTTCTTGTATTTTCGACTTTAAAAATACCAAAAATATTCTGAAAATTCCCCAAAAAATCATAAAAACAGTAAAAAAGTATAAAAAAACCAAAAAGACTTTATTTGCTTATTTTTGAACATTTTTATCTATTTTTATAATATCTCTTTCTCCCTTCCATTACATTGTCTTTATTTTTCAATATTGAAAAAGAAAATAGAAACATATAAAATACAAAAAGAAAATATAAAATCAGAAAATTAAAAACCAAAATACAAAAATATAAAATCAAAAATTAAATAAAAAAATATAAAATTAAAAACCCACAAAAAAATAGCATAGTAGACACTTGATCACTTCCACACACATTTTGAGCATTTTTACCCCGATCTAGCCTTTCTGCTCCCTGTGTTCGACCTCTACAATACTTGCACCTATACACATCTTGTTGTAGAGTTATAATAAATTTTAACTCCGCACATTTACTTTCATTGCTTGATATATTTGTCGTGGGTTAATTGGTGATTAATTCGGGTTTCGTGAGCGGTCGCTCAGCGACACTGTAGTCCCGCCTTGTGTGGACTAATTTGACCCTCGCAAAACCTGAGTTTTCAAATGGCGCCGTTGCTGGGGAGCAACAACGCTTAGTTCGGGTCTTGTTTGTGTTTGTGATTGATTGTTTATTTCGCGGTTTTTTATTTTTTGCTTATTTTTGCTCTTTTATTTTGATACATCATTTGAATTGTCTGACCACCCTCTTGTTTGACTTTGTGTGAGGTACGCGGATCGAGGGAGGCACTCCTTTCTAGGAGCGCTTGTGCAACTACGTGAGTCGGCTTTGGCTTTGCACCAAGGCAGACTTGGAGGGAATTTTGAAGATGATTTCTTAGCTTTTATTGCATTTATTTTTTCTTTGTAATTCAAGTGAGAGAGAGACCACTTTTATTGTAATAATACAGGTACCCGGACTTGGACTCTTGAGCCTAACTTCCAAGTGTCTGTTCACCTGGGGGCTCTCCGCGGCTTTTTACGGTTTTCTTCGCATTTTTTTATTTTATTTTGTTTTGCGGTTTTATTTTTCATTTCTTTTGTGTGATTGAGCCCTTAGCTTTTAGGATTGCTTGCGATAGATTAAGGCCAAACACCTAATACCTTTGCATGCACCTATAGTCTCGTTTGGACTTAGTCAAATTTTAAATAGTTGATCATCACCTTCAATCTGTTGCGCCGCGAGCTCTCCCCGCAAAGCGCTTTCTCCTAAACTCAAGTGTGTTGAGCAGAGGAGGGGTGAGCCTAGACCGGACTCTAGGGTTGAGGATTGGTGGTCAGCTTGTGGTTCTTCCCGCTAATAGCAAGTTCTGAAACTTAGGGCGATTTCTTCGGTTTTGCATTTGCATATAGATAGGTTTCAATTCTGCTGAGCATCTTTGCATGTAGAGTGCTGGAGGCAAGGTGAGCATTTACGCTTTAGCATTCATCATCGTTTTTGCCGCTTGCGTTGCTTTTCCGACTCTCCCTCTGATTTTGATCACCCAGGTGCTAAGTGGAATTGAATCCCCGATAGGATCGTGCATTCTCATTAAAAACCCCAAAAAAGTGATAATCAATAAAATTGGGACTGCTAACATTACTTGACCCTAAAATCGATCAAAAAGAAAAACATTGTCTTGGGGCGAGTAATCCCCTCATTGTCCTCGTTTTTATTTGCTCGCGCACACACTAAGGTTAGAGCCCAAGATCCCATTCAGCCCCCTAAGTGTTTGTGCAATTTAGGACTTCTCACTTAACTCTAAAACAGACAAGATAAAAAGACCGAATTTTCGGTCTCTACCGAGTTGAGTAGGTGAATTGAGGGTTTGTATTATTTTTGTTTTTGCTTGTGAGTGTTTTGTGTGTGTCCTAGATCATCCCTGCGCATTTGCGCCTTTCTTCTCACTTCTATTGACTTGACCATCGTGCTCTCCCGATCATTTTCTTTTGTTTCGAGATGGCCGACTGGAGCGTATTTTATCCGAACTTTGCGGATCATTCGTTCACTCCAGTTGGTCCACCTCCTTTCTTCCAGGAGGACTTTTCGCCTGACTTTTGTACATATCTGCCTCAGCCACAGTATCAGACCTTGGATTTCTATCCACACCCACCTCCACTTCCGTATTCTCCACCTTCACATCCACCCGAGGCCGAGCTGTTGGAGTCACCTTTCATGGAGTCCACCCTTGAGCACTTGACCCAGATGATGGATCACATGAGATAGAGGATTGACCACCTCACTAGTACCAATAAGAGCGACCATGATATTCAACCATTTGATGATATGGGTTCACTCGAGGATTTATGAGAGCTTGCAATCGCCCAAAACACAAAAAAATGAGAAAAATTTAAAAACACAAAAAGATTTCGGGAGACACATGATCGAGCCAGACTGTGAGGAGAGGTACCACTTGCCAGAACCTTTGACCACACATCCCTTTACACCCGGTTCCACCTTTGACCCCGAGGATGCCGTTGTACAGACTGCTCTTGGCATTCCTCGTGTATATGCTGATCCCGACCTCCTCCCTTGTATGGAGGAGGTCCAAAAATTCAAAAAAATGCTGACTGAACCCGAAGTGGTGGCCACCATACATGAGATTATCCGTGCCCCACTTCAGCAGGCCATGACCGATTTATCTGCTCCTCTTCCCAAGAAGAGAAAGCAGAGGAGCAGATCTGAGCGTCACATCTTGACCATGGCCACTGCCCACGCCATCACACACCATCCGATTCCTCGGAAGAAGAACACTGTCACACCTTTCATTAGCTGCACCATCTCTGACCACACATGTGATCACACTCTCCTAGACGGCGGTGCTTCGATTAGCATCATACCCTTCTCTCTGGTACAGTCTCTTCACTTAGGGCCTCTCAAGAAAACCAAGATGATCGTACAGTTTGCTGATGGATCAATAAAGAGGCCGAAGGGTATCCTAGAAAACGTCGTCATTTCGATTCAGGGCACGAGCCACATAGTTGATTTTGTCGTATTGCCCATGGAGACCTCCACTGGGGAGCACTCTCCAATCATCCTGGGATGACCGTTCCTCGCCTCTGCGAGGGTCGTTATTGATTACGGATCAGGAGAGATTCTCTTCCGTCCTGCTGACGAGAGCGAAGCATTGATCACCGCACCCACTGCTGACCAGAGACCTACACCTGATGTGATTTCACCTATCTTGGCTGACCCCGAGGACTATGATCTATATGAGGATATCAGAGAGACCTTCTTCATGACCGATGATGAGACCCGAGAATTCCTCTCCAAGGAGGAAATCTCGGAAAGCATAGACCTTGGTGTTGCTGCTTCCTGTGAATGGCGATGTGTTGATGACATCCGCGGGATTTACACGATCGATACCATTGAGCGGAGGGCAGATTTAGAGACTATACAAGACAGACATGCTTTGACTACTTCCACTGATGAGTCCGCTTCTGTCCACATAGTATCTGATGAGCCAAAGGCCGAATTTGATTTAGTTGCTTTTCTTCAGAAATTCGGGCCTTTTGATGAGAAAGATGATCCAGTTGAGATTATAGAGGACGAACAGAGTTCGACTACTTCCACTGATGAGTTTGTGCCTTTTGGTTTTGACCTGACGAGACCTCACAGGATGACTCTGATTACATTACTTCCGATGATGATGAGTTCGTCCCATTCCACTTCGATATCAGCGAGACTCCTAAGGCCGGACCTAGCCGCACGTCTTTCACTGATCTGTCTGTGCCTTCACACCCTAGGGCCCCTGAGGATATTCACTCCATCGACCCTGATTAGCTTCCGTCCACTGTGGACCCCGATGTCGACCTGCATCACACCAGATCCATTCCTCAGCGGTCCCGCAAGAAGGTTCACTTTCAACCTTCTTGATCATGTGTACATCCGCCTCTGTTGTATATCCTCTTATGTCCATCTCCGTCTCTCTACCGTTTTGCTCGTCCACCCATTCTCGTGTTTGCCTTACTTAGGACGTACTTTGTCCTAAGTATAGGGGGTTGACGAGCCGAGTGCTCTTTCTTCGTTCCGTTTCATCACTCCTGTCGTTGCCTATACTTAGGGCTTCTTTCACCCTAAGTATAGGGGGAGTGATGCGTACATCCTCACGATCTCTTCTTCCATCTTCATCTCTTTTCTGCTTTTCTTCTTTTCCTCTTCTATCTTCTTTTTCTATCAGAAAGGTGCTGCTCCTTGTAGACAGTCTTCTATACTTAGGACGTACTTTGTCCTAAGTATAGGGGGGTATGCACCCTGAGTTGTTCATTCTTTTCGATCCTCTCCATTGTCTCCTCATCTTGTCTATACTTAGGGATATCTTACCCTAAGTATAGGGGGAGACAATCTGAGTACGATCTATTCATTCCCACCCTTGACCCTCCCTGCGTTGTGTACATTCTGCTATACTTAGGATTATTTGATCCTAAGTATAGGGGGGACGGTCAACTTCTCATTGGTTCATTCGTTCATTCGGTTATTCTTTAGACTTGCCTATACTTAGTACGAGTTATGTCTTCTCTTTTCTCTCCGATCTATGAGGACATAGCTCAAGCTAAGTATAGGGGGGTCATATATACTACGTATATACTTTAGCCATAACTCGTACTTTCGTATTTTCTTAATAAATATGGCTAATAATTCTCTAAAATTCATTAAAAATCACTAATAAAAAAGGTGTTTTGTTCCTCAAATTCTTTTTGTATTTACTGATTAATAAATCAGGTGAAAATGTTTTTTGCAAAATGTTTGAAAAATAGTTTGAAAATCTTTGTGAACATCTATTGAAAACTATTTTGAAAATATTTTGTTACATGTTTTCAACCTGTGTAAAAAGGTGTGGCTTGTAAAATTTCTTTTCTTTGTGTGAAATAAAATGTTTGAAAAATGATTTGCAAATGGTTTGAAAAATGGTTGCAAAAATACTTTGAAAAATCTATTTATACTGATTTGAAAGCCTTTGCAAAATGATTTTCAAATGCGTGTACCTGTTTGTAAAAATGTTTGTAAAAACTATTTTGGACTATAGTTTTCAAAAATTGTGTGAAAAACCTGTGTCAAATAAGTTTGAGGAATACATACATCACACCAAAATCCACTATATTTATATATATCTATAAAATTGATCACTTACCCTGTAAATCCTTAAAATCCACTTCTTGTAAATATAAGAAGCACTCCCGTGTACATATTTTCACCTAGTTTTCAGCCAAAATCTTTTTGTTTTCAAAATTCCCAAAAACATTTGCAAAAGTAAAATCCATAAACATTTGAAAAATCTTTTTGAAAAATACAAAAAAAATTCATATGCATCATCATCATCTGTTCAAAAATCCATAAAAAGTTCAAAATCTTTGAAAATTGCATCACAAAAATATTTTCTGCATTCTGCATTTGCATAGCATGAGCATTTTTTGGATTGAGTTTGATAGTTGGACAAGTCTAAGTAAAAACCGGAGATTGGAGCTTGATTGGACCTTAAAATCTACCTAATCACAGGAACCTTATAGGAACTGGGTTTGAGGTACTTCAGGTCTAGTTGACTTAATTCTTTGAGGATCACGGGACTTGGTTCAATGGATTCTTGACTGCCTAAGTAGAGTATTTCGGAGCACACGCACGACTCTTGTTGATAATGACCTAACTTGGACATCTGCACCTTTCACATAGCTCAACTCAGTTGGAGTGGTGAGGAGATTGGATTTGCCGGTATGAGACGCATACAAGTGGAAACATTTGTCCTCCTCTAGGGAGGGAAGTGCACCCCAACCCGTCCAGTGATTAGGAAGTCTAAAGACAAGAGGCTGTGGGTTGCGATAAAGCTTCAAAAGAGGGATAGTCTACTGGCTCAAGAGGAAAAACTCCTTATGTAAATGCTGCTGTGAATAGTATTTCAAAAAAAAGGAAAAAAAAAGAAAAGAAAAAAAGTTCAGGCATGTACAAAAATAAAAAGCCTGCAAAGTATGTACATATGTTGTAAAGTCAATAAGCAAGCTTGAGTTCCAAAGTCATATCATGTGAGCCTGCAGCTGGATGACTTGACTACACTGGTCTTGCATCCTCGGATAGGTAGCTACACTGGCTACCATCCATTCTTCTCTTCACCCCCTCCTCTTGAGCTGGTTGTCACTTGAACTTAGAAGGGAATACCCCGCTCCTCGAGGATGGAGTTATTGGATTGGGGAATCATTGGGTTGTCATACTGGAGAAGTCAGTCTCTTTGTCATTCTAGCTGGGGAGAGCCACCATCACTTACACTGTACGAGTCAGATTCATAGTCGTAAGGGTTTGCGTATGAGTTGAGATATTTCTGACCTGGCTATTGAGGAGACATGGACAGAGTTTCGGGATTCTCAGGGACTGTTGGATTTCAAATTCGGTTCTCAATAAGGTTCCGCCCACTCTAAAATTCCAAAGGTCCGACTTAAGCTCCAAACTTTGATTTTGTGAAGACAAGTTTGATCATTACACTTAGTCCACCTTCTTCTTTTTCTTTTCTTTATTTTTCTATTCTACACTTATTGCATAAGTGTTTGCTAGGGACTAGCAGAGGCAAGTATAGGGGGATGATGAATCTACGTTTCATCATCTTTATTCTATCATTTTGGCCTTAAAACCCCTAGTAAATGCGTGTAAATAGGCGTAATTCATGCATTTTAGCATCCATGCATATGTGTGTAAATATTGTATAAAATACTATTTTTAATACCAAAATTATAGAATAAAGAAAAGAAAAGAAAAAGAATAAAATATTGTAAATATTTTATGACCCGAAACCCCGAGACCTAGGCATCTTAATGAATAGGTCGACAAGGAATAAAGTAGGGGGAGATAAGGGCCAAAAATACCAATAAAATCCCTTTTATTAATTCATTCTTTATTCATTTTGGGACCTATTTTTGGTTCCACTTTTTATTCATCAAATAAAGAAACTTTGTACATGAAAGTTGTAGATAATTAAATAAAGAAAAATACAAAATTGATTTCACTAAAAAATAATGTACAGATAAAAAGTTATGGTCTGAATAAAAATCCAGAATCCCAAATTCCCAGACCCGTATCTCACAAATGAAAACTCCAAATGCAGCATACTCATCTTTAATTGTATATAGAATAAAATAAGCTATTTAATGGCGGTGGTTTCGCATTTGGCGGAGCTCCGGTTTGAAAGTTGAGTTTTGGACCCTCCTTGTATACCTGTACTAATTAAAATATTCAATTTATTCTTTATTCATTATTTTTGTAATTTTATATTTTTATAATGTTGTAAATATTACTTATAATAATTTTAAATATTAAAATCAGAATAAAAACATAAATAAAACTCAAATAAAAATACTTGTAGATATCATATACATAGGTATTTCACCTATAAATATACTTATACTTTTTATACTTATATTTTATTTAATATACAAAACCTATTAGAAAAATAAAATAAAAATATATTTGTGTATATAAAAGTATTTATAATTTTATAAAAAAAAATAAAAATAATAAAATTAAAATACTCAAAATAAAAATAAAAGAATGTAGTATATAGATAATATACCTATATAGGGGTATAAAAGCAACTTGTAAAAATAAATCTCATAAAAATAATTAAAAATTGGAATAAAATACTATATAAAATTATAAATATTTTTTATTTAATAACCTGAAATCAATAAAATCGTTTACTATTTTAAAATGATTTTTTAAATCATTTTTTCAGGCTTTTTTCCTGGTTGGTCCACGTGGACCAACCAGGGGGGCTGGAGAGTTGACCCGCGGTCAACTCTCTGACCCCAGCCTGTTCATTGTCAGACATGCGTTTTTGGCGTTTTTCTCCGATTTTTGGAGATCATGCCTTTCATCCTTTGATGTCGAAGTCTTCACGACTTTTGAAGCTCGACCATAGGGCATACTCGCCCAAGTATTTTTTCGACCTCTGGGTCGTTGCTTCTCCCGATACACCTCGTTCAAGGAGCCCCCGCCGCCATTCTTCAAAAACCCCCTTTTTTCACTCTTTTGAATTTCGAACTCCCTTAACCCTAGACTTGAGCCCCTAGGCATCTTGCTCAGGACGGGGAGGGTGACAGCCTCCCTCCAGCCGGCGAAGGAAGCTCAGGCGAAGGTTGAGGTGGAGCTTCCACCACCTCCGACCTTGTTAGGCCATCGAGGTTTATCTCGTGGCTCTACGGCCAAGTTGAGGTGTTTTCATTCTATTTTCTTATTAGTTTCGCTTGCTGCATATGCCGCGTGTAATTTCCTTTGATTTTGGCGCATAGTTTCTTCTCGCTCGTGCTCATTTGGGTTCGCCGGAGCCCCGCGCCGGTGACCACCTGCCCCTTGCGATTAACAGCCATCCACGCCATACAACCACCCACATGAGTGCCTGGAACTCTTTACTGTGAATAGTGGTGCTTCCTTGCAGGTTCCAGGAGCGAAGGACCCCCACCTGGGGTCGTTTTTGACGGGTACCCGAGCAACCTAGAAGGCCGCCCCCTCCTCAACCACTGTGGCGGCGCTCCGGCGGACTTTCCGCCTTTTTGAAGCCGCCAATCAATCGTGGATGCTTACAGGAAGCCCTCGTAGCCATCGGGAAGGAGCTGATCGTGCCGTGCGTGAAGATTTTGCCTTCTCAGAGTCGTCCAGGTCGAGCACGTGCCCGTGTTCTTCCTTCGAGCCTTCACGCCGTTCGATTCGGCCGTGATATTCCATCAAAGCAGCCGCCGTCCGATCTCGCCACCCCTCCAGCCGTTAGATCGTGGGCCAGGATCTAATCCTGGCCGTTATAATTGAAGGGGTATCAGTCGTCCCTGAACTGACACGTGGCGTAGTGACTTCACCCAGCCCGTTGGATGCGCGTCTAGTGGGGGTAATTTGCAAGATTCCCCCGCGTGTTTTAGTATTTATAGTTTAGCATATAAACTTTTAATTGCTGTGTCATGATTTTGTGCTATTTATAGAACAAGCCCTCTGACTTGTTAAAATTACAGAACTGTCCTCCCAGGCGCACGTGGTCACGCACGTGCTCCCTGGAGATTTTGCGGGGATAGCCTCCTTGTTTTTGCTATTATTATTCAGTCCGCGAGTTTTTTTTATTGAGTTATAATATTGCTGGAGTTTTGCATAGAGGCCCCCCTAGTTTGTGCCTATTGCAAACAAGCCCTCCCCAGGCGCGTGCTTAGCACGTGCGTGGGTGGTCTTTTTGCAAGAACTTCCTCATGCCTTTATGATTTCATATGTAGTCCAGTAACTTGTTCGTTTAAGTATAAAGTTTGCTGAACATTGCGTGGAGGCCCCTGGATTCTTGCTAATTACAAAAACGCCCCTACAAGTGTGCACTTTCCTTTTGCTTCTTGTATTTTATGCATGCATCTATAAAACCCCAAAAAATCCACAAAAATCATATTAAGTTTCTGTTGCATAGTAGTTTATCACCATATTTTTATTTTCCATAATTATTGCATTTTATTATTTATTAAAAATCAAAAACGTCCATTTTCAACACTGTTTGCATCGTAAATTACCAAAAAAATATAAAAGCTCTCCATAAAAATCCAAAAAAATATATTTTGTTTCTTGTTGTTAACTTCAATTCAAAAATCATTGAAAAATACAAAACCAAACTCCTAAAAATTGCAAAACCCTAAAAACCTTTATAAAAATATTACAAATTCTTCAAAAACCCTAAAAATATAATCTTGGTGTCCAAATTTTCCTTATTTTATTGTCTTTAAGTGAAAATTAATTTGGAGAATTTTTGTTACTGTTTGCTATTTTATTTCTCCATTTTAGTTTCAGCCTTGTTTGTTATTCACTGTTTTCTTGTATTTTCAACTTTAAAAATACCAAAAATATTCTGAAAATTCCCCAAAAATCATAAAAACTGTAAAAAAGTATAAAAAAACCAAAAAGACTTTATTTGCTTATTTTTGAACATTTTTATCTATTTTTATAAATATCTCTTTCTCCCTTCCATTACATTGTCTTTATTTTCCAATATTGAAAAAGAAAATAGAAACATATAAAATACAAAAAGAAAATATAAAATCAGAAAATTAAAAACCAAAATACAAAAATATAAAATCAAAAATTAAATAAAAAAATATAAAATAAAAACCCACAAAAAAATAGCATAGTAGACACTTGATCACTTTCACACACATTTTGAGCATTTTTGCCCCGATCTAGCCTTTCTACTCCCTGTGTTCGACCTCTACAATACTTGCACCTATACACATCTTGTTGTAGAGTTATAATAAATTTTAACTCTGCACATTTACTTTCATTGCTTGATATATTTGTCGTGGGTTAATTGTTGATTAATTCGGGTTTCGTGAGCGGTCGCTCAGCGACACTGTAGTCCCGCCTTGTGTGGACTATTTTGACCCTCGCAAAACCTGAGTTTTCAGTAAGTTCAAAAAGAATTTGAGGAATAATAGCATCTTTTTATTAAGTTTTTTAATGAATTTTAAATAATTTTTAGCCATAATTATTAAGAAAATACGAAAGTACGAGTTATGGTTAAAGTATATACGTAGTATATACGACCCCCTTATACTTAGTTGGAGCTATGTCCTCATAGATTGGAGAGAAAAGAGAAGATATAACTCGTACTAAGTATAGACAAGTCTAAAGAATAAATAAATAAAGGAATGAATGAACGAATGAGAAGTTGAAGTCCCCCTATACTTAGGATCAGATAATCCCAAGTATAGCAGACTGTGCACAAAGCAGGGAGGGTCAAGGGTGAGAATGAACAGATCATACTCATAGTGTCCCCCCTATACTTAGGAGAAGATATCCCTAAGTATAGACAAGAAGTGGAGACAATGGAGAGGATCGAAAAACAGAGAAACTCAGGGTGCACACCCCCCTATACTTAGGAAAAAGTACGCCCTAAGTATA
This sequence comes from Ottelia alismoides, assembly GCA_037367405.1. Lineage (NCBI taxonomy): Eukaryota > Viridiplantae > Streptophyta > Magnoliopsida > Alismatales > Hydrocharitaceae > Ottelia > Ottelia alismoides. The sequence goes on from JAZKJV010007200.1 coordinate 947,954, forward strand.
GAAGACTGACAAAAAGGGGCGGCACCTTTTCGGTAGATAAAGAAGATAGAAAAGGAATAGAAGAAAAGAAGAAAAGAGATCAGAAGATGTAAGAAGAGATCAGAGGATATGCACATCACTCCCCCTATACTTAGGGTAAAATAAGCCCTAAGTATAGGCAACAATAGGAGTAATGAAACAGACGACGAATGAACACTCGGCTCGTCCACCCCCCTATACTTAGGACAAAGTACGTCCTAAGTAAGGCAAACACGAGAATAGGTGGGTGAACAAAACGGGAGAGGTACGGAGATGAACAAATGAATATACAACCGGATGGATGTACAGAGAGTCAAGAAGGTAGAAAGCGAACCTTCTTGCGGGACCTCTGAGGAATGAATCTGGTGTGGTGCAGGTCGACATCGGGGTCCACAGTGGATGGAAGCTGATCAAGGTCCACAAGGTGGAGATCCTCAGGGATCCTTGGGTGAAGAGGCACAGACGGATGAATGAAAGAAGTGTGGTCAGGTCTGGCCTTAGGATTCTTGCTGATATCAAAGTGGAAAGGGACGAACTCATCATCATCGGAAGAAGTGTAGTCAGTATCGTCCTACGAGGTGTCGTCCAGGTCAAAATCAAAAGGAACAAACTCATCAGTGGAAGTAGTCGAACTCTATTCATCCTCTATAATTTCAACCGGGTCATCTTTCTAATCAAAAGGCCTGATTTCTCGAATAAAAGCAATCAAATCAAATTCGTCCTTTTTCTCATCTGAATCTAAGTGAACAGGAGCAGATATATCAGTGGAAGTAGTCGAACTCTTCATCCTGTCTAGTCTCTACATCTACCCTCCGCTCTAAGGTGTCAATCGTGTAAATTCCGCGGATATCATCAACACATCACCAATCACAGGAAGCGGAAACGCTAATGTCTATGCTTTCCGAGCATTCCTCCTTGGAGAGGAATTCTCGGGTCTCATCATCGGTCATAAAGAAAGTCTCTCTGAAATCCTCATAAAGGTCATAGGCCTCAGGGTCAATCAAGACAGGTGTGGTCGCATCAGATGCAGGTCTCTGGTCGGCAGTGGGTGCGGTAATCAACACTTCGCTCTCGTCAGCAGGACGGAATTGAATCTCTCCTGATCTATAATCAATAATGACCCTCGCAGAGGCAAGGAATTGTCATCCCAAGATGATTGGAGAATGCTCCCCAGTGGAGGGCTCCATGGGCAAAACGACAAAATCAACATGGTAGCTCATGCCCTGAATCGATATGACGGCGTTTTCAAGGATACCCTTCAGCCTCTTTATTTATCCATAAGCAAACTTAACGATTATCCTGGTTTTCTTAGAGGCCCAAGGTGAAGAGACTCTACCAGCGAGAAGGGTATGATGTTAATCGAAGCACCACCGTCTAGGAGAGTGTGATCACATGTGAAGTCAGAGATGGTGCAACTAATGAAAGGTGTGGCAATGTTCCTCTTCCTAGGAATGGGACGGTGTGCGATGGCGTGGGCAATGGCCATGGTCGGAATGTGACACTCAGATCTGCTCCTCCGCTTTCTCTTCTTGGGAAGAGGAGCGGATAAATTGGTCATGGCCTGCTGAAGTGGGGCACGGATGATCTCATGAATGGTGGCCACCACTTCAGGTTCAGTCAACATTTTTTTGAATTTTTAGACCTCCTCCATACAAGGGAGAAGGTCGGAATCAGCATACACACGAGGAATGCCAAGAGTAGTCTGTACAACGGCATCCTCGGGGTCAAAGTTGGGACATGTGTGAATGAATGTGTGGTCAAGGGATCTGGCAAGTGGTACCTCTCCTCACAGTCTGACTCAATCATGTGTCTCCCGAACTCTTTTTGGATTTTTTAAACTTTCTCATTTTTTGAATTTTGGGTGATTGTAAGCTCTCATGGAAATCCTCAAATGATTCCAAATCATCAGATCGTGAAGCATCAATGTTGCTCTTATTCATGCAGGTGAGGTTGCCAATCCTCGACTTCATTTGCCCCATGAACTGGGTCAAGGTCTCATGTGTGGACATCGTGAGAGGTGACTCCAACAGGTCAGTCTCGGATGGATGTGAAGGTGGAAAATACGGAGGTGGTGGTGGGTGTGGGTAGAGGTCCGAGGTCTGATGCTGTGGCTGAGGCGGGTATGTACAAAAATCGGAAAAAAATAGGATGGGGATCCTTCTTATAAAAGGGAAGTGGACCGTCTGGAGTGAGCGAGGGATCCGCAAGGTCCGGATAGAAACGCTCCAGTCGGCCATCTCGAAAACAAAAGGAAAGGATAGTCGGGAGAACACGATAGTCAAATCAAAAGAGTGAAAAAAAGGCGCAAATGTGCAGAGGCAATCTGGATGCACACAAAACAATCACAAACAAACTCTCACAAGACAAGCCCTCAATTCACCTGCTCAACTCGATAGAGACCATAAAATGTGGTCTTTTTGTCTTATCTATTTTAGAGTTAGGTGAGAGTCAAGAAGTTGTGCAAACACTTAGGGGTTGAATGGAATTTTGGCACTAATCCTTAGTGTGTTGCGCGAGCAAGTAAAAGCGAAGACAATGAGGGGATTACTCGCCCCAAGATAAGATTTTCTTTTTGGTTGATTCTAGGGTTGAGTAATGTTTGTTGTCCCAATTTTTTTTGTTATCACTTTTTTTTGTATTTTTAATATAAATGCACATGCCTAACGAGGAGTCAATTCCTTTAAGCCCCTAGGTGATCAAAATCAGAGGTAGAAGCAAAAAGCAATGCAAGCGACAAATCAATGATGGATTCAAAGAGAAATGCTCACCTTTCCTCCAACACTCTACATGCAAGGATGCTCAGCAGAATTGAAACCTATCTATATGCAAATGCAAGCCGATGAAATCACCTTGGGATGAGAAACTGCTATTAGCGTGAAGCATGTTTTCCAAAATTTGTTTTAGTCCAAACGAGACTATAGGTACATGCAATAGTGATTAATGTGTTTGGACCTAATACTATCACCAAGCAGATCCTACAGCTAAGGCTCAATCACACAAAAGAAAGAGAACAAAATCAGAAAACAAATAAAAAATGCGAAGAAAACCGACAAAACTGCGGTGAGCCCCCAAGTGTACAAACACCTGGAAATTAGGCCCGATGTCCAGAGTCTGAGTAACCTGTATTATTACAATAATAAAGTCTCTCTCTCTCTCTCACTAAAATTACAAAAATGAATACAAGAAAATAAATGCTACAACTAAAGATGGAGCTCGGTCTTCAAAATTCCTCTAAGTCTCCCTCGCTGCCAGGCAAGCTAGAGCCGGCTTCACGTGGGTGCACAGGTGCCTAGGGTGGAGCACCTCCCTCGATCTACGGTACCTCGCACAAAGTCAACAAAGAGAGGGGTTAGACAACTCAAACAATTATATCAAAATAAAGAAAATAAAATAGGCAAAATAAAAGCTGCAAAAATAGACAAATGATCACAATCAAGCAAAAACCCGAACTAAGCATTGCTGCTCCGCGGCAATGGCGCCATTTGATAATCAAGATTTTGCGAGGGTCTAAAGTAGTCCATACAAGGCGGGACCATAATGTCGTTGAGCGACCGCTCACGAAACCTCAACCAATCAACAATTAACCCACAACAGAAATTAAACAATGAAAAGCGGTGCGGGGTTAAAATTTATTATAACTCTACAACAAAGATGTGTATAGGTGCAAGTATGTGCAGAGGTCGAACACAGGGAGCAGACAGGTAGAACGGGGCAATAATGCACAAAATGTTATTGTGAATATCTCTCTATTTATGTTATTTTTGTGGGTTTTTAATTTTCTATTTTTTATTTTATTTTTTTAATTTTATATTTTTATATTTTTTATTTTTAATTGTATGATTTTCTATTTTCTTTTTATATTTTATATTTTTATATTTTTTAATTTATAAAATAATATATATATATAGAAGATAAGAAAATAGAGGAATTAAGTGGTTATAAAAATATGTAAAAATAGTTAAATTTAGGAAATAAAATATTTTTGGGCTTTTTATACTTTTCTAATGTTTTTTTTATTTTTCTAAATTTTCCGAATTTTTTTGGTATTCTAAAGTCAAAAATACTGAAAACAGTGAATAACCTAAAAGGCTGAATTTAAAATGGAGAAATAAAATAGAGAATAGTAAAAAAATTCTCCAAATTAATTTTAAATTAAAGATAATAAAATAGAGAAAATTTGGAAATGGAGATATATTTTTGGGAAATTTTTATGAATTTTTAATATTTTTATGAAGATTTTTAGAGTTTTTACAATTTTATGGGTTTTATTTTGAATTTTTTAGTGATTTTTGTTAGAAAGTTAAATATACTAAAAGACACTAAATATATTTTTTTTGGGAATTTTTTTAAAGAGTTTTTATATATTTTAGGTATTTTCTAATGCAAACAACGGAGAAAATACATGTTTTTGAATTTTTATAAATATTAAAATGCAATAAAAATGCAAAACAAAAATATGTCGTGATAATACAATGCAACAAGAACTTATGGTAATTTTTTAGAGTTTATAGATGCATGAAATAAATAGAGAAAATAAAAAGAAATAGCATTCCTAGTAGGGGCATTTTTGTAAATAAACAAAAGTCCAGGGGCCTCGGCGTAATTTTCCCGCAAAAATTGAACATATTAAAAATATTTATGTACTAAACCTAAATACTAAAAACCGAGAGGGCTCTACTGCAAAAACCCCAAACTCACGTGCGTAAGCACATGCGTCTGACAAGGACGGATATGCAATTAGTTAAAAGTGTGCGAGCCAAAATGTAATTTTCTAAAAAATAAACAATGCAGTAAAGAACTTTCTGGACTAAAGATTAATATCCAAAAGACCAGGGTTAGACGTGCAAAGTTTCCAGAGCTCACGCGCGATGCACGTGAGCCTGGCAGGGGCCTAGATGCAATATTACAAAAAGCTAGGGAGCATTACGCAAATTTTACAAAATATCAAAAGGCAGAGGAAAGTTTAATGTTTAATATCTAAATACGAAAAGGCGCGAGGGTTAATTTGCAAAATACCCTCGCAAAGGGCGCGATCGAACGACGGTGCGCCACTCACTTAGACACGTGGCGAGATGAGGGCGCGCAATACCCCTTCGCTATAGACGGCTCGGATTAGAAGATCTGCAGACGTTGGATGGTCGGGGCGCACCTGATCCTATGGTTGCTGCTTCTCATGAAGATATGGAAAGATCTAACGGTGCTAGATGAACCTGGATGAACGCACGAAGAACAGGCCGTCGACAACTTCGAATCGGCAAGATCTCGATGCTCCCAGCTGTATGTTCCCTTCCAAAGGCCCCACAAGCTTCCTGGAAGCTTCCTCTGGCAGACAACGGCTTCAAAATGGTGGGTAGACCACCGGAACGCCGCTGCGAAGTAGGCGAAGGAGAATGGCTCCAGGTTGCTTGGGCGTCAGCAAAAATGATCCCCCATGAGGGTCTCTTAGCACACGGTACCTGCAAACAAAGCACACAACGACAGCAGGTGGTTCCTAGGGCGATCACGGGTGATTGGATGGAGTAGGTGGCGGAAATGGAGTTCGCTAGAGCTTGCTCCGACGAGGAGGTGATGGTAGTAACTACTGAATGGATCGGTAGAAGACGCGTGTAAATCGAACCTAAGGTGGATGGTGAGCGAGTAAATGGGAAAAAAATTGATAAAAATGACCTCGATGGCTGCACGAGCCAGAGATAGACATCACGACGGCACGTCGGAGATGGGGGGTTGGAGACCACTCCACGGCCGCCTAACCGTGCCTCTGAGGAGCTGGAGAGCTTCCTATCACTACATTCGATTCAGAGCTCGATGAGAGGTGACTAAGAAAAGTCCTAGAGGTTCACGGGAGGAAGGAGGTGACGGGTGGTTATTTAAACAAGTGATGAACAAGCTCCAAGAACGAAGGATCAGTGATCCAAAGCCTGAAAAAACACTAGGGCGTGAAAGCTCATTCCACGAGGATCAAAGGCTCTGAAGATGTCAACATGAAATAATCAAAGATGCGCTCCCCAAAATTCAGAGAAAACGCCACAAAACGCAGTTCTAACAAAGCAACGGAGGGGGGTCAGACATTTGACCGGAGGTCAACTGTCCAAGCCTCCTGATTGGTCCACGTGGACCAACCAGGGAAAACCTTTGGAAAAGATTTGTAAATTATTTTAAAAATAGTAAATGATTTACTTAATTTTAGATTATAAAATAAAAAATATTTATTATTTTACAAATTATTTAATTATGATTTTTATTTATTTTTTCGAAGTAAATAAATACAAGTTACCCTTTTAGGCCTATATAGGTATCTTTATATATTTTTTTAATATTTTATTTTTATTTTGTGAATTTAATTTATTTATTTTTCTCTATTATTTTATAAATTTATTACTTATTTTTATATACCTAAATATATTTTTATTTTATTTTTTGATGTATTTTGTACACTTAATAAAATAGAAGTATATTCTTTGTAGGTATCTTTACAGGTATTACCAATGTATTGTATTCAAGTATTTTATTTTGTGCTTTCTTTTGGTTTTTATTCATGTTTTAATATATACATATATTATAAATAATATTTACAAAATTAGGAAAATATCAAATTATAAAAATAATGAATAAATAATAAAATGAATATTATAATCTGGACAAGTATACAATTGGGGTCCAAAACTCAACTTTCAAACCGTAGCTCCGCCAAATGCGAAAACCACCTTCATTAAATATCTTATTTCAAATTATATACAATAAAAGGTGATTTTGATGCATTTTGAGTTTTTATTTGAGAGATACAGGTCTGGGAAGTTGGGATTCTGGAATCTTATTCAGATCATAACTTTTTATCTGTACATTATTTTTGAGTGAAATCAATCTTGTATTTTTTCTATATTTAATTATCTACAACTTTAATGTACAAAGTTTCTTTATTTGAGGAATAAAAAGTGGAACCAAAAATAGGTCCCAAAATGAATAAAGAATGAATAAAAATAAAATGAATTTTTATTGGTTTTTGGGCCTTATCTCCCCCTACTTTATTCCTTGTCGACCTAGTCATCGAGATGCCTAGGTCTCGGGATTTCGGGTCATAAAATATTTAAAATATTGTATTCTTTTTCTTTTCTTTTCTTTTTTCTATAATTTTGGATTTATAAATCGTATTTTATACAATATTTACACAAATATGCATGCATGCTAAAATGCCTAAATTAACATATTTACACGCATTTACTAGGGTTTTTAAGGCCAAAATGATAGAATAAAGGTGATGAAATGTAGATTCATCAATAATACTTGGTCAGAAATGTGGACCTCAACTCTTCCCAAGTAGTGACAACCTTTCCCAAGTGATTTAACCAATACAAAGCTTTGCCCATCAGACTGAATGGAAAGGTGGTCATCTGCACTACCTCTAATGGAACGTTTGGGCAGTGTACTGTTCCACAAATGCGATCGAACTGCTGGAGGTGTATATAAGGTTCTTTATTAATATTTCCATGAAATATTGGGAGAAAAGTAAAATAGTAGGCTTAAGCTCAAAATGCCCATGAACCACAGGGATTTGTATCCAAGAATTTGTCTGTCCTACTTCTGGATTATAAGCATCTTTTAGTGTAGGCTTAGCCCCAGGTTTATATGAGGTTCTTCTCCCCCATTCAAACCTCCAGGGTTTCTGTTATCCCCCTCTCTCCTATCTTCTCTTTCCTGTCTCAGCTTGAGAATCATGTCTCTCAATGCGTTCTGAAAATTAGCCTGCTCTGCTATCTGGGCTTGAATTGTCTGAATGGAGGCTAACATGATGTTGTTGATTTCGCTCTGCTCCAACATGGTTCCCTTTCCCTTTGGTGGCATCAAGTGTTCGGTGTCTGACTCTGAAAATGTGCATGATACTCGATTAGTACTAGAATTGATGGAGTCTCATATATTAATTCGAGATTAAAGCCAATCTCAAATAGTGGATTGATGGATGTTGTGAAGGGTGAAGTGGAGGAAGAGGAATATTCGAGAAGTGAGTCTCCCTGAATAGAAGGTGAACGCCTCAAAGTGTAGAATGAGTTCGTAGAGTCCGAACGAGAAATACTCAGGTCTGACATCTTCGAAATCAATAGGAAGGATGCGAGAACACGAAGGTCAATGTAAGAGTGAAAGTGAATGAAGGCGCAAATTGCATAGAAGGATCTTTACTGCTAGCAAGCAAACACAATACAAACCCCCAATTCACTAACTCAACTCAATGTGAAGATCGTGAAGGTTCAGTCAATTATCTTATCAATTTTAGAGTTTGGTGACAATACAATCTATCATAGATGTTAAAGCGAGTTGTTAGGAACCCAATGCTCTCAGGAGACTGACCTAATCCCAAAGCTAGATCTTTCCCAGCAAGTATGAATTGCGGACCATTTACCGGCTACTCGATCAATTCAATCTGTTAAGGATGTCACGGGCTGCTTTACCGGCTACCGGAGAGATCCTCACTGGAGAACGACTAACCCAAGATAGTAGTCTGAAAAGAGTTCGAGCGTGGCTCTATCCTAGTGTGCGGGTCACTCTCTCGCTCAAGCAAACCAAACAATGAGGGGGTTACTCTCCACAAAACAATGATTTTTCCTTATATTTTTCTAGGGTCGAGTTTTCTTTAGCAGTCCCGGTTTTAGAAGTTATCACTTGATTTAAAATATTTTCAAAGAATCACCTACCGAGTGTCCAATTTCATTTTCAACTTATGTGAGTGAAAATAAGGAAGGAGATTAGAAATACCTTGCGCGATTAAAAATAATGATGCATGCAGAGGTTAGAGATGCGTACCTTGTCGCCAGCACTCTACATGAAAGTGATCCGTGCAGAACTGAAATAAACTATCGTATATGCAAATGGAAGTGAACCGTCCTAGATGATAGCTACTATTAACGTGCAAGAACAAGTTAATTTGACTAAGTCCAAATTACGCTCTACTCTATAGGCACAGAAATTTCTTGTTTAGGGTGTTTGGACCTAATTACATAACTCGCTCAAGAAAATTAATTAAAGCAATCACGAGGTAGCTCACGAAATCCGCGGGAAATAAAGAAAAATAAGGGCGATGAAAACAAAATCGATGAGGTTCCCCAAGTGCACCGGCACTTGGCGAAACAGACCCCGTAACAAATAAATGTCCTTTTACAGAGTTCAAATGGAAAAGAAAAACTCTCTCTCTCTCTCTTTATTTGTTTCATCTCCTTCAATTCTTCTTCTCCTCTTCTCACGCTATCCTGCGGCTTGGTGAAGAATCAAGCCACCTCCACGTCGCTTGGGTCCTTCGGCTCAGTTAGGATCGCCTCCTTCGCTCCACGGGCCCTCACAAGAAAAAAGAAAAGAGAATGTGTAAGAAATACAATTATCAAATATGAGAAAAAATGAAACAAATGCAGTGATATGAACAATGAAATTATGTGGCAAATTATAAACAGATATTTACAACCAAGAATAGCAGGTTAAAAGAGAAACCTAACTACCCTCACCGTGCCTCCCCGGCAACGGTGCCATTTTGTTGACAACGGTTTTCTCGGAGGACGGAAATTAATGATACGATAGGTCGTTGCTATCCCCAAAAATCCTGCGATAAACAATTTTTTTTATTTTTTCTACTTATTAACATGTATAGCGGACAAGGTCGAATTCAGGGAGGCTACTAATCCCAAGGGTTATTCTATTAATCAGAAATTAATTAAGAAAAAAAAACATGAATCTCAAAGGACAACTTTCCTTGGTTTTTGTGATTTTTTTATCTTTTATTTTTTAATTTTTTTTATTTCTAATTAATTTTTTTTACATTTTCTGATTTTCAAATTTTTAGTAATCTTGATTTTGTAATTTTTTTAATTTTCAGAAATAACGAACAATATGAACAATCATAAGAAATATGCACACCAACTTTTTTGTAATTTTTAATTATACCAAAATTGCTCAGAAAAATCAAGAGAAGATATTTTTGGGTTTTAAAAGTTTTAAAAAGTTTTTGAAAATTTTTGTGCAATTTTCAGATGTTTGTGTGATTTTATAAAAATCAAACGGTGAGAAAATGTGAAATTGTGCACAGCCACGAGTAATTTGCGACTTAAAAAAATTTTAAGTGCCCAAAACCCCTAGAAAATATTTGACAAACAACAGGAAAATATCTACAATCAGAAACTGAAATCACAATTTTTGGATTTTTGTAGAATTTTTATGATTTTTTTAAGATTTATAGTATTTTTCAAATTTTTTGGGTTTTGTAAAGAGTTAATGCACAAAAATTGTCAGAAAGTAAAAGACCAAAAGACACCTTCAGATTTTTTTTGGAATTTTTATGTAATTTTAGAATTTTTATGAATTTTCAAATTTTGGACAGACAAAAAGACACTGTTTTTTATTTTTAAAATAAAATAAATGAAATTAAAATGCAATGAAAAAATTATATTAGGAAGATACTCACATCAAGAGCATAGCATTATTTTTGCAAGATTTTTAGATCACAAATAACATTTACTTCATTCAAAGAGAGCAAGCAAGTTATTGTTCTGCAGTTCAGGGACTAAAATGTAATTACGTAAAAGTTCTGGACTAATAAAATAACAAGAATTAAATGCAGGAAGAAATATGAAATTTACCCACTAAACATGTGCCACGCACATGACCTTCTGAGCACAGGGGTGTCTTTGCAATATTTGAAAATCTTCAGAGGGCTAAGATGAAATTTGTCCCCTTTTTTATTAAATTAAAATTCTAGCAAGGGTTCGGTATTCAACATTTGTTCTTCCACAGATGAGAGGGTTGCTGCCCAAGGGTGTACCGCCACGGATGGAAGAGCTGGAAGGATCGCACGGCGGTGCGGGCTCGCACGTCGAGGCGGCTAGGCAGGGCCGCACGGTGGAGGAGCAAGCCGCGGAGGGAGCGGACGGTGAGCTGGGCATAGCGGGAGAGGCACTGTGGAGGAAGTGGATGGTCAGCCCGCTAGAGGCGTCTAGGCGAGAGGGAGTCACGCACGACGGCGCTGGAGATGGCGGAGGGTGGCACGCACAGCGGAGGTCCGAGCGGTGGAAGATAGGGGGCGACACACGCCCCTACTGGCCTCGCGTGATCTATGGAGGAGGTGGAGGGACGGGCGGAAGGCGAGGCTGCCATGTGAGGCGGCTGCAGCTGAAAGGGGTACGACGGGCAGCTCCCCGGCAGGTGGGGCAGAGGGCGACCTTTTTTTTTTATTTTTTTGTTTTTTATATATGTAAACAAAAATGTTATAAAAAGTTTTTTTTTGTTTTTTTCAAAATAGGAAATGGAAATAACAGAAAAAAATATAATTTTCTTATTTTTTATGTTTATTATTTATTTTTTCTTTTTAATGGTCCTGCAAAACAAACATTACAAATAAAGAAAACAAATGTTTTTTTAATTTTTTTTATTTATTTAAAACTCGAAAAAATGAACGAGGATCCGACGGAAATGAGAGATTCGAATCTGATCTCCGGCTATCGTACACGGCCAGAGTTGAGAGATTGTGGATGATAGAAATAGAATGTGGGGAGATCAAGAACGTGAGATGAAAAATCGAGTCAAAGACGGATCAAATCGAGATGGATATTTTTTAAGATCTAGAAAAATAAAATGATGATGGAATTAAAAAATGAGATAAAATAAGCTACGATTAAACTAAGATAAAAGAAGAGAAAAAAATGTGGATCTCACCTTAGGAGCGGAAATGGACCGTGATCGCCTCAACAAGGCCGACTTGCTATCACCGGACGACTAAGAGACTAGGCAACTTTCTCGACGAAATTTTCTATCAGAGATCGGCTCCTCTCCCTAAAGATTGATCAAGTTGAAATGAGGGGAGAAGGAGCCATATAAATATAAAGATAGAATGAATTTTGATTTTTTGATTTTTTTAGATAAAGAGATAAGAGAGATGAAAATTGAAATGAATTTTTGAATTTTTTTGGTGGAAAAGATAAGAGAGATGAAATGAGATAAAGTAAAAGAGATAAAACTATTTACAAAACTTATCTAATTTTTTTAATTTCCGTCACTTTATTTATTTGAATTAAAAATGTTATTTTTTTTTATTTTTATGGTGGTTAATTAAAAATAACAACTATATACATATACTATATACATATATGACATTATATACAAGGGTAAATGAGGAAATTAGCCTTTTCTAAAAGAAATTATTTTTTATATTTATTTTTATTTTAAATAATTAGTAAGAATAATTTACAAATATACAAAATACATGGGAAAATTGCACAAACCACCCCGGAAAACCGACTTTTTACTCGTAACTCCAAAAATTATGAAATCAGAGCCATTTTAAAGATAATTTAATTTCGAATTCAATGGAAGTGAGATTGATTCAATTTGAGCTCATATTGAGCTGGAATTGGTCTTTCAATTAGTGCTTAGTGGCTTTTTCCAAGTGTGGTTACTTTTATTCGGTACAAGATTTAATTGTGTAATTATTTTTATTAATTAGGACACATTTTTATTTACAACTTTGGTTTTGAATGTTATTTGATTTGAGTTCAATTAAGGCACAAATAAATTAGTGTTGTTTTTATACAGATATACACAAAATAAGTGAGAAGTATTTACAACAACACACACATTTTTTTTATTTTCTGCTTAAGGACCCTTATCTCCCCCTACTTTATTCCTGGCCGATCAGGTCAAGTCGACCTTCTCTCGGGATTCGGGTCATCCTGTATACAATCTACCTTTTTTCTTTATTTTTCCTTTCTTTATTTATTTATTTATTTTAGGTTAAAATTAGTAAGAAGTGTACAATATTTAGACATAGATGCAAGTTAGTAAGAATATGGAGTTAGTGTTATATGCATGTATTTTATAAGGGATTTTAAGATAAAATAAATGAAAAAAGATGACGAATCACAGATTCATCACATATGCAAAGTCTCGAAATTCCAATAATCTATTCAAATCCAACGTCTTGTTCTTTCCTGCCTTCTCATAATCAAGATTGCATACACGGAGTGCTTATAAAGATTTGTGAATTAATTCCACTGGCATGTGGCAAGGCTTTCCATACAGCAATCTATAGGGAGACATACCCAAAGGAGATTTTTATGCTGTCTGATAAGCTCATAAACCGAATCGTACTTCTGGGACCAGTTCTTCCTATCTGGATGTACAAGTTTTTGTAATATCGTCTTGATATCCCTATTTAAAATTTCTGCCAAGCCATTAGTCTGAGGGTGGTAAGGAGACACAACTATGTGCTCAATGGCATACTCCTTCACAAGTTTCTTTACTTCTCTTTTAATAAAATAGCTTCCCCCATCTGAAATCAGTATTTTGGGAATACTGAACTGCGCAATAATATGGTCCTTGAGAAAGGAACACGCTGTAAGACTATCTGTAGCTCGGGTGGGGATAGCCTCCACCCATCTACTAACATAATCCACAGCGAGTAGGATGTACTGATATCCCTGACTGACAAGAAATGGGCTCATGAAGTCTATGCCCCAAGCATCAAAAACATCAGAAATCTGTATATATCTTAGGGGCATGGTATCTTTGGAACTGACAGTTCCTCCCATTTTCTAACAGTCAGTACAACCTCGAACATAATCGGTAGCATCCTTAAACAATGTGGGCCACCATAGGCCACTCTGTAAAACCTTTTTTGTCGCGTGTTTCCCCGAATGATGCCCACCAGATTCTTGTTTGTGACAGTGTTCAAGTACACTGGTGTGTTCCTCCCGAGGAAAGACCTTCTCCAGATACAATACACATCCTCGTGAAATAGGTACGGATCCTCACACTGGTAATAATGAATCTCTGACAGAAATCTGTCTACCTTGTACTTCGGCCAATCTTGTGGAACTTTCTTAGAGACAAGATAGTTCAACAATATTAGCATACCATGGAGTGAGTCCACTGACAAAATGGCCTTATCTGGAAAGGTTTAGAAAATAGAAATCATGTTCTGCTCAGAGGTCTCTGCATCTGTGATACGGGAAAGGTGATCTGCCACAACATTTTTCACTCCAGGTTTATCTCGAATCTTTAAATCAAATTTCTGAAAAAGAAGAATCCATCTGATAAGGCATGGTTCGGCATCCTTCTTTTCCTACAAATATCGTATGGCAGTGTGATCCGTGTACACAATAACATTTGAACCAATGAGGTAAGATCTGAACTTTTCTATCCCAAACACAACTGCTAACATCTCCTTCTCTGTAACTGTATGATTCCACTGTGCTTCATCCAGAGTCTTGCTAGCATAGTGTATAGCAAATGGTATCACATCCCTTCTCTGTCCTAAAACAACTCCAACTGTAAAATCTGATGCGTCCATCATAATCTCAAAAGAAAGAGACCAATCCAGTGGTTGTAAGACAGGACCACTAGTAACCATTTCTTTCATCTGATTGAATGCAAGGAGGACTTTCTCATCAACAAAAAAATCACTCTCCTTACACATAAGCTCAGTCAAAGGTCTGGAGATCTTGCTGAAGTCCTTTATGAGTCGCCTATAGAATCCTACGTGTCCCACAAATGACCTCAACTACTTCAAATTCTGCAGTGGCTCTAACTTTGAAATCACATCAATCTTAGCCGGGTCAACCTCCATACCATGTTTGGAGATGACATGGCCCAATACAATTCCCTTAGTCACCATAAAGTGACTCTTCTCCCATGAGAGCACTAGGTTTACCTCACAGCAATGTTGAAGAACTCGGTAGACCGAGAAATCGTCCACGAAAACTTCAAGAAAATTACCCACCATGTTGGCAAAAACGGCCCGCATACACCTTTGAAATGTAGCGGGGGCATTACACAATCCAAAGGGCATCCAACTAAAGGTGTAGGTGACAAACGGACAAGTGAAAGTAGTTTTTTTCCTGATCCTCAGAAACGATAACATCTTGATTGTATCTCAAGTACCCATCCAAGAAGCAAAAGAAATCTTTCCCTGCCAACCTCTCAATAATCTGATCAATAAAGTGCAGTGGAAAGTGATCCTTCTTGGTAGCTGAGTTCAGGTGTCGATAATTTACATAGACACGCCATGAAGTAGGTACCCGGGTCGGAATCTCCTCGCCACAGTCATTCTTTACGATCGTAATCCTAGATTTCTTCGGGACCACATGCAAAAGGCTGACCCACTTAAAATCTGAAATGGGATATATATAATGCCAGCATCACACCATTTTTTGATCTCCTTCATGACAACCTCCCTTAGATTTGGATTTAGATGGCACTGACATTCACGGGAGGGTATAGTCATCCTATAGGTAGACATGATGCGAGCATAATGCTAGATTAATCCCAAGGAGACCCGAGATATTCCATCCTATGGCTTTGTGGTTTCTCTCAAGAACCTCTAGTACGTGAGATTCTTGTTCAGCGGTCAACTACGAGCTGAGGATGACTGGTAACATTTGGGGGGGACCCGTAAGGAAGGCATATTTCAACGTTGATGGTAAAACCTTGAGCTCAGGAGGGGTCGGCTCTACAATAACATTTGCCACTGTACTGGTAGATGGTATGTGATCTATACTCTGTGAACTGTCCACCTTGGCTACTGAAAGCTCAACAAATAGAATATCTGATAGATCAGCAATGAATGATCTCTACTTAGAAAGGATGGGTTCATCAGGATGTTCAATATTCTTATCAATTAACCGCTCAGATATCTCAGCAATAATCTCAGAAAAATATCTCTCATTTGTGCATAAATTAGGGAAATTCAATGAATGGCTCCAATATCTGAACCTCAAAACTCTCGGAAGGAGGCATATCATCAATAATCTCAGAAAAGTGTGTCAACAACATATCAGAAGGTGCCTCTAGAAACTCAGATTGATCCTCAGAAATCAGCTCAAACTTCCCAAACTACAATAAGAGAAGAAAAAAATTGTTTGTTGATGTAGGATATCATCAAGGATTAGTTATTAATGATACGAAGTCGTTGTTATCCCCAAATAATCCCGCGATAAACAAACAAAAAATTTTTCTTCTCTCGCTGCAAAATAATTATAGAAAATAATGTAGAGCAAGAGATATAATTTGCTACTTATTTACTTATATAGAAAACATGATCGACTTTAGCGAGGCTACAATTCCCGAGGGTTATTCAAATAATCGATGGAAAATCAATTAAGAGAAAAGCAGGAATCTCAAAGGTAAACTATCCATGTTTTTTTATTTTTCTCTTTTTCATTTTTTATTTTTTTATTTCTATTTTTGATTTTCCGATTTTCGAATTTTTAGTGATTTTAATTTTGCATTTTTTTAAAATTTCAAATGAGGAACAATATGCACAAAATAATAACTACGCACACCAATTTTTTTGTATTTTTCAATTATATTAAAAATGCTCAGAAAAATCTAGAGAAAATATTTTTGGCTTTTATAGGCTTTGAAATGTTTTTGAGAATTTCTGTAGAATTTTAAGATGTTTTTATATTTTTTAAAAAAGTGACAAAATGAGAAATAATGCACATCCTTGAGTAATTTGCAACTTAAAAATATTTTAAGTGCCCAAAACTCCTGACAATATTTTTATGATGAAATATATGCAAATCTCTACAAACAGGAATTGAAATCATGATTTTTGGATTTTTGTAGAATTTTCTGTGATTTTGTAAGATTTTTTAACTTTTTCAATTTTTGGTTTTATAAAGAGCTATTGCACGAAATTTGCATAGAAATTAAAAGATAATGAAAGGAAATAAATCTATTTTTTGGATTTTTAGAAAAATATTCAAATTTTTATGAATTTTTGAATTTTAGAAAGAAAAAATGACACTGTTTATTATTTTTTTATATTATTAAATAAAGCAAAATGAAATGAAAAATTTATGCTAGAAAGATAAGCACATCAGGAGCATAGGATGATTTTTGGGAATTTTATTGACCAAATAAAACATTTATTTTCTATATGATCATGCAAAACAAATGTTAGAGAGAAAGGAAACAAATATATTTTTTTGTTTTTTATTTATAAACAATTAAAATGTAAGTATGATGACTCAATTCCAAAATAAAAACAGAAGACATGAACGAGTGAGGTTCGACCGAAATGGCGGATGGAACTGAGTCTCCGATCACCGTGCATGGTCGGAGTTGAGAGATCGCTATAGGTAGAAAAGAACATGGAGAGATTGAGATGATGAGATGAAATATCGAATCGGGAAAATCAATTCATAATGGTTAATTCTAAGATCTAAATAAAAAAATGACGATGAATTAAAATGCGAAAAAGTAACTAAGGTTAATCTAGATGAAAATTAAGAAGAAAGTGTGGATCTCACCTTAGGAGCAGAAAAGACCTGGATCGCCTCGACGAAGGCCAATTCGCTGTCACA